>CM031942.1:18499343-18666919 GCA_018703725.1 Brassica juncea | reverse complement strand
TAGCGCACGAACAATGGCACCAGGAATTGGGAACCACATACGACAGTACGTAAAGAAAGCTTCGTAACATGTAAAGAAACCTTGCGGAGGATTCCGTGCACTCTCGTTACCAACGGGAATCCGGAATTTGACTCCTTCAGGAACCTGGTAAAAATCTCGAAGAACCTTGAGATATTTACGAGAAACCGAGCTCGGCGCAAAAGGAGCACCGGGCTGCCTCAGAGGCCACCTCGGAACAGGGATCTCTGGCAGTGTTGGGGGCGAACCTACAAGGGCTCGGTAATACGCATTCTTCTTTTCCTCCTCGACCGACTCCTCCTGCTTCACCGTCACATGGGCAGGAGAGTCATCCGAGGAAGAATGGGAAGAAGAGTTTCTCTTTGAAGATCTTGAAGACATTGTTCTTAAAGAGAGAGAAAGGATTCTTGAGAGAGAGAGTAAAAACCTTGTGATGAAGTAAGAATGAGATTTCTTACTCCATATAAAGGAGGTAAAATCACTATTTACCCCGATTTTCGGCAAACGATTACGTCTCAACACCTTCCCACACGGCTATACCGCAAGCTAGGATCCGACAGGCTTTACGTTCCTAGCTAGCTGGGGGGCTAACTGTTGGGGTCAAAATCGGTCAATGACGAAATCTTCACCCAAAAATCCTCGAAAGAAAAGCCAAGCGACGATCAAATCCAAGAAACGGGTCGTCGCTCGATAAAACTCACGGAAGGCTCGTCCACTCTCATCTGGCGCCAACGGCGAGGGTCCTGGCGCCCGTCCATGCGATCGTCTCATAATCTCGGGCAACGACAGCATCTTGGTCCCTTGAAACCCATGTCTGGATTGTCCGAGATCTACAATGAGTCTTCCGTAAAACCTTCCCGATTGTTTAAAAGATTCATCTTTTAACATATCTAAAACTCGGAGCCACTAGCTCTCATCCTCGACGACGGAAAATCTGCAGATCTAAGTCCATCTCAAAATCCCGATACTCGCGGAATCTCGTTGGAAACAATTACTCGAGATCTACGACTAGAGACCCTCCCAAAACTCAAAAGATTTCCCGCAAACAACTGACGAGGGAAGAATCGAACAACCCACCGACGGCAAACGGCCTGGAACCGGCGGCACGCGGACGCGGGCTGCGCCGCGGCACGCGGGACGCGGCCTGCCTGGCCCGCGGTCACCCCGCCTGGCGCCAGCGCACTGGGACGCGGCTGGCCTGGCGCCGGCCAACGCCGGGACAACGGGCTGCCTGGTGCCGGCGGCACCCCGGCCTTGCGCCGGCGGCACGCGGGACAAGACGGGCTGCCTGGCGCCGCGCAACCCCGGCCTGGCGCCGCGCACGCGGGACGCGGGCTGGCCTGGCCCGGCGCACCCACGCCCGGCCGCGCGCACGCGGATGCGCTGGCCTGGCGCCGTGCACCACCGGCCTGGCGCCAAAGGCACGCGGGACGCTGGGCTGGCCTGGCGCACGGCGCACGCGGGACGCGGGCTGGCCTGGCGCAGGCGGCACGCGGGACGCGCGGCCTGGCCCGGCGCACGCGGGACCGGGCTGCCTGCGCCGGCGGCACGCGGGATGCGGGCTGCCTTGGGCCGCCGGCGCACGCGGGACCGGGCTGGCCTGGCGCCGGCGCACCCGGCCTGGCGCCGTCGTCACTCTGACGCGGTCTGGCCTTGCTCCGGCGTCACGCCGTCCCCCGGTCCTGCCGCTTGTCTCCTGGCTTCACCCCGTCGCGCGGGTCTGCCTGGCGCCTGTCTGTCAACCCTACGTCTGGCATCTTTGTGGTGCTTCACCCGTCACTCATTTATCCTTCCTTGCGCCTTCTCCCCAGCGGTCCCTTGCTCCTTCTTCCCCCACTCTCTTCGTTTCTTCCTGTCTTGCTGTCCCACGTTCCCTCGTCCCGGTCTCGTTCCTATCGTGCCCGGTTCGATCCCATCTTAGCTTGTTCGGATCAATCTACGCAAGTTTGGTATGATCACGGTTACTCTAGAACGCCACTTCCTCGACTAAACAAGGAATTGAGGTTCCTTCGGAAACACCGAGACCTTCAAAGACTGTCCTTTCGAGAAACCGTAAAAACGCCTAAACGGCCCAACGTGGCCAAAACGGCCAACGTACGATTTTCCGAAAAGGAAGGATAACTATGACGGTTTATCTTTATCCTCACATAAGAGATAAATGTCAAGTTTCCAGAAGATAAATATCAAGTTTCCAGAAGATAAATGTCAAGATTTCCGAAGATAAAAGTCAAGTTTCCCGATAAACAAAAAGATGGACGAAAATGGAAAAAGCCAGACTCAGCCCGCGAGAAGATAGGCCGTCATAGGAGGAGTATATAAGGAGAGCTTTGAGCAAGAAGCAAACCAGATCACAAAAAACTCCCAGAGCACTTAGAGCAACTTAGGCATTATTTTCCGTTTTTACTAGCGAGCTGCGACTCAACTAGGTTAGAACTTAGGTTGCTAGACTAGCGAACTTGCCGACAGCTCCTGTAGCCGAGGCTCTTACCTGTTGTTCACGCTTAAACGCGGATTCGGAAATAAGATCTTTTGCTCCATTCCTTGTTCTTACGATTTTTATTTCTTTTTCATATTTTCTTTGTCATACTGATTGTGTCGTGTGCGGCCCAGCAGATATCCGGGACCTTCAGGGAAGGCTTGGTTCACTTGGCTTTCCTCCAAATCAACTTAATTTGACGGTGTGAATTTCGGTTCCCACACACCTTGTACTATCGATCGATACTGAGACGGCTGAAAGACAAGTTGGACCTGGCCGAACTTGAAGCCCAAGATATCACATTTTACAAGAAGGCCCCTGACGAGTTTTTTAACCTAATGAACAAGTCTAGACCTAGAGGAGAGATCCAAAGATATTTGTGATTGGAACCTGAGTGTTCACCTTCTAATAGGTCTATGAACTTCTATTATTACCTTGTTGCTATGAACTACTTAGCCATGTCTGAGTAGATTCACTTGTTAGATTTAGGGTTTAAATAGGATATGAGGGATTAGCCCTAGCCTATAATTGCTATAGTTGTGATATTTACTGTTAGGATTGTTCACTAATGCTTTTCTAGCTTAGCTACCTAGAACATGAACTTCGATTGCATTGATTCATTACATGCAATACCTGATAACATACTAAACATGCTATGACCCTCTTGAAATATGCGAAAGCTGATCTAAGATCATGGTGAGCATTGTATCAACTCGCGCATAAAGCTTGCTTAGAGCCGTATCGATCGATACTCCTATAGAGTAATCGATCGACGTAGCTAGAGGTGTATCGGTCGATATTCCTATCGAACTGTCAAGCGATACCAGCGGCAGAAGTAGCCGACCGCAACACCATTTAGCATCTAAGTAATAGATGGTCTAAATAATGCGAGAGCTGATGGATTCATTTAATAAGTGTTGAGCTCTGACATATCATGCAAGCAACTTGTTAGCCTTTGTAGTATCTATAGTCCTGAATTCCTGAATACTTACCCCTGAATCTAACTACTTTTCTTTACTGTTTTCAAAACCAAATCCTTTCAACTAAGTAATCTCATCCTTACTCAGGAAACCTGCACTTTACTTTAAACTATTTTCAACCTAGCATACTCATTAAGATTGCATCTTATTTGTACACTAGCTCTCTGTGGATTCGATCCCTAAGTACTACAACTGAACCTCTTATTTGAGAGAGTAAAGTCACTCCTTAGGGTAATTTGAGTGATATCACCAATTCAGCCGGATGTGTGATGAACAACCATAACCCAAAACTATCCTAGAACCAACTCCTCTCTGCGACCAACTTGTAAGACCCGATCCTGGCCCTTAAGTCCAACTAGGACCCGCGGCCTTACCTTAATCATTCCTTGCTAAGTTTTGTACATATGAGGTTCATCTAATTCGATCAGAACAAGCACAAACACATACAAGTAAATCATCATTGTATAAATAGAAACATGAGATTCAATACATAGGTTCAGTTGGACAATAGGCTATCATAAGTTCATAATATGATCTACCCAATATCGCACACATCCATCCATGGCCTGGGTCTTCACGGTTCCTTGGTCTTACCACGATCCTTGCCTGATCCTGAAACCAACCAAATCACATCACATATACATATATGAATCCGATACCCTAATAATCAGTTCCCTTATCTAAGTTCCATAAATCTATCCAATCAATTTCTTTTAACACATGGCCATACTTAGATAGATATCTAAGTCAACCACAAGTACATATACCACCCCATGGACAGTCGGATCTAATGTGATCTAACCCTGCGGTTCAGATCTAGCATGAACTTCCATGATTAGGTCCGGCCAAGGGCCATGGACCTTCCTTCTGGACCGGCCAAGGCCTTGGTCCAGTATTATCTTATCCAACAGAACATACAAGATCGCAACATATAAGAAAGAATTCGATCAAGTAAGTAGAGAAGATGGATGTAAACCGATCTTCCAAACAGACCAAACCCCACACGGATTCAACCGCCGGTCATGGCCGATGGTGCGCGGCTCACACCACCACCTTGGGCGTGCGCTCTTGTGTGCTCAAGCCTTTCTCCAAGTCCTTCTCCTTTCCTCTGGTACCCATCATCAATCAATCTTCTCTTTCCCACGGCTAGTCTAATCACCAAAAAAAAAATAAACACCACACACGGCCTTCCTTTGGCCACCATACTCTTCTTCTTTCTTCTTCTCTCTCTCACGATTTTGCCATAGTTTTCCCTAAGGAAATTGATGTCCAAATCGATACCCAAGACTCCATATATATATAGAGGAAGGCGCGGCCAACTGCCCTGGGCGAATAGGCACGACCAGATGGGTGAATGGGTACAACTTGTACCATTCCCAACCATTCGCCAAAAACTGCCCATAACCACCCTTTTCACCACTTGGGCCGATTGATCACAAGCCCAACATGCTTGCCCATATCCCTAGCCCACTTGCCAAGACCCACGGACCCAATCCTCACAATGGCCACCAGTCCGGCCCGGTAACCGCCCAGAACCGACCCAACCGTCCAACACCCAAGCACTCCACCCAGCTGAGATGAGCTGATTGCTAGCTGACCCAGCTGAGTGAGCTAGTAGTCCAGCTACTGGAGTTGACGTACACTTATGTGAGCTGCATTGAGCTGCACCAAACTTCACCTAGCTGGTCGAGCTACCTTACCACATCGCCAAGTTACCATATCACTCGTCCAGCTCTCTTTCACTTGTCTCCATCCATATTTGGCTAAGTCTCATTTTCCTGATGCCCTTAACAATCCTTATTGGCCATGATACGCTTGTCTTGAGGCCACATGACTTGACTGGTGCGTCTCCTCGCACCATGGCCCGTCCCAACAATCCTATCTAGGATCGGGGATGTTACATATATGATATAGTCGTTAACTAAAGATCATAGAAAATGTTAAAGTCTAATGGAGACAATATTCAAAAGAGAGACATAGACTTGGTGGATGCTAGGATCGCAACCTAGAAAGTTGGATCCGGTGACACAAGTCAGTCTATAGGTTCCATGTTCAAAAGGAAGAAAAGACCACTTGGTTCAGATTCAAGAGTGTTCCGTCCAAGTGGAGGGGACTTGTGTACATGATGATCAAAGATGTGATCAGTGAGAAAGAACGAGGAGGACAGGATGCAAAACGAGTTGGTTGGAAATAAGCAATCGAGCATATTCCATGTTCAAGATTCAAATGAGTTTGGTTATACCTTTTGTCATGAGACCAGATGTAACCACTACTTGATTCAGGACAAATCCATCACGTGGGGGAGACTTGTCATGTCCCCGTCTTGGAAACTTGACATATGGGCTAGATGTTTCAATAGAAACGTGAACATCTTAGTAAAGATCATGAGAATTGATCTTGAACAAGCTTTGATGAAGAAAATGATCAGAAATGATCATGGGAAATCTTATTATAGGTCAATAAAGGGACCAAAGGACTTAGAAGGATTGGATAATATGAAGAGAGCAAACTGGACGAAGTGTATAACAGCTGTGCGATGCAAGCAAGAAGCTATATCAAGTGGAGGAAGCTCGTTGGAGCTCAGGAAGAGTGGGTCAGCTCAATGTGCTGGATGGACTAACTCACTCAGCTGGGTCATCTGGGTATCAGCTTAAATCAGCTGGACTGAGTGTTCGGGTCTCAGGCAGTTTGCCGGGTCCGGGCTGTGGTCGGGCCATGTGGTCGACCCAAGGTTGATATGGGCAGGTGGTCTCTTGTGGTTTGTCCATGTCTTTGAGTAACCCGTATCGGCTTGGTTTGACGTGTCTAGAAGTGGTTAGGCCGGTCAAGGACGTCTGGTAACTACCATTGGCGAATGGGCGTGATCTTGACCATTGATCAAATCAATGGATAGAAAAGAGGTTGAAGAGGTGCAAGCCTAAGAAACGTAACTGCTCTTCTTCCTATAAAAGGAAGGGGAGTCCTTTGGTTTGCAGGCACGCCAGGGATTTCTTCTACATCCTCAAACACAAAGAAATACAGAGATAAAAGGAGAGAAGGTCGGAATGAACAATCCAAGATCAAGAGTTGTATGAAGGCAACAAAGAAGCATTTTTGTGGGCGATCAAGGGGGATGTTATGAACACCCTTTGATGGGTTTTGATCATTTTTCACCACGACCTAGGCTTCCTCTACATCCTCATAACACATACAAATGACCAGGGAAGAAGAGAGATGGCCGTACTTCATTCTGCATGACCAAGACAGCCTTAAGCGCGGATTTGTGTGGAGAGATGGTTTCATGGGAGTTCAAGGGAAGTAATGCATGACCAATGGATTGATCTTATCAGCACTGGAAGTACATGATAAGGGTGGATGTAGGAGTGAGTAAGAAGAACATTGTCGTTCAACATAAGGGGAAGACATGAGATCATACGCGATCTAGTCCAAGGTAACAGATTTATATTTACTTCTCGTATTACAAATATGTCTCTTGTAGGAACGATCATGGCCAAGCATGATACATACTAAAGGACAATATATTTTGATGTGCTATAAGGATCTATGACCTTGAGGAAAGAATCAGATCATATTTGATCTAAATACTCCCTATGGGATGATAGTTAGATGCTACACATCGGCTAGTTAGTCATGGTGGATCATGGGTTGGTGTTAGGTTAGATCATGATGTGAATCATTGATCCGGCTCATGTAGGAACCATACAGGGGTCCTAGTATATGAGGAACCATGTGGAATGCAAATTCCAAGTCGTTTGGAATAAAAAGCAATCATTGGAGACACATGTATCTCTCATGTGAAGTGATAGCCGAATGTGATGCATTGGCCATACATCAACGAGGAGTCATGGTTCATGGTTTGGGTTGATCACGAATTGACTCAAAGGAATGAGATCTATGGCTGGGTTTGAGTAGCCACGATCAAGGGCCAAAGGTGAAGAGTCGTGACCTTTCACCAAGATGGTCATCCATGACAGCTAACCAAGCAAACAAAAGATGTTGTAAGATAGACTGAATGACCACATGGTGTGTAAGGGCTGATGATGGCTACACTATCAACCATAATCTGGACTTTGGATTGATGCTATGATGAGTGTCTATCCAAGGGACGTGAATGTCTTTGGAGGATGTGACTTGCATCAATAAGAATCAAGAGAGGATAAGGGCTGTACTAGGAATGGTGGTTAAACCAGGATCCATGGGTGATCTGGATCGATGGTTTCTCCTACCATATGACTACAGGCCGTGTCACTATGATATAGTGACCATAAGAAATGCTAGTTATCAACCTTGGTGTGTGTAAACTATGTGTAAAGGATTGGCTAAGAGCCATGAGGAAGAGTATGGCTAGTACTATGTGTTGAAGAACCATAAGTATTGAGTCTATGTATGACTGTTCAAGGAAGGCCGTGTATGATCTAATCATGGTAGAGTATGGACGACCTGACCCATAGAGGATGGATCAAGGTGTCAGATCTAACTTGATTAATGAATGCATCAGTTGTTATGGTATTATTGAGTCTATGTGTGACTGTTCAAGGAAGGCTGTGTATGATCTAATCATGGTAGAGTATGGACGACCTGACCCATAGAGGATGGATCAAGGTGTCAGATCTAACTTGATTAATGAATGCATCAGTTGTTATGGTATTTTTTGGGTACAAGCGATTCGTGCTCAGCTCTAGGGAATGATAGGGAAGGAGACATGTCATTGTAGTGCATTCTCCTGCTTTGATTTTTTACAAACCAGGAGATCCTGCTTTTAGGATACTGCCATAGGGGTACGGGCCAGTATATGTCGTCAGGGCCTTAGAAGAAGCAGGAGATGTTGATCGTTATGCAGGAGCTTCCGGTCTGTAGTGAAGGCCCAAGGGTCTTCATGATGTATAGTCGATGGTTCCTACACCAGGATAGTGATTCCAGCTACCAGGAATGTTATCTAGCTCGTATAGACGTGGAACCATGGAAGGTGTTTGGGATTTATAGCTGCATACTTTAATGGGGATTGCCTACGTACCCCTCGGAAGGGAATCAAGCCATTTGTAGTTCCTGTTTGTGGAGGCACGTAGCCTAATGGAGGCACATAGCCTAGATGGAGGCGCGTAGCCTGATGGAGGTGTGTAGCCTGATGAAGGCACGTAGCCTAGATTGGCACATAGCCTTGGGAGAACATGGCTCTGGGAGCATGTGGCTCTGGGAGCACGTGGCTCTATAGTTGATAGGAATCAGATGTTCAAGAGGGAACACGGCCGGAACAGATGGTAGATCGTCGATGTGCTACCGTGAGCATGGAGTGTCGATATGTTTCAGTGAGCATGGAGCTTTCCTGCTTATGAGCTGGAGACCGTGGCCTGAGCCAATAAGTGGAGTTGCAGACATGCCACAATGAACTTATATCGTCATTATGGTCGATGATAATTGCAGGGGTTCGCCGTTGTCGAGTATGTCGATGAGGACGATCTTCTTGGTCAATTCTTGCCTTGGCGGCCGTCGAATTAGCTATGGAGTTTATGTCTTCTGTAGATGAAGGTCTTCCTCTATTGTGGACGTGCAGCAATGAGTATAGAGCTTCATCTGGCTGATAGTAATCGCAGGGGTTCGCCTATCATAGGCGTATCGAAGAAGAAGGGCTTCTAGGTATGAAATATTGCCTTGGCGGCTGTAAAACTTGTGAGCCCTGTCTCCTCACGTCTTCACCCCCCCCCCCCTTCCTTTAGGTTTAGAAACCTTATATTTATAGTAGAAGTCGTGCCTCTCTCCTAGAATTTGGAAATATTCATTATATCCTTAGATAATAGAATATTTTCAGGGCGGCCATATGTATTGGAATACTTCCTCTTTCTTCTCTTGAATTTAAGGAGATTCGACCATATTATGATAAATGTGAATGTTTACATTTATCTTGAAGTTTTCCTTTTTATTCGGAGGCAGGGGGAATTATCTGACCCGGAACCCAGAAGCAGGGGCAGAAACCTGGAGCAGAGGCAGGAACCTGGAGCAGGGGCAAGAATCTGGAGCAGGGGCCAGAACCTGGAAGCCAGAAGCTGGAGAAATCTCCTCATGGATTATTTTTCCCCAATAGTTTGCCCCTTATTTTCTTGCTTTATGTTTGAAGGCAGGAAATAACATGACTGTACATAGGACTTCATGAGCTGCACCATAGTATCAAGTTCCTTGCTGAATTTTTAATAGTATGTCGGCTCGTAGCCTGGGCCACCAAACTTCCTTGTCGGTAATGTTCAGATGTACTTGCGCTCAGTCTGAAAGGATTCACAGCCTGATTGGAGATGTATAACCTGGAGAATGGACATTAGTCCTTGGTCCGATCGAGTCACGTGGTCTGGAAGAAGTAGTATATTCATCGGTACACCCTGTGGCATGATGTCGTGGGCTGGACTGTAGATAGACATACAGACATGCTTCAACGAGCATGTGTTTGGTCTGCGTGATGAAGACCATGTGGGCCTGGTTGTACTCTCGATTCTGATGTCCTGCATATGGGAATCCTGACCTGGAATATGAGGGTTTCCAGGCAGTATAGATACATGGTCCAAAGGCTCGTGGTGCATGTTTCCTGATGAGGATGACATGACCGTTTATGGATCCACTGCTATATGTCGTTGGAGGTATTACTTGGAAGTGGATTATCAAGAAAGTCACCATGTAGAAGCTAGTATATGATTGAGGGATGGACAACACTTTCATGCATGATAGCACTAAGCCTGTAAGACTTTCTTCTTCTTATTTCTAAAGATGAGAAGTTTCCCCTGAAATGCCTGTGCTGCTCCTGTAGCAACTCTCGGCCTTAGTTAGGCCATGACTTCACTTTGCTTTTCTTGAGGATTATGGGTTCAGGACCCAGTACTCATGTGGAGGAAAATCTTGGTGAGGCTAAGGATCAAGAGGATAAGGATGTTTAGTAGGACCCGAATTCCAAAATTGAAGATCTTCATTCTTGATTTTGCTGGCTTTGCTTGCGCCTCCCGTGATCTTTGCTGAGCTTGAAAAGCAGTAGTGACCTTTCATTCAGATCTCGTGCCGGTCCCCATTATTGCGGTTTAGCTTAATCAATGTTCCGTGGAGTTTTGATGCTATAGCTTTTTGCCTTGTCTTGGAATTGTGCCTTGACCTTTGGTAGGAAGGACCTTCGGCAGGTGTAATCCCGACACCGAGAGATAACATAATTGACTCCTGATACCAGATTCGATCTCTTGGATGTGCTATCATGTTGTTTGGGGCAACTGTAGCTTCCATGCCGGATAAAAGAGGCGGAACATTAGTTGAACTCTGCCCTTGATTCGTGGCCGCTCTCAATGCTTGGGTGACCTCGTGTCATGCTTTTATGGTGGATACCAGGCATGTCGTTGAAGATGTGATAGTTGTGGTCTGGAGATTGTATGAAGTCTTATCCAGGGACCTTGATGCTGGATGAAATTTTGTCCAAGAACCCGTATGTTGGGTGGACTTTCGTCCAGGGACATAGAGGTTGGATGGACTTTCGTCCAGGAACCCAAAGGCTGGATGGACTTTTCGTCCAGGAACCCAGAGGTTGGATGGACTTTCGTCCAGGAACCAAAGGCTGGATGGACTTTTCGTTCAGGAACCCGAAGGCTGGATGGACTTTTCCTCTAGGAACCCGGAGGCTGTAGGGTGAATCCCTTCTTTAAACACGGAGGTTTTAGGATGTAACCCTTTTGGACCCGGAGGTCCTAAGGTGTTATATCGAGCTCTGCCCCCGTGAGTAAGCTGCCCTTAACCATGTGCGACATTGCATTCTGCCCCCTGAGGTAAGCCACTATCAACATTTATGAAGACGCTGCACTCTGCTACTCGAAAGTATGCCACTATCAACGTCCTATCCTGATGGGTCTGTGGACCTTTATTTTGGACCCGAAGGTCTCTTTTCGGACCCGGAGGTCGCCTTTGAACCCGGAGGTCGTCTTGTACCCGAAGGTTTCTTTTGGAACAGGAGGCTGTTTTGAACTCGGAGGTTGCTTTTGGACCCGGAGGTCGTTTTGAACCCGGAGGTGTCTTTTGGACCCGGAGGTCGTTTTGAACCCGGAGGTTGGTTTTGGACCCGGAGGTCGTTTTGAACCCAGAGGTTGCTTTGGGACCCAGAGGTCGTTTTGAACCCGGAGGTTGCTTTTGGACCCGGAGGTCGTTTTGAGTCCGGAGGTTGCTTTTGGACCCGCAGGTCGTTTTGAACCCGGAGGTTGCTTTTGTACCCGGAGGTCGTTTTGAACCCAGAGGTCTCGCTGAACCAGGAGGTCTTTTTGAACCTGGAGGTTAATTTTAGACCCGGAGGTCATTTTCTTCGAGATCGTACTCCGCCTCCGTTGGGTAGGCTACTCCCGATCTCGGCTTAGGATTCGCATTCTGCCACGTAGGCCACTATCGAGATCCTATTGTGCTGCACTATGCTTCCTGCAGAAAGCAACTCTCAGTCTTTTATTTGGTGCTGGTGTGGGTCTACTTGGAACTAGTTGTCCACATGCCAGACTTGCTACTTTCCACGTCTGGAGAAGTAGGTAATAGGAAGTGCTCCCGGGGTTTTTTGCACCGTTTGCTCCCTGAATCAGCCCTGGAGCTGATTACAGTACTCTGCAATTATACGTCATGCCCCGTGCATTGTGTATAGCTCGTAGCATTTTTAATGCAGGGTTTTGTGCACTAGTACGTGTTTGGTCCCTACGTATGTTTTTAGCCCAAAGCCTCTACGCAGGGACTGAGGTGTTTTTGACAGCGTACTAGGGTTGCGCAGGCCCGTTCATGTATGTCATACACTCAGTGTTGTTTTTGTGAGTCGTATCACGGAAATATAGGGTTGGCCAGGGTCGGAGGTCCCTTGGGACCTGATCCAGCTCGTATGCCCTCTTTTGTATTATTTTCGTGGATGTCTGATGTCTTGCATATTTTCATCTATTTAGCCATCTTTTTATTGCATTCTTTGAGTTGTAGGCTAAGGTTTAGGCATGTTTAGGGTCATTTTGCATTCATTTGTCCTTATCAGGTGTTGGAGTGTGCTTTGGTGTGATTTGAGGTGTTTGGAAGCCTTATGGCCCCAAAGAGGTGAAGAATCAAGTTTGGCCATGAAAAGAGAAGTCAATCCATGATCTGGTCAAGACAAAGATGAGCATCGACAGAGGCCTTAGGGATGTCTTCTGCTGATAAGATTTTGTGGAGACACAGAAAATTGAGTTAGCTTTCCAATGGAAGTGGTTTCAAGTCATTTGGACCTCTATTGGAGGAGTTATGATCAGTTCACTTGAAGCATGTTAGGCTGGCCGGGTAGATCAGTCCGGGTTCGAGCAGCCGGTCGGTTGAGAGGTGCTGGACGAGACCAGACCGGGGAGGATAATCCGGTTTGATGGACCCGGTCGGGAAGAAAGCTAATCAAGGCGCGAGCAGGACAGTCCGGGGACAATGAGAAGCATGAGACGGACCGGGGAGACGCGTCCGGGTAAGGGCACCCGGACGGGAGAAGAGCACACGCAGGACGTCCAGACGACCGGGGTGGCCTGTCCGGCTTGGAGCACCCGGTCGTAAAGAGAATGCTGAGGACCGGGGTGGGACGTCCGGCTTGGAGCACCCGGTCGTCTTGGACGCGTCCAGAACAAGAGATGGACCGGGGTGGGACGACCGGGTTGGACCATTCGGTTCACCCCTGAGCGAGTTTCATGCTCTATTTCTATTTGTTGAGACCCATTTGGCTCAAGGACTTTTTAGTCATTTTGTTTAATGTTTCTAGGGCTTTTAAGCCAAGTATAAATACTCTAGTTATCCCTATTTTTGATGATATGTTATTTTCTCTAAGAACACAAACGTTTGAGTAAAGTTTTATCTTTGAATCATATTCTCATCTTGTGTTCTTGATTGTTTGATTTCATCTCTTTTCTTTCTCTACATGTTTAAGTTTGAATCTCTCATGGGTTTAAGAGTAAGCATGTGGATTAGTGAGTAGATCCATTTAAGATCTATGGGTTAGGGTGATTGAGAGTGATTAAGTGTAGATCGAAGGTGCTTAGTGTTAGATTTATCCTTTCCTTGCATGATTTGGTGATCTTAATGCTATATTTGAGTTGGCCTCTCAAACATAGAGCTATAGGCATTTCATGCCTGGAAGGTGTTCTATGAAATGCCTGAACCAACTCATCTATGCTTTTAGCTCGCTTTACCTAAGGGATTAGTAGTTAAAGAAGCTAGGATTGCTATTAGACTCATTCTTAATGTTTGCTTTGATCATTACAGCCAAAGGGATTTGGTTTACTTGGGTGATCATTGCAAAAGAGCATTCATCTAGGGATAGAGTTTGTTCAAGCATAGTGTCTAGGCATAAGGAATTAGATTGATTGAAAAGTTGGCATCTTGGATTGAACCTTAATCATTTGAGATCAAGTTCCTATACCCATGGGTCTCATTCTCCTCATAAAGAAAGAAACTTTTACATTTTGTTGCATTTTAGATATTGTCTTAGTTTAATAATCATCTCCTTCAATGATTGCATTTAGATTAAGCATAGACTTGCATTCCCTTGATTTGTGGTCACTTAGAACTGATTCGACAATCTTATATACTACATCATTTGATTAGGATCCTAGAAAAGTCCTTTCATCAAATTGGCGTTGTTGCCAAATTCTAAGTTGATTGTGACATTGGGATTTAGTCACTTGCTTGAGACTAAATCATTTTTCTTTTCTTGTGATATTGATTCTCTTTTTGCCTCTTCCTTTGATTTTCAGGTGTATGAACACAAGAAGTAGGGGTGCAACTAACCTGGTTCCCACTGTTGAAGAGATAGCTACACTTGAGAGGCAAATAGCAAGAAGGAGAAGAGAAGAAGAGCAACAAGCTCACATTCAGAGGTTGGGGTTTGAGATGGATGATCACCAGAATCAACCTCAAGATGGCAATGGTCAAGGAGCTGACAACCTTGGACCACAGCGCCAGCAACAACAACACCCACAGCGGCCAGCTAGAGCTATTGGAACCTATGACCGTCCTCACATTCATGGCAATAGGACGGGCATCCGCGCACCAGCTGTGGAAGCTAATGATGTCTTGCATATTTACATGTTTTTAGCTACCATATCTTATGCATTTTTGCTCATTTATATTAGGCATTAGGCATCTTTAGGCTCATTTTGCATTCATAAGTCCCTATTAGGTGTTGGAGCACACTTTGGAGATATTGAAGATGTTTGGGAGTTTTGTGATGAAAAAGAAGGGTTTAAAGATGAACATGGACAGAGGCCTTAGGAATACCTTCTGATGCTAATATTTGGTGGAGACATGGCATTCTGAGTTAGCTTTCCAATGGAAGTGGTTTCAAGACATTTGGAGCCATATTGGAGGAGTTATGATCAATTGAGTGGAAGCATGTCAAGCAACCCGGGTGAGCACACCCGAGGCCAACCATCAAACCTCGCCTGGACAAGCTCAGGACGCGGCCAGGACGACCCGGGGACAAGCACCCGCACGTCCTGATTGTGCTGAACGCCTAGAACGGACGCGGCCTGGCACACGCGGGTTGCACTGCCCGCACGGGAACGAGAGACTGGCATGCGGCCTGGCACACGCGGGTTGCACTGCCCGCACGGGAAGGAGGCACGAACGCACGCGGCCTGGCACACGCGGGTTGCACTGCCCGCACGGGAAGGAGGCACGAACGCACGCGGCCTGGCACCCGGACGTTCACCCAGCCACCACTACCCGCGTATGGAGTGCACCCGGTCAAGGACACACGGGCGAACGGACCCGCACGGCTTAGAGATCACGGACGGATGGACACCCGACCTGCACTTACCCGAGCACCTCGACTACTCCTTTCTACCCACGTACGAGGAGATGGACGAACACCAAGGACACCCGGCTGGTCACACCCGGCCATGGACCAGTCCAGCCTGCCCGGGTGTCCCACCCCCCTTCCTTTCTTCCTAGCTTCTCATTGGTTGAAAATCAAGTTGGCCAAGGACCTTTTAGTAATTTTTATTTTATGTTTTTAAGGGTTTCCAAGCCCCATATAAATACTCTTGTATCCCCTTTGAGGGACTTATCTCATTTTCTATCTAAGAACACATTAAACCTCTTGAGTAAAGTTTCATCTTGATTCATAATCTCATCTTTGTCTTTGTGTTCTTGATTGTTTGATTTCATATCCTTTCTTTCTCTATATGTTTAAGCTTGAATCTATCATGGGTTCAAGAGTAAGCATGTGGATTAGTGAGTAGATCCTTCTAAGATCCATGGGTTAGGGTGATAGAGAGTGATTAAGTTAGATCCAAGGTGTCTATTGTTAGATCTATCATCTCCTTGCATAGATTTGGTGTTTTTAAAGCTATATTTGAGTTGGCCTCTCAAGCATAGAGCCATAGGCATTTCATGCCCGGAAGGTGTTCTATGAAATGCCTGAACCAACTCATCTATGTTTTTAGCTTGCTTTGCCTAAGGGATTAGTTGTCAAAGGAGCTAGGATTGCTATTAGACTCATTCTCCATGTTTGCTTTGATCATTACAGCCAAAGGGATTTGGTGTACTTGGGTGATCATTGCAAAAGAGCATTCATCTAGGGATAGAGCTTGCTTAGTTTTGTTGTCTAGGCATAAGGATTAGATTGATTGAAAAGTTAGCATCTTGGATTGAAGCTTAATCATTTGATATCAAGTCCCTATACCCATGGGTCTCATTCTCCTCATAAGAAAGAAAGTTCAATCTTTTATTGCATTTTTAATATTGTCTTAGTTTCTCAATCATCCTCTCATCTTGATAGACTTAGATTAAGCATGAACTTGTATTCCCTTTGCATTAGAATCTCTTAGAATTGGATTGACATCTTGTATTCTACAACATTTGATTAGGACCTGAAAAGGCCTGTCATCAAATTGGCGCCGTTGCCAAGTTCTAAGTTGATTTTGACATTGGGATTTAGTTATTTGCTTGAGACTAAGTCATTTTTCTTTTTATTGTATCTTGTGATATTGGTTCTTGCCTCTTCTATCTTTGACTTTCAGGTGTATGATCACAAGAAGCAGAGGGGCATCCAACTTGGTTCCTACTGTTGAAGAGATTGCTGCACTTGAGAGGGAGATAGCTAGACAAAGAAGAGAAGTAGAGCAACAGGCTCATCTTCTAAGGTTGGGGTTTGAGATGGAGAATCTGCCTCAAGATGGTAATGTCCAAGGGGACAATGGTCCAAGAGCTGACAATCCTAGACCACCACGCCAGCCACATCACCAACCACGCCAAGCAAGAGCCATTGGAGCCTATGACCAACCTCACATTCATGGTCATAGGTTGGGAATCAGAGCACCAGCTGTGGAGAACAACAACTTTGAGATCAAATCAGGGCTGCTGCATTTGATTGAGAACAACAAGTTCCATGGCCTTGCTGTGGAGGATCCCCTTGATCACTTGGACACATTTGATAGCTACTGTAGCTTGTCCAATATTAATGGAGTCTCTGAAGATGCTTTCAAGCTGAGGTTGTTTCCATTCTCTTTGGGAGACAAGGCACATCTATGGGAGAAGGCTGTTCCAAGTGACTCTATCACTACTTGGAATGAGTGCAAGAGAGCATTCCTAGAGAAATTCTTCTCTACCTCAAGAACAGCCAAGATCAGAAATGAGATCTCTAGCTTTCAGCAGAAGAACCTTGAGAGCTTTAGTGAAGCATGGGAGAGGTTCAAGGGCTATTGGTCTCAATGCCCACATCATGGCTTCACCAAGGAGAGTTTGCTTAGTACCTTCTACAGAGGTGCTCTACCAGAGTTCAGGAGCAGATTGGACACAGCCAGCAATGGGTTCTTCTTGGGCAGAACTGAGCAGGATGCTGAGGAGCTAGTAGAAAACATGGCCAGGAGTGACTCAGTCTACAGTGAGGAGCATGATAGGGCCAACAGAGGCACTGATGAAGATGATCCGCACACAAGAAAGGCCCTGAAATCTCTCCAAGAAAAGTTGGACAAGCTTCTTGTAGAGAAGGCTAAGCAAGAACAGCTTCACTCCATTGGGAACCAGCAACAGCAACAGCCTGCTAGGACTACTGAGGTTCATGGTGTAGAAGGTCAAGAGGAGCTGTGCTTCATCAATTCTAATGGCACATGGTATAGGAAAGAGCCCAACTTCCAATACCAAAACAACTACCAGCAAAGACCTTACTACAACAATCACCAAGGAGGTTACCAAGCAAACCAGCCTACTCAGCCCCAAGGAAGCTCTTCTCCAGCTCAGGCTCCAAGTTCAAATTTGGAGTCCATGTTCAAGCAACTCTTAGAAGCTCAAGAGAGAAATGCTAAGACCATTGGTGATGAGTTCAAGAACATCCATGCTAAGATTGATGGAACCTATTCTGACCTCAACAACAAGTACATGCAACTTGCCTCTCACCTCAAAGCTTTGGAGAGCCAAGTTGCATCCATGTCTTCATCCTCCAAGAATCCAATGGGATCTCTACCAGGGAAACCAGAGAAGAACCCTAAAGAAACTTGCAATGTTATCCTCTCCACTTCTTCAAGGATTGCATTGAGTGATCATAAGAATGATGTTGATGAGATTGAGAGGCTAGTGCTTGGAAATCAGATTGAACATGATAAGAGACTGGTTGTTGCCACAGCTGAAGCTAGCGTTGTGAAGAGAGCTGATAAGAAGGTTCAAGGAAGGATTGATGAGCCTAAGATTGAGACACAAGTTGAGAAGAGTGCTAACCCCAAGCTGCAAGAAGTGAAGGAAGAAGACAATGAGGTTGAGCTATCACCATATGATAAGCTCCCTTACCCTCAAAGGTTCCTCACCAAAGCTCAGAAAAAAGTGGTCTCCAAATTCAGAAAAGACCTCAGTGATATTGGAGTCAAGCTTCCAGAGATCAGCAATATGCATGCTGCTCATGTCCAAATGATGCTCATAAAGGACATTCTCACCCACCAAGCTGAAGTGGCTGAACTTTTGGACATCTCACTTCTGAAGATTGATCCACCAATCCCTCCCAAGTCCCTACCTAAGCTTGAGTCTCAAGGGAAGTTCACATTGTCTTGCTCTCTTGGTAAACTAACTATGGATGATGCTCTTGTTGATAGTGGAGCTAGTGTGAATGTCATCTCCTTGGACATGGTGCAGAGTATTGGGATTGAAAGCATGGAAACAGATACTCCTCCTCTCACCTTTGGGGATTCCTCTTCTACAACCCCACTTGGCATAATCAAGGACTTTCCCTTGAAGATTGGATCCTGCACCATACCTATTGACCTCACTGTTTTGAATATGGCATCTGCAGAAAGAGTCCCTTTGATCCTTGGCACTCCTTTCCTCACAACAGTTGGAGCTTGCATTGACTTTCCCAACAAGAAGGTCACTCTCATGCATGTCAACAAAGCTGTCTCCTATCCTCTCCAGCCCCCACTCGAATCAAACTATTGTGGGACAATAACTCGTGCTGCACAAGCTGTTGAGAAGCCCCAAGATGAAGAGGTTGTTGGTAAGAAAGAAGGTCTTGATGGAGAGTGTTCTAAGGAGTTGTGTGTTGAGCACTTGGAAAGTGCTAAAAGAGAGGGGATGGGTGGAACCTCAAAGGCCACTCATGGCAAGAAGAAGATAGTGAAAGCGCCTCATCCTCTACCTCTTGATTTGCTCTCACACACTCTCACTCTCCATCCAAAGAAGCTCAAGGATGGAGCCATTGAGTACAAGATCAAGCATAAGGGCAGGTCCACACCATTCTCAAGTGCTAGAGCCATCATTACTCCTCAGCTCCAAGATGACCCTATCAAGCTTCAAGAGCTTCTCTCTCAAGTACTCACCATCACACTTGAAGGTGGGAAGGATCCTCCTTCTCACTAGTCAAAGAGAAAAGGTAGTCAAGCTAAGTGACTCAAAACAAGCTCACTTGGGAGGAAGTCCCATGGTTATCCTTGTATATAGCTTTTCAATTTCGAATTTCCTTTTAAGTTTTTAATAAAAGTGGTCAAGATTTTCAGGTTTTTACAAGTACTAGAGGAGAGAAGAAAGGTGGTCAGCCACCTAAGCCCCATGATCCATGTAGCAGCCTCCTCTAGTTGCTATGAACCAAGCCAGCTTCTAGTCATGCCACAAGCACCATGCCCAAATCTCATTGTGTGGTATTATTCCAACCCTTTTGTATATACATTTGATTTTGCCTTGTTGAGGTACCTCTTACTCTCTTACTCACACAAGAGACTGTGTGATTTAAGTGTGGGGGAGGTACCGGATATTTGATCATGTTTGCTTTGTGATCTTGAGTCTCATGCATTGCATTGTACATTCATAAGTGCATAGAAAATCCAAAAAATTTTAAATTTTTGAACCATGTAGATTGCATCACTTGCATCCTTAAGATTGAGTCTAGAGCATATAGGTTGCATTCATTTGCATATGGAGCATTGCCTTGTAAAGAACACTCGTTTGCACTGAATTTGACACCCTAGTTAAACATATCAAGTAGCTTAAGCATCTTTTGAAAAGCTTGCATGCTTTGAGCCTTGAAAACTCTTCTTGAAACTTGCTTGCTTGCTTGATATTGGCATTGTTCTTAAGACCAGCTCCATCCTGAACTTAGACTTGAATGAACTTAATTTCTCTTGCATATGGGCATTTGCATACTTGATCATGGATCTCATACACATTTGGGTTATCTTTTTCCATTGTACCACCCTTTGTTAACCCAAATGGCACTCCCTTACCCTTGAAACCTATCCATTCTTTGAAGCCTACATTGATTTGCTTGAGTGAGGCCTCTTTTGATAGCTTGTCATGTGCAAAATCTTGAGAGTATTGGGAGCGACATGGATTTGTTCTCATCTCTTGCTAGCATAGGGTCATCATTTGAGCTAGCTTCTAGGATGGTGAGTGAAGTGCTTGTTGCCTAATTGTTTACATTTTGGGTTTGGGGATGTGACAAAGTTGAGATTGATGAACAAAAAGTTTTGATAAAGAAAAGCCCTAGGGACCTAGAAATAATAAAAAAAAAAATGAAAAGCTCTTAGTTGAAGTCTTTGACCTACCCCCTCATGCATATATAAAAAAAATAAAAAAAAAAGAAGAAAAAGAAAAGAAAAGAAAAGAAAAAGAAAAAAAAAAGAGATTCAATAAGATAGTGGGGAAGAAAAGATTTAAGAGTTAGAGCTTAGAATGTGAATAGAGGTCCTTAGAGGTAGCACCATGAGAAAGAAAATGTTCATTGGGTGAGTGATGTGAGTATGTCTTCATTTTGGGTTATGGGATGAATTAAGAGGGGTGTAGAACTTGTAATCACATAGGATTTGGGTAGAATGATGAGGATGGATCCATGTATGCATGAATTGCTCCTAGTCTTAGATAAATTTTGCATAATGATCAAGCTCCTTGATTTTTGAGTGATTGCCACCTTGAAATGATGCATTGAACCCTCCTTTTCATCCATATTAGACCATTTGATCACCTAGCCAAATGATTGAGATCATGTGCCCATTTGTGAGACTTCACCTTGTGTGTGTGTGTGAATCAATGTGAGGGCTGGTTAAGAGAACATGTTGGTTGATAGGCATTGCATCTTGTGTAGAGGCATAAGAGTCATTGATAGGCCTTGTGAAGCTAGAGCATAATAAGAAAGTTTTGCTCATGCTATTTGCTATGTTTCTTTAGGATGTCAGGTTGAGTGCTATGAGTGTTTCCTGTGGCTTTGTTCCCATCCTTGCATCCACCCCCCTTGTGTTTGAAAAGTTTACTTGAGGACAAGCAAAGGTCTAGTGTGGGGGAGTTGATGTCTTGCATATTTACATGTTTTTAGCTACCATATCTTATGCATTTTTGCTCATTTAGATTAGGCATTAGGCATCTTTAGGCTCATTTTGCATTCATAAGTCCCTATTAGGTGTTGGAGCACACTTTGGAGATATTGAAGATGTTTGGGAGTTTTGTGATGAAAAAGAAGGGTTTAAAGATGAACATGGACAGAGGCCTTAGGAATACCTTCTGATGCTAATATTTGGTGGAGACATGGCATTCTGAGTTAGCTTTCCAATGGAAGTGGTTTCAAGACATTTGGAGCCATATTGGAGGAGTTATGATCAATTGAGTGGAAGCATGTCAAGCAACCCGGGTGAGCACACCCGAGGCCAACCATCAAACCTCGCCTGGACAAGCTCAGGACGCGGCCAGGACGACCCGGGGACAAGCACCCGCACGTCCTGATTGTGCTGAACGCCTAGAACGGACGCGGCCTGGCACACGCGGGTTGCACTGCCCGCACGGGAACGAGAGACTGGCATGCGGCCTGGCACACGCGGGTTGCACTGCCCGCACGGGAAGGAGGCACGAACGCACGCGGCCTGGCACACGCGGGTTGCACTGCCCGCACGGGAAGGAGGCACGAACGCACGCGGCCTGGCACCCGGACGTCCACCCAGCCACCACTACCCGCGTATGGAGTGCACCCGGTCAAGGACACACGGGCGAACGGACCCGCACGGCTTAGAGATCACGGACGGATGGACACCCGACCTGCACTTACCCGAGCACCTCGACTACTCCTTTCTACCCACGTACGAGGAGATGGACGAACACCAAGGACACCCGGCTGGTCACACCCGGCCATGGACCAGTCCAGCCTGCCCGGGTGTCCCACCCCCCTTCCTTTCTTCCTAGCTTCTCATTGGTTGAAAATCAAGTTGGCCAAGGACCTTTTAGTAATTTTTATTTTATGTTTTTAAGGGTTTCCAAGCCCCATATAAATACTCTTGTATCCCCTTTGAGGGACTTATCTCATTTTCTATCTAAGAACACATTAAACCTCTTGAGTAAAGTTTCATCTTGATTCATAATCTCATCTTTGTCTTTGTGTTCTTGATTGTTTGATTTCATATCCTTTCTTTCTCTATATGTTTAAGCTTGAATCTATCATGGGTTCAAGAGTAAGCATGTGGATTAGTGAGTAGATCCTTCTAAGATCCATGGGTTAGGGTGATAGAGAGTGATTAAGTTAGATCCAAGGTGTCTATTGTTAGATCTATCATCTCCTTGCATAGATTTGGTGTTTTTAAAGCTATATTTGAGTTGGCCTCTCAAGCATAGAGCCATAGGCATTTCATGCCCGGAAGGTGTTCTATGAAATGCCTGAACCAACTCATCTATGTTTTTAGCTTGCTTTGCCTAAGGGATTAGTTGTCAAAGGAGCTAGGATTGCTATTAGACTCATTCTCCATGTTTGCTTTGATCATTACAGCCAAAGGGATTTGGTGTACTTGGGTGATCATTGCAAAAGAGCATTCATCTAGGGATAGAGCTTGCTTAGTTTTGTTGTCTAGGCATAAGGATTAGATTGATTGAAAAGTTAGCATCTTGGATTGAAGCTTAATCATTTGATATCAAGTCCCTATACCCATGGGTCTCATTCTCCTCATAGGAAAGAAAGTTCAATCTTTTATTGCATTTTTAATATTGTCTTAGTTTCTCAATCATCCTCTCATCTTGATAGACTTAGATTAAGCATGAACTTGTATTCCCTTTGCATTAGAATCTCTTAGAATTGGATTGACATCTTGTATTCTACAACATTTGATTAGGACCTGAAAAGGCCTGTCATCAGCTAACAACTTTGAGATCAAGTCAGGGTTGTTGAGTGTGATTGAGAACAACAAATACCATGGCCTGGCTATAGAAGACCCATTTGATCACTTGGACAAGTTTGATAGCTATTGTGGCTTGTCCAAAACCAATGGTGTGTCAGAAGATGCCTTCAAGCTCAAGCTGTTTCCTTTCTCTCTAGGAGACAAGGCACGCCAATGGGAGAAATCTCTGCCTAGTGACTCCATCACCACTTGGGATGATTGCAAGAAAGGCTTCTTGGAGAAGTTCTTTTCTACATCAAGGACAGCCAAGCTGAGAAATGAGATCTCTAGCTTCCAGCAGAAGAACTTGGAAAGCTTTAGTGAAGCATGGGAGAGGTTCAAAGTCTATCAAGCTAAATGCCCACACCATGGCTTCTCAAAGGAGAGTTTGCTGAGTACATTCTACAGAGGTGTCCTTCCTGAGTTCAGAGCAAGATTGGATACAACAAGCAATGGTTTCTTCCTGGGCAGGTCTGAAGAAGATGCTGAGGAGCTGGTTGACAACATGGTGAAGACTGACTCAGTTTACAGTGGAGAGCATGACAGAGCTGATAGAACCACCAGAGCTGATGACAACCAGACCAAGAAGGAAATCAAATCCTTGCAAGAGAAGATAGACTTGCTGATTGCTAACCAAGCCAAAAAGGAGCAGATCAACTTTGTGGGTGGTCCTAGTCAAGAAACTCCTCCTAAGGTTAATGAAGTAGATGGGTTAGAAGAGCAAGAAGAGCTTTGCTTCATCAAGAACAATGATACTTGGTACAGGAAGGAGCCTCACTTTCAGTACAACAACTACCAGCAACGGTCTTATCCGAACAACCAGCAAGGAGGCTATCAACCCAAGCAAAACACTCAGAAAGGGAACTACCAGAACCCTCCTCCTGGTTTTACCAATCAAGGCAATCAGCCTACTCAAGCTCAAGGTAGCTCTTCCGAAGCTAAAGCTCCATATTCATCCAAATACTGGAGGGCCAAGCTAGGACAGCCAAGGACATTGGCCATGAGTTCAAGACTGTTCACTCCAAGATTGATAGCAGCTATACTGAGATAAACAACAAGATAAGGGCTTTGGAGATTCAGTTTGCTTCTATGAACTCTCAGCCAAGTCGCCAACAAGGAACACTACCAGGAAAGGCTGAGCAAAACCCCAAGGAGCCAATGAAAGCAATCACTTTGAGAAGTGGTAGAGAGTTACCTCCAAGAGCTCTCCCCAAGGATGGTGAGACACTAGGTGGGGGGTGGCCATCAACATTGATGATGATGTTGTGATTGTAGATGAGAAGGTTGATGAAGAGATTCTCGAAAAGATTGTTGAAGCTAAGGGTAAAGGAAAGGTTGGAGAAGAGAAGAAAACACTAAAGCATGGTGAAGTTGCCACTCCAACAAAAGAGTCTTCTTTTGTTCCTCCTCCTTATGAACCTAAGCTGCCATTTCCTGGAAGATTCAAGAAACAACTTTTGGAGAACTACAAAGCACTCTTTGAGAAGCAAATGAGTGAAGTTCAAGTCACAATGCCCATCATTGATGCCTTCATGCTTGTTCCTCAATACAACAAGTTCTTGAAGGATGTTGTGGCTGCTAAGAAGAAGGAAATGGAGGGCATGATGGTTCTTACTCATGAGTGCAGTGCCATCATCCAGAGATTGACAATCCCTAAGAAGCTAGAGGATCCAGGCTGCTTTACCCTACCTTGTGCCATTGGTCCTTTGATGTTTGAGAGATGTCTATGTGATTTGGGAGCTAGTGTCAGTCTCATGCCTCTATCTGTTGCCAAGAAGCTTGGGTTCAGCCAATACAAGAAGTGTAAACTCTCTTTGGTGCTTGCTGATCGCTCAGTCAAATTCCCTATTGGTATCCTTGAAGATCTCCCTGTGATGGTGGGAAATTGTGAAATTCCTACTGATTTTGTGGTGCTAGAGATGGATGAAGAAGCTAGAGATCCCTTGATCCTTGGAAGACCATTCTTAGCCACAGCAGGAGCCCTTATCAATGTGAAGGAAGGCAAGATTGATCTTCATTTGGGGAAAGAGCACACTCTCTATTTTGACATCAATGAGGTAATGAAGAGGTCAACTGTGCAAGGCCAAGTGTTTTACATAGAAGAGATGGAAGCTCTTGCTGATGAGCTTCTTGAGGAATTGGCACTTGGAGAGTTGGCAATAAGGGACCCTTTTCAGTATGCTTTGACAGTGGATAAAGAGGTCCAAGTGGTTGAGAACAAAGAGAGTGATGCTATTGTGGCCATGCTGGATTCTCGCAAGAAGATTGATGATGAAGACCAGTATGAGGAGCTTAAAAGTGGTGCACCAAGCTGTTTCAGCCACTCAACAAGAGGACACCCAACAAGATGATTGGAGTGAGCTCAAGGCACCAAAAGTGGAACTAAAACCTCTTCCCCATGGTGTAAGGTATGCATTTCTAGGCCCTAATGAGTCATATCGTGTCATTGTGAGTAGTGAACTTACTGAACTTGAACTTTCTTAACTTTTAAATGCACTTAAAAAGTTTAGAAAAGCAATTGGTACTCACTAGATGATATTAAGGGGATATCACATTCTTTGTGCATGCATAGGATACATCTAGAGGATGAATCAATGACTTCTATAGAGCATCAAAGAAGGTTAAATCCTAACCTGAAGGATGTTGTAAAGAAGAAGATTCTTAAGCTCTTAGATGCTGGTGCTATCTACCCTATTTCAGATTCTAAATGGGTATCTCCTGTGCATGTAGTTCCAAAGAAAGGTAGTATCACTGTGGTTAAAAATGACAAGGATGAATTGATACCAACTAGAGCCATAACTGGCCATAGGATGTGTATTGATTATAGAAAGCTCAACTCTGCATCTAGAAAGGATCATTTTCCATTGCCATTCATTGATCAAATGCTTGAGAGACTTGCAAACCATCCTTTCTATTGCTTTCTTGATGGGTATTCCGGGTTCTTCCAAATCCCCATACATCCCAATGATCAAGAGAAGACAATATTCACATGCCCCTATGGCACCCTTGCTTATCGAAGGATGCCATTTGGGTAATGTAATGCTCAAGCAACCTTTCAAAGGTGCATGATGTCTATCTTCTCGGATCTCATTGAAGATATAGTGGAGGTATTCATGGATGATTTCTCTGTCTACGGATCTTCGTTTTCTGCTTGTTTGTCCAACTTGTGCAGGGTCCTACAAAGATGTGAAGACACCAACCTTGTGCTGAATTGGGAGAAGTGTCACTTCATGGTCAAAGAGGGGATTGTGCTTGGGCATAAGATTTCAGAAAAGGGCATTGAAGTGGACAAGGATAAGATTGAGGTGATGGTCAGCTTGCCACCACCAAAGACAGTGAAAGACATCAGGAGCTTCCTTAGCCATGCTGGGTTCTATAGAAGATTCATCAAGGACTTCTCAAAGATTGCTAGACCAATGACCAAGTTGCTGTGCAAGGAGGCCGCTTTCATCTTTGATGAAGAGTGTCTTGAAGCTTTCAAGAAGATAAAGGGTGAACTTGTTAGTGCACCCATTGTCCAGCCACCTGATTGGGACCTCCCTTTTGAGATAATGTGTGATGCTAGTGACTTTGCTGTTGGGGCTGTCCTGGGGCAGAAGAAGGATGGCAAGACTCATGTGATTTATTATGCTAGCCAAACCCTGAATGATGCACAGATGAAGTATGCCACAACTGAGAAAGAGATGCTGGCCATTGTCTTCGCCTTTGAAAAATTCAGAAGCTACTTGGTGGGTTCCAAGGTCATTGTGTATACTGACCAGGCAGCTTTGAGACATCTCCTAGCAAAGAAGGATGCCAAGCCAAGACTACTAAGGTGGATCCTTTTGCTTCAAGAGTTTGACTTAGAAATTAGAGACAAGCCAGGGATTGAGAATGGAGTTGCTGATCACTTGTCCAGGCTGAGGATTGAAGGTGGAATCCCTATTGATGAGGGACTTAGACAAGAGCATGTCATGTGTATCATGTCAGTGGTGGCAGTTATTGAGACTGGAAAGAAGATTGAAGAGGTTAAGGAAGCTGAAGAGAAGGGACCTTGGTATGCTGATTTAGTTAACTACATAGCCACTGGGAAGGAGCCATTGGGTCTTGCAGGGTATGAGAAGAAGAAGTTCTACAAAGACTTGAAGAGATACTATTGGGATGAACCATACCTCTACACCCTATGCAAAGATCAGATCTATATAAGAGTGGTGGCTGAAGAAGAAGTTGAAGGAATCCTTACACATTGCCATGGGTCTTCCTATAAAGGCCATTTTGCTACCTTCAAGACTGTCTCAAAGGTGTTACAAGCTGGATTTTGGTGGCCACACATGTTCAGGGACACACAAGACTTCATTTCAAGATGTGACTCTTGCCAAAGGAGGGGGAACATTACTAAGAGGAATGAGATGCCTCAAAACCCAATCCTTGAAGTGGAAGTGTTTGATGTTTGGGGAATAGACTTCATGGGATCTTTCCCTTCTTCTTATGGCAACAAATACATCTTGGTGGCTGTGGACTATGTATCAAAGTGGGTGGAAGCCATAGCAAATCCCACAAATGATTCAAGAGTGGTGATCAAAATGTTCAAGAGCAATATCTTCCCACGGTTTGGAGTACCAAGAGTGGTCATAACTGATGGAGGTTCACATTTCATCAACAAGGTATTTGAGGGTCTTCTCAAGAAGAAGGGAGTGAAACACAAGGTTGCAACACCCTATCACCCTCAAACAAGTGGCCAAGTGGAAGTCTCCAACAAGCAAATCAAGGGAATCTTGGAGAAGATAGTGGGAACTAAGAGGAAGGATTGGTCAGACCTTGATGATGCTCTTTGGGCATATAGAACAGCCTTCAAGACTCCTCTAGGAACTACCCCTTTCAACCTTGTCTATGGGAAGTCTTGCCATTTGCCAGTTGAGCTTGAATACAAGGCATTGTTGACTGTGAAGCTTCTAAACTTTGACATCAAGACTGCAATGGAGAAGAGACTTCTTCAACTCAATGACCTGGATGAGATAAGGATGGATGCCTTTGAGAACTCAAGGATTGTGGGAACCGAAATTCGCACCGTCAAATTAAGTTGATTTGGAGGAAAGCCAAGTGAACCAAGCCTTCCCTGAAGGTCCCGGATATCTGCTGGGCCGCACACGACACAATCAGTTCGACAAAGAAAATATGAAAAACGAAATAAAAATCGTAAGAAAAAAGAATAGAGCAAAAGATTTTATTTCCGAATCCGCGTTTGAGCGTGAACAACAGGTAAGAGCCTTGGCTACGAGAGCTGTCGGCATGTTCGCTAGTCTAGCAACCTAAGTTCTAACCTAATTGAGTCGCAGCTCGCTAGTAAAAACGGAAAAATAATGCCTAAATTGCTCTAAGTACTCTGGACGTTTGTGATCTGGTTTGCTTCTTGCTCAAAGCTCTCCTTATATACTCCTCCTATGACGGTCTATCTTCTCGCGGGCTGAGCTCGGGCTTTTTCCATTTTCGTCCATCTTTGTGTTTATCGGGAAACTTGACATTTATCTTCGGAAATCTTGACATTTATCTTCTGGAAACTTGATATTTATCTCTTATGGAAACTTGACATTTATCTCTTATGTGAGGATAAAGATAAACCGTCATAGTTATCCTTCCTTTTCGGAAAATCGTACGTGGGACGTTTTGGCCGCGTTGGGCCGTTTAGGCGTTTTTACGGTTTTTCGAAGGGACAGTCTTTGAAGGTCTCGGTGTTTCCGAAGGAACCTCAATTCCTTGTTTAGTCGAGGAAGTGGCGTTCTAGAGTAACCGTGATCATACCAAACTTGCGTAGATTGATCCGAACAAGCTAAGATGGGATCGAACCGGGCAAGATAGGAACGGAGACCGGGACGAGGAGCCGTGGACCGACGCCAGGCCGACCCTGCGCGACGGGTGCCGCCGGCGCCAGCCGGGTGCCGCCGGCGCCAGGCCGGGTGCCGCCGGCGCCAGGCCGGCCCGCATCCCGCGTGCCGCCGGCGCAAGGCCGGGTGCCGCCGGCGCCAGGCCAGCCCGCATCCCGCGTGCCGCCGGCGCCAGGCCAGCCCGCGTCCTGCGTGCCGCCGGCGCCAGGCCGGGTGCCGCCGGCGCCAGGCCGGGGTGCCGCCGGCGCCAGGCCAGCTCGCGTCCCGCGTGCCGCCGGCGCCAGGCCGGGGTGCCGCCGGCGCCAGGCCGGGGTGCCGCCGGCGCCAGGCCAGCCCGCGTCCCGCGTGCCGCCGGCGCAGGCCGGGGGTGCCGCCGGCGCCAGGCCAGCCCGCGTCCCGCGTGCCGCCGGCGCCAGGCCGGGGTGCCGCCGGCGCCAGGCCAGCCCGCGTCCCGCGTGCCGCCGGCGCCAGGCCGGGGTGCCGCCGGCGCCAGGCCAGCCCGCGTCCCGCGTGCCGCCGGCGCCAGGACGGGGTGCCGCCGGCGCCAGCCCGCGTCCCGCGTGCTGCTGGTGCCAGGCCGTCTTGCCGTCTGTGGGTTTGTTCGATCTTTCCCTCGTCAGTTGTTTGCGGGAAATCTTTCGAGTTTTGGGAGGGTCTCTAGTCGTAGATCTCGAGATAATTGTTTCCGACGAGATTCTGCGAGTATCGGGATTTTGAGATGGACTTAGATCTCCAGATTTTCCGTCGTCGAGGATGAGAGCAATGTGGCTCCGAGTTTTAGATATGTTCAAAGATGAATCTTTTAAACAATCGGGAAGGTTTTACGGAAGACTCATTGTAGATCTCGGACAATCCAGACATGGGTTTTAAGGGACCAAGATGCTGTCATTGCCCGAGATCATGAGACGATCGCATGGACGGGCGCCAGGACCCTCGCCGTTGGCGCCAGATGGGAGTGGACGAGCCTTCCGTGAGTTTTATCGAGCGACGACCCGTTTCTTGGATTTGATCGTCGCTTGGCTTTTCTTTCGAGGACTTTCGGGTGACGATTTCGTCATTGACCGATTTTGACCCCAACATGAACCATCGACTATACGGCATAAAGACCCTGCGGCCTTCTTTATAGACCTTGCGGCCTTCATTACAGACCGGAAGCTCCTGCCTAACGATCAACATCTCCTGGTACTTCTAAGGCACTGACGATATATACTGGCCCATACCCCTGTGGCAGTATCCTAGAAGCAGGATATCCTGGTTTATCAACAATCAAAGCAGCGGAATATGCTACCACGACATGTCTTCTTCTTCCTGTCATTCCGTAGGCTGAGCACGGATCGCTTATTCCAAAAAATACCCTAACAGTTTGGCGCTAGAAGGAGGGGCAGTCCTAAACTACGTGAAAATTTGATAGGCGGAAGGGATATTTCATTTATTCCTGTAAAAGCTCTCCATCCCAGCCACCTGGGGGCAAGAGACGATTTCTTCTCATAAGATCCACGGCCCATACGGCTGGAAACACCTCTCCAAGGGAGAATATCACTATGCTAACAGCAGCAGCAAGATTAAAGGCATGAATTACCGCTGAGTTCCTGCTATTCCATGCTGGTTCCAGGTCTAAACCACAAATCAGACCTCTACAATCTATCGTCCCAGCTGGTTTCCAGGTCTTAACCTCAAATCAAACCTCTACAGTCTTTGGTCCCTCTCGGTTCCAGGTCCCAACCAGGAATCACGCCCCTACAACCTTTGGTCCCTGCTAGTTCCAGGTCTCAACTGCAAAGCAGGCCTCTACAAACTTGGATTTAACGATCTTGACCAGGAGCAATCATCACTAGCATCAAATATCGACGGGCAACCTACTAGCAACAATCTAGCAGGACCTAGACACCAGGAATGCTTCCAGGATCACAACTCCGCGAGATATAACAAGGGGAAAGGTTCTCAAGAAGGACACAACGTCTTCCAGCCGGGTTTACAACTTTGACGAATTCCAAGTGAACTGGAGTCATTGTGGCAATACTGTAAGCATACCAGTCGACCATTAAGAGGTAACTAAGGAACCACCTTTCTTTCTAGGTTCTAGCATCTAGGTGGTAGAATAGCTAGAGAACGCCTTTTAAGTACTCGGTAAATTTCATAGGAGTTGTCCCACAAAAGGAACAACGACTAGTGTCATAGAATACATAAGTTCATCCTAGTAGATATATGGACTACTGAACTTCTGAGGGAAAATCCTCAATGGAGTTCCCGCGGAAAAGCTATGAACCAACCAAAAGTATGAGGAACCATGCCCCCACATGCTAGGCAAACCGCCGCTTTGTCTCCTGCCAAGGAGCCAGAGAAAATGCTAATTCTACATCAAGGCTTGGTGGCGGTCATATCCTCTACTCATTCAGAACCAAATAAAAGAAGCAGGAGAACTCCCATTCCCGCTACTACTCACCCAAAAGAGAAAGCCAAACTTCCAGGTTCTAGATTCCAGCTTCCGGGCTCTGGATTCAGGTTCTAGACTAGGCTCCGGGTCTACAGCTCCAGGCACCTTACTACCACTTTTCCTGGCAATGTAACCTGATGTACTTCTAAAGGAAGCTAAAGTCACGTGCCTCTCAAGATTTCCAAAGGCCACATGTCTTCTTGAACCTCTAAAGGAAAACACGACCATGATGAAAGCATGGGCAAATGAGCTGAGCGTTAACCCAAGGGGCAACATGCATCAACCAATCTCGTTGGCTTGCCCACACCAAGGAGGAGATCCAATGAATAGGACCAAAGCAACATGTATGGAAGGTCAACAGCAGGAATGGATTAACCATGTCCTACTCTGCAGTAGAAGACACTAATCCATGCGAAGAAGCATTCTTAGCTGGGTTTAACCGATGGTCCCGCTCCAGACCGGTCCATCCCTGCCTCCGGGTCGATTTTGACCCGGGCCATATAAGATCGTGTCAGCCCCCGCTATCCAAGCTCATGGACGAGTCAGTATTTCTGCTTCACGTGTAACCTCCAGATTTGAAGAGGATTTATCCTACCGCCTCCGGGTTTCAGAAGGATACATGCTAGAACTTCCAGGCTCCAAGAGGGTGAATCCCACGATCTCAGTGATCTTCAGGACCATGTGTCCCACAACAGTCCTGAACAAAGAAGCTGTCCTATAAAAGCTTGAAGATATCCTGAATGGATCCGAAAAAGGCTACGACGGCAATCTCAACCTCGACCTGCTTCCAATCGACATTGAGCGTGGTCCGTCTCCAGAGGATTGAGTGCGATGCCGAATTGAGCCAACACCGCCTTCGGGTTCGAGACAGCAGAACAAGAACATTACCCATTTTTCAAAGAAAAGGAATTCCTCATAACTCCAGGCTTCTTAGGGATAATATCTACAGATGCTCCCGTGCCAGAGCATCAATTCCCTGGAACCTCCTAGTTCCCAAGGACAAATCTACGGGCCCTACAAGATCAGAACATGAAGCCCTTCAAAGCTATAGTTCCCAGAGATGAGCAGCAGGAACTACGAGTTCCTACGCGACGTATTTCGATACCCCAAGTTATATGTAAAGAACCAGCCTCCACGCCTCAACTAAGGTCTCGTTATTCTTGAAAAAGGAACGGGAACAATCATGGTCTTCACCCGACTACTATCTCCCACAGAACTTCTCCTGCCTACGGTCAAGGAACGTCCCCAAAATACTAAGAAAAAAGGAGAAGAAAACATAAGCAGGAGAATATTGCTTCCCCAGGATGTATGCCCGTCAGAAGATCACTCTCCAGCCAATATCCAATCATCGGGGGCATAAGCAAAGACATACTTATGAAGTAAATCAACAATTCGCCTGCTTGGACCGGCCATACGCCATTTGGATCTTGCAAACACGTGGCTATATGCCATCAGGGCCCTACACTAAAAAGACGGATCTTGCTTACCTTTGTAATGTGAATCCAAGATCGAGAATTTAGGCTTCCGCCCAGGGCAGCAGATCATCTACAGCGGATTCCCACAGATACAACTGATCTTTGTCAGCCGAACAACAATGCTACTTGAAGACCACGTTCCATCAAGGCCTTACACCAAGAAACAAACTCGTCATCCCAAGAAATGAGAGAATAAGATCTCCATTCCTCCAAGGTCCTGCTACAGGTCTAAGGACCCTGCACCCAGCAGACGAATTTCAACGCTCACTGAAGCGTCAGAAAGTCCATCTCCATCAAACCCTACATCACTGGGAGAGATCTACATGGGACCTGAAAGAAAATCTTGTCGTCCACCGAGATAAAAGATCAGGGTCCCGAACCCTGCAATATCATCTCCAGACAGGTCCTGCGCCTACGGATACCTACTATAGACCCTGGTCTGCTTCAGGGAAGACGACTCTCTCCCAGATTCAAACACGTCCCATGCCTAAGAAGAACACTGGAAAAGGGACATTGGAGAAGAGACGTCCTGCTCACGATAAACCTCATGAGATAGAGCGACTCTGGTTTACAAAATTGCACAGGTTATCTCCCAACTTCACCAATGAAATCGAAAGATAAGGGGCAATCAATTGGGAGTAAATAATTTAGGAAGATATTACTCCTACTTCCAAGTAAGACCCAGGTCTTCAGATTCATCCGAGCAGGACCCCAGTATTCAAATTCTCGCATGAAGAAACTCCGACTCCGAAGCTCCGGCTCCGACCCCTGCTTCCATCCCTAACACCAGGACACCTCTGTACGAAACATGCTTCCTGCATTAAGACGCTACGTGCAAAACAAAACGCAGGAGGCATAAGTACAAACGCAGAGTACTGTATTCAAACTCAGAGTTTGTACAGGGAGCGAACCTATGCAGTTGCATAGAAGTGGGACATCCACAAAAACAATCTAAGGGGCACACGAGCTGGATCAGGTCCCAAGGGACCTCCGATCCTGGCCAACCCTATATCTCCACTGAAATGACATCAAGTGTATGACATACCGAAACGGGTCTGATCAACCCTAGTACGCTGTCAAAAACACCTCAGTCCCTGCGTAAGGGCTTCGAGCCAGAAACTTACGTCGGGACCACACGTACTAGTGCGACAGGCCCTGTATTACAGAAAATCCCCAAGTGGGTCTATAGCAGGGGAGCATGACGTATAATTGCATAGTACTGTAACCAGATGCTGACGGCTGGTACGCAGGGAGCAAACGGTGCAAAAAACCCCGGGAGCACTTCATAATATATGCGTATCCAGACGTGGAAAGTAGTGCGTCTGACGCTTGGGTCGCTTTGAGAAGTGGACCCACGCCAGCACCATATAAGTCTGAGAGTGGCTTTTCTGCAGGAAAGCAGAGTGCAGCATCACAGGATTTCGAGAGTGGCCAAAACCTCCGGTTGGCAGAGTGCGAATCCTTAATCCGAGATTGGTAGTGGCCTACCCACGGGGGGCAGAATACGATCTCGATGAAAACAACCTCTGGGTTTAATAAGAACCTCCGGGTTCAAATCGACCTCCGGGTATAAATGCAACCTCCGGGTTCAAAACGGCCTCCGGGTCTAGAGTTACCTCTGGGTTCAAAATGACCTCCGGGTCTAAAAGCAACTGTCAGTTCAAAACTGCCTCCGGGTCTAGAGTAACCTCCGGGTTCAAAATGACCTCAGGGTCTAAATGCAACCTCCGGGTTCAAAACGGCCTCCGGGCCTAGAGTAATCTCTGGGTTCAAAACGACCTCCGGGTCAAAATGCAACATCCGGGTTCAAAACGGCCTCCGGGTCTAGAGTAACCTCCGTGTTCAAAACAACCTTCGGGTCTACATGCAACCGCCGGGTTCAAAACGGCCTCCGGGTCTAGAGTAACCTGCGGGTTCAAAACAACCTCCGGGTCTACATGCAACCTCTGGGTTCAAAACGGCTTCCAGGTCTAGAGTAACCTCCAGATTCAAAACGACCTCCGGATTTACATGCAACCTCCGGGTTCAAAACAGCCTCCGGGTCTAGAGTAACCTCCGGGTTCAAAACGACCTCCGGGTCTACATGCAACCTCCGGGTTCAAAACGGCCTCCAGGTCTAGAGTAACCTCCGGGTTCAAAACGACTTATGGGTCTACATGCAACCTCCGGGTTCAATACGGCCTCCGGGTCTAGAGTAACCTCGGGTTATTTGACCTCCGGGTCCTAAAGAACCTTCGGGTTATAAGACCTCCGGGTCCTAAAAACCTCCGGGTTATAAGACCTCCGGGTTCTAAAAAACCTACGGGTTATAAGACCTCCGAGTCCTAACCCTACAGCCTTTGGGTCCCTGGACGAAAGTCCATCCATCCTTCGGGTTCCTGGACGAAAGGTCCGTCCAGCCTTCGGGTCCCTTGACAAAAGTTCATCCAACCTCCAGGTCCGTGGACGAAAAATTCATCCGACCACCAGGTCCCTGGACGAAAGTCCATCCATCCTCCTGGTTCCAGGAAAAGCATGACGCAAGGTCATTCCCGCATTGATTGTGGCCTACCTCCGGGAGCAGACACCACTGCTCGCCGCCAACCACATGTCCAAGATATCTACTCCGATACCAAGAATCAACTAGGTTATCTTCAGGTACCAAGACAGACATGCTGAATGTCCTCCTGTCAGAGGTCAAGGTACAATCCTAAGACAAGACAAGAAGCTACAACATCAAAACCTCGAGGAGCATCAAGTATGCTAAATTCAATAAGGGGACATGCAGGAAGACCTGAATGAAAGTCCACTATTGCTTTTACATGGTCAAAAAGGTGCAAGCAAGGCCAATAGAATCAACAATGAGGATCCTCAGCTCTGGCCTTTGGGTCATATTCAACCTCTTTGTTCTCATATCCTTGCCAAAACTCTCCTTCTCATAAATCATGGATCCTGACCCATATATTCCTCCACACGATTCTTGGAGCCCGAGAGTCCTCAAGAAATGCAAACTGAAGTCCTACCAGAAACCAGGCCGAGTTTAGTTCCAAAGAGCAGCACAAGCGTCTCAACTACTCCCTCAATGTCCGATGACAGTGGTTCTGCCTACGGACGATCCATCCTAATCATGAAAGAAGGCACCACGAGCCTTTGGACCGTGTATCTCAACTGCTAGGAAATTTTCTCTCCTACTCCAAAATAGGGACTCCCATATGCAGGCCATCAGAATCGAGAGTACAACCAGACCCGCCTGGTCTTCATTTAGACCAAGTACCCATTGAAGCATGTCTCAAAGTCTCTCTCCATTGGTCCAAGCCACGACATCATGCCTATAGAGTGTACCGACGAATATACTACTTGTTCCAGACCACGTGACTGTATTTGACCGAGGATTACCGTCCATTCTCCAGGTCATACCTCTCCAATTAGGCTATGAAACCTTTCAGATCATGCACAAGTACATCTAAGCCCTACCGACAAGACAGTTTGGTGGCTCGGGATTTGACATCTTCTTTAGTAGATGAGCCGACGTCGTATCCCAAATTCATCAAGGAACTTGGTACTATGGTGCAACTCGTGAAGTCCTAGGAAGAAAGTTAAGTTATTTCCTGCCTTCAAACATGAAGCCAGAAAATAAGGGGCAAACTGTTGGGGAAAAATAATCCATGAGGAGATTTCCCCAGCTTCCGGCTTTCAGGTTCTGGCCCCTGCTCCAGGTTCCTGCCCCTGCTCCAGGTCCCTGCCCCTGCTTCTGGATTCCGGGTCAGATAATTCTTCCTGTCTCCGAGTAAAAAGTAAAACTTCAAGATAAATGTAAACATTCACATTTATCTTGATATGGTAAAATCTCCTTAAATCCAAGAGAAGAAAGAGGAAGTATTCCAATACATATGGCCGCCGTTAAGAAAAATAGAAATATTCTATTATCTAAGGATATAATGAATATTTTCAAATCCTAAAGAGAGGCACGACTTCTATTATAAATAAAGGGTTCATAACCCTAAAAAAGGAGGTCGACACGTTCAAGGACAGAGATCACAAGTTCTACAACCACCCATGCAATATTTCATACCTAGAAGACCTTCCTCTTCGATACGCCTATGATAGGTTGATCCCGGCGATTACTATCAGCCAGATGAGGCTCTATAATCATTGCTGAACGTCCATAATAGAGGTCAACACGTTCATCCTCATAGCTCATCATCTCCATAGCCGCCAAGGCAAGAATCCATGCCTAGAAGACCTTCTTCTCCGACATACTCAACAACCGGCGAATCCCTTCCATTATTCTCAACCAACCTAAGTTATTTGCTTGCTACAGCACGTCTGCAACTCAACTTATGGACTCATGTCACGATCTCCTTCCCATCAGCAGGAACACATCATGTTCCCGAAGCATATCGAAGCTCCATGCTCACTGCAGCACACCTCGACGAATCTACCATCTGTTCCGGTTATGCGCCCTCAAGAATAGATGATTCTTATCATCTACAGAGCCACGTGCTCCATCAAGGCTACGCGCCTCCATCAAGGCTACGCGCCTCCATCAGGCTACGTGCCTTCATCAGGCTACGCGCCTTCATCTGGCTACGTGCCTTCATCTAGGGTACGCGCCTCCAATACATGAACTACGAACGGCTTGATCCTCTTCCGAGGGGTACGTAGGCAATCCCCACTGTAGGATGCAGCTATAAATCCCAAACACCTTCCATGGTTCCACATTTAGACAAGCTAGATGACATCCCTGGTGTGGGAACCGAAATTCACACCGTCAATTTCTGATAAAGATTTATGGAGGAAAACCGAGTTAACCCGATCTTCCTTGAAGGTCCCGGATATCTGCTGGGCCGCACATGAAACAATCAATAAAAATAGAAGTTGCGAAAATAGAAATCGTAAAAGTTGAGCGAAAGAAATCTTATTTCTGAATTCTCGTTTGAGCGTGTACAACAAGAAAAGAAATCGGCCGTAAGGGCTGTCGGGGAGTCCGCTAGTCTGGTCGCCTAAGTCTATCCTAGTTGAGTCGCAGCTCGCTAGTGAAAACAGAAAAGAATGCTAAATCGCTCTAAGTGCTAAGTGCTTGAAAATTTGTGATCTGGTTTGCTTCTTGCTCAAAGCTCTCCTTATATACTCCTCCTATGACGGTCTATCTTCTCGCGGGCTGAGTCGGGCTTTTTCCATTTTCGTCCATCTTTGTGTTTATCGGGAAACTTGACATTTATCTTCGGAAATCTTGACATTTATCTTCTGGAAACTTGATATTTATCTTCTGGAAACTTGACATTTATCTCTTATGTGAGGATAAAGATAAACCGTCACAGTTATCCTTCCTTTTCGGAAAATCGTACGTGGGCCGTTTTGGCCACGTTGGGCCGTTTAGGCGTTTTTACGGTTTTTCGAAAGGACAGTCTTTGAAGGTTTCGGTGTTTCCGAAGGAACCTCAATTCCTTGTTTAGTCGAGGAAGTGGCGTTCTAGAGTAACCGTGATCATACCAAATTTGCGTAGATTGATCCGAACAAGCTAAGACGGGATCGAACCGGGCACGATAGGACCGAGACCGAGACGAGGGCCGCGGACCGACGCCAGGCCGACCCGCGCGACGGGTGCCGCCGGCGCCAGGCCGGGTACCGCCGGCGCCAGGCCGGCCCGCGCGACGGGTGCCGCCGGCGCCAGGCCGGGTGCCGCCGGCGCCAGGCCGACCCGCGCGACGGGTGCCGCCAACGCCAGGCCGGGTGCCGCCGGCGCCAGGCCGGCCCGCGTGACGGGTGCCGCCGGTGCCAGGCCGGGTGCCGCCGGCGCCAGGCCAGCCCGCGTCCCGCGTGCCGCCGGCGCCAGGTCAGGGTGCCGCCGGCGCCAGGCCAGCCCGCGTCCCGCGTGCCGCCGGCGCCAGGCCAGCCCGCGTCCCGCGTGCCGCCGGCGCCAGGCCGGGGTGCCGCCGGCGCCAGGCCTGCCCGCGTCCCGCGTGCCGCCGGCGCCAGGCCGGGGTAACGCCGGCGCCAGCCCGCGTCCCGCGTGCCGCCGGTGCCAGGCCGTCTTGCCGTCTGTGGGTTTGTTCGATCTTTCCCTCGTTAGTCGTTTGCGGGAAATCTTTTGAGTTTGGGAGGGTCTCTAGCCGTAGATCTCGAGATAATTGTTTGCAACGAGATTCCGCGAGTATCGGGATTTGAGATGGACTTAGATCTGCAGATTTTCCGTCGTCGAGGATGAGAGCAATGTGGCTCCGAGTTTTAGATATGTTAAAAGATGAATCTTTTAAACAATCGGGAAGGTTTTACGGAAGACTCATTGTAGATCTCGGACAATCCAGACATGGGTTTCAAGGGACCAAGATGCTGTCATTGCCCGAGATCAAGAGACGATCGCATGGACGGGCGCCAGGACCCTCGCCGTTGGCGCCAGATGGGAGTGGACGAGCCTTCCGTGAGTTTTATCGAGCGACGACCCGTTTCTTGGATTTGATCGTCGCTTGGCTTTTCTTTCGAGGATTTTCGGGTGACGATTTCGTCATTGACCGATTTTGACCCCAACAGTTAGCCCCCCAGCTAGCTAGGAACCGTAGAGCCTGTCGGATCCTAGCTTGCGGTATAGCCGTGTGGGAAGGTGTTGAGACGTAATCGTTTGCCGAAAATCGGGGTAAATAGTGATTTTACCTCCTTTATATAGAGTAAGAAATCTCATTCTTACTTCATCACAAGGTTTTTACTCTCTTTCTCAAGAATCCTTTCTCTCTCTTTAAGAACAATGTCTTCAAGATCCTCAAAGAGAAACTCTTCTTCCCATTCATCCTCGGATGACTCTCCTGCCCATGTAACGGTAAAGCAGGAGGAGTCGGTCGAGGAGGAAAAGAAGAATGCGTATTACCGAGCCCTTGTAGGTTCGCCCCCAACACTGCCAGAGATCCCTGTTCCGAGGAGGCCTCTGAGGCAGCCCGGTGCTCCTTTTGCGCCGAGCTCGGTTTCTCGTCAATATCTCAAGGTTCTTCGAGATTTTTACCAGGTTCCTGAAGGAGTCAAATTCCGGATTCCCGTTGGTAATGAGAGTGCAAGGAATCCTCCGCAAGGTTTCTTTACATGTTACGAAGCTTTCTTTACGTACTGCCGTATGTGGTTCCCAATTCCTGGTGCCATTGTTCGTGCGCTTCACCGCTTCGAACTTTCGATCAGCCAACTCAGCGTTCCTGCCTTGGAGAGTTGGCTTGGCGTACTGATTGCTAGCTACGAACTCGGGATTGATCTTGGTCCCGATGATTTCGAAGGTCTTTGGGGCACTCGGCCGACGGGGAGTGACGGTTACTATTCCATGCTTCCTAAGAAGGATATGGCCGTGATTCAGGGGACTACTTCGAATCCCAAATCGTGGCAGGAGCGTTTCTTCTTCGTCCAAATAGATGGCGAGTCTGTCGAGGAGAGCTGCCTCCATCTATTTCCGCGAGCATGGAACTTCAACCGAGGTAATACGACGAAAACTCTGTTGTCTATTTCACCTTTTCAGAAGTGCGAGTTTTGGTGAAAAATTTTTCGTTTTGTAGGGAACAACCCTACCGCGCATTTCCCTGGTGACGTCTTCGTGAAGAGAGATCTTCTTCGTCAAAGGCCGTTTTTCTGGAAATCCTTCACCCTCGAACGGATCCGAGACGCGGTTAAGCTTTATCGGTCCCGAGGTCCTGTCCCGTCGTATGACGCCGAACCTGTCACCGCGGCTCCTACTCGGAGGCGCAGACAGAGGTCTCGTAAGGGGAAGGAGATCGATGATGGGGAAGGCTCGGAAAGTCCTTCACCGTTGGGAGAAAAACCTAGTTTTGTTCCAACGGAAAAAGGCGGAGTCAGCGGTTTTCCACCTAACAACTTCTTTGATGGCCTTCCTCCGGAGTTTACCACTGACGAGTCGCTGGAGGATGAGGAGAAACAACGGGTTTTTGCCGAGGGCTCCCAACGTGTCAACGAGGTTTGGCCCTTCGAATTTCTTAGCCTTGCGTTCGAATCTGTGTATAAGCATGCTTGCTGATCTTGAGTTTTATGCAGGGACTAAGAGTGTTTAGCGAGGCGCTTGACTCGAGTTTCCGCAAATCCAGGATTGCTAACTTCAAGACCACAGAAGCGGAGCGAGAGCTTTGCCGATTCCGACAAGAGGTGAAGGCACAGAACGCGAAGCAGGCTGAGCTTCACGCTCGGGCTCTCGTACGGGCGGAAAGGAGAGGAAGAAGGATGGTTGCAGCGGAGGTGGCAAGACGGGCGGAATCGTTTGCTGCTGAGTTTCAATGTTTTAAAGAAGCTCAGGAGTTTGTTGGTGATTTCCGCGAGTGCCGGGGTTCGGTCGTAAACCTTTACAAGTCTCAGAACCCGGATTTCTCTTTCGATTCCGAGATTGCTGAAATGAAGGATTTCATGGCCGAGTGTGCTCATGCTGAGTCCTTGGTTCCTCCGGTAAAAGAAAGAGTCCGGAGACTATGGGAACCTATCGAGGTTTCCGAGGATACGATGGAGGTCGGAGCCGATGAGAACGCTGAGAATGGTGGGAATGCTCGAGGCGTGAATGAGGAAGTGGACCAGCCTGCTAGTTCATTTGGGATTTCCGCATCCGGATTTCTCAACGTTGACTTCCTTTTGTGAATTGAATTTTTTGGCCATGTGTGGCCGTTTTTAGTAATTTTATCCTGCAACCATTGGAGGTTGCATTCTGATGTTTTGGGACTGGCCGTTGGTGGCTTTGAATCCTGCCGTCTTTTGCGGCTTTTACGAATATGAAAATTTGCGAGATTTCGTCTTTTGTTTTGATTTATACTTTCGTCAAGTGTAGAGGGAAGGATGCGAGTAGTCACTTCGTATCCTAACTCTTTTTTTGTCGCTTGGTCCGTATGCTACTTTTTAGCGAGCGTTTTTTAGGTGTAAGCGATAAGAGACATGTTTTGGGATCTCGTATACGATACTATGTCTGTGAGATGTCAAGATCCAGCAAGACTGGGTTTAGGGCAAGACCTAGGTTTACTCTCAGCTTTGAGGCTGTGCGATGACTGATCGGCTTTCGTTTTGCCTGTTAGTGATTTCTTCCTGATTCTTTCCGTTTAAAGTCCGCGACTAGTCACCGGCTTATATGACTTGTGTTAAAAGAATCGAGCTATCTTCGGAGTTTATCCGAGATGCTAAACCAAAATTTTGGGTTTCTTGTATAGCGCGCTATGATATCCTTGTCGGATATAAGAGGACCTTGTAGGTCTGACTACGATTTTGTATTGAGTGAAACGTTTCTTATGAGCGTCCGTCGGGGCCAATCGACGGGCGTGAGTTATTTTTAAGTCGCTGGTGGACTGTCTTTTGCGGATAATACGAGTTTTGTTATCTTTTTTAAGAAGTTGCGACGTCTCGCGTTTCTTTTGAAGATATGATTTTCGTTTTTCCGAAAAGCGTTGATGCGTTTAAGTGAGCATGAAAGATAGAAAGAATTTTATTAAAGAATTTCGAGAAGTTAGAGTACATATGCGGATTTTTCGCGTTTTTGTGGGAGTATAGGAGTATACGCACCCAGTCCCCCCCCTTTTTGGTGAGGGGGATAGCTGAACTCGCCGGGTTTCGACGAGCTGCCTACGTACCTCTTTCGAGGATCAAGCCATCTCGTAGTTCTGATAGTTGCCGCGGACGTTTTTACTCCCCGTGCGTTGCCGTTCCGATCGTGCTGGTCGGATTAGTGGTTTGTGCGGGAATCGAGCTGTCCGCTCTTACGGCGGTGGATTCAGAGGCTTTGTCGTCGTCTTGAATCGTTGCCTGTTCAGATGATTCTGGATCATCTTTCTTCGAGTCTTCGGGAATGTTGTGTGATTCCTTTGCTCGTTTCGGGTTGGCCGCAGGGGCGTTCCGATCTTTTCGCAGTTTGAACTCGGCTAGGTAACAGAGTCTCGACTGTTTCTGACTACCCCAGATGGCTGCGGTTCCGGTCGGAGTCGGGAACTTGATACCGAGGTGATATGTGGACGGTACTGCCTTCATGGAGTTGATCCAAGGGGTTCCCATGATGGCGTTGTAGATGGCCGGGTTGTCGACTACTGCAAACTGGACGATCTTTGTAACTTCCTTTGCCATGACTGGGAGTTTAATTTTCCCGAGGGTCATGGTAGTGACGCCCGAAAACCCCGTCAAAGGTTTTGGCTCAGGGACGACTTCCCCAAGTGGGATCTTCATCCTGTAGAGGGTATCGCGGAAGATGACGTTGACCGTGCTTCCTGTATCGACGAGAATGCGGCCGACTTCGAGATCCTGGATGACCAGGTCGATTACCAAAGGATCGCAGTGAGGTTTGTCGATTCCGACGGTCTCGTGTTCCTCGAAAGCGATTGTGTGGTTAGGAACATCGCTGTCTGGGAACCAGTTGGAACTGGTCTCGGCTTTTCGCCCGTAGGCTTTTATCGATGAGACAGAATCTTGGTAGAACTGTGATCCTCCGATGATCATGTTTACCCTCTGGCGACTGCTGTTGTTCCCTTGGTCGTCCTGTCTTCTTCCGCGCTTTTCCCCCGATTGGTTTTCGGTCGCGCGGTCCTCGGAGACAGTTTTGTTAGTCTTTGGGCGGTCGGAGTCCAGGAGCAAGTCCTTTATACTCTTGACCTTTGATAGTTCGCCGGTGAGGAGTTTTGCGGCGAGCCGGGCGCCGAGAACCTTGCAGTTCGCAGTGGAGTGTCCTCTGGTCTCGTGGAACTCGCAATAGGAGTTATCCTTGTACTGGTTCCTGGTCCAGGTGTTTCCGGAGGTTTTGCCTTGCTCCGAGTTGATGGCGTAGTTATGCTCGCCTTGGATGTCTTCCCCTTCGTGATGGACGTATTTGTCGTTACGAGAGAGTTTCTTCTTGGACGCGGTTTTCTGCGGTCCGTGCTTCTGCGATAGAAGCTTCATCTCTTCTTCCATGATGATGAAGTCTGTTGCCTTGTGGAGAGTATCCTGGATTGTCCGCGGCTTTTCCAGTAGTATCCACTTTCGGAACTTCGACTTGTACCAGAGAGTTTTCCTCAGGGCGTCGATTGCGACATTGTCGCTGATGCCCGTTACTCTGGCCATCACCAGTTTGAACCTTCGCATGAAGTCGCGGAGCGACTCGTCTTCCTTCTGAGCTAGACTCCATAGATCCACGTCGGACGTTTCTCTGTACATGAACATGGAGTACTGTTTGAGAAACGCCGAGGCCAGTTGGCGGAAGCTTCCGATGGAGTTCCTTTTGAGCCGGGAGAACCACTCGAGCGCAGCACCTTTGAGGTGCTCGACGAAGAGAAGACAATGACCTGCGTCCCGTTCGCGTTCCGGGAGTTTGCACCTACCCATTGCGATCTGGAAGGACTGCAGGTGCGACTTAGGATCCGTCGTACCGTCATAGACCGGGATTTTGATCTTCCCTGGGTCTGAGATGCGTGTTTCCGTGATCCGAGTGGTGAACGGCGTTTTCCGTGCTTCCTCGAGAAGTCTATCGATCTCGGGGGCGGAACTGGTCGCCTGATGGATTTGCGATTTTACCGCTTTCACTTCAGCCACGGTCTTTTTGAGAGATTCACGGAGATCATGGATCTCGCTATTGCTGCCGGCGTTCCTCCGAACCTGTCGAAGCTGGTCGCGATAGATCCGAGTTTGATCTTCCGCGAGTTCTTCCTGCTCCATCCAGTAGAGTTCTTCTTCCTCTTCTGTCATGGGCCTATCGAAGGATACCGTCTGCCGAGCGGACTGGCTTCGGGTTCTCCTGGGGTGGATGTCAGCGTCTTCATCGGAAGGGTCCGATCGGTCGCTGATATCTAGATCGATGCGCTCGACGTCGCTTTCCTTGTTTCCCGCAGCCGGGAGTGGAAGGTTCTGCGAGGTCGTTTGCTGTCCTTTCGGAGCCGTTTCCTCGGGAGTGGGCTCTTTCGGGGCATCTTTTTCTCGTGCTTCGGGAGATCCGAAGTCGAGTCTCCTGCCGCGGCGTGCCTTGGTGGATCCGCGCGGCAACTTGCTCCTCGCAGTTAAGGTATCGACCTGTTTTGCGAGCGAGGTTATCAGCTTGTCCTTTTGTTCCGCCCGCGCCTGGGCGGAGGTAAACAGTTCCTTCATCTGCCTGAGCGCCTCAGTGTTTGCATCAGCAGTGACTGCGGACGCGTCTCCAGCTGGAGTCTTCTCAGCGTTGGCGTCGACGGGTGTTCCGTCTAGCTCTGGCTGATCCTTGGTGGCGTCGGCTGACATGATCGAGCGTGTGCAGTTGCGAGATAGATAGATCCGTAACCCCCCCCCTCCTTCTAGCGCCAAACTGTGGGAACCGAAATTCACACCGTCAATTTCTGATAAAGATTTATGGAGGAAAACCGAGTTAACCCGATCTTCCTTGAAGGTCCCGGATATCTGCTGGGCCGCACACGAAACAATCAATAAAAATAGAAGTTGCGAAAATAGAAATCGTAAAAGTTGAGCGAAAGAAATCTTATTTCTGAATTCTCGTTTGAGCGTGTACAACAAGAAAAGAAATCGTCCGTAAGGGCTGTCGAGGAGTCCGCTAGTCTGGTCGCCTAAGTCTATCCTAGTTGAGTCGCAGCTCGCTAGTGAAAACAGAAAAGAATGCTAAATCGCTCTAAGTGCTAAGTGCTTGAAAATTTGTGATCTGGTTTGCTTCTTGCTCAAAGCTATCCTTATATACTCCTCCTATGAGGGTCTATCTTCTCGCGGGCTGAGTCGGGCTTTTTCCATTTTCGTCCATCTTTGTGTTTATCGGGAAACTTGACACTTATCTTCGGAAATCTTGACATTTATCTTCTGGAAACTTGATATTTATCTTCTGGAAACTTGACATTTATCTCTTATGTGAGGATAAAGATAAACCGTCACAGTTATCCTTCCTTTTCGGAAAATCGTACGTGGGCCGTTTTGGCCACGTTGGGCCGTTTAGGCGTTTTTACGGTTTTTCGAAAGGACAGTCTTTGAAGGTTTCGGTGTTTCCGAAGGAACCTCAATTCCTTGTTTAGTCGAGGAAGTGGCGTTCTAGAGTAACCGTGATCATACCAAACTTGCGTAGATTGATCCGAACAAGCTAAGACGGGATCGAACCGGGCACGATAGGACCGAGACCGAGACGAGGGCCGCGGACCGACGCCAGGCCGACCCGCGCAACGGGTGCCGCCGGCGCCAGGCCGGGTACCGCCGGCGCCAGGCCGGCCCGCGTGACGGGTGCCGCCGGCGCCAGGCCGGGTGCCGCCTGCGCCAGGCCGACCCGCGCGACGGGTGCCGCCGGCGCCAGGCCGGCCCGCGTGACGGGTGCCGCCGGCGCCAGGCCGGGGTGCCGCCGGCGCCAGGCCGGGTGCCGCCGGCGCCAGGCCGGGGTGCCGCCGGCGCCAGGCCGGGTGCCGCCGGCGCCAGGGCGGGTGCCGCCGGCGCCAGGCCGGGGTGCCGCCGGCGCCAGGCCAGCCCGCGTCCCGCGTGCCGCCGGCGCCAGGCCGGGGTGCCGCCGGCGCCAGCCCACGTCCCGCGTGCCGCCGGTGCCAGGCCGTCTGTGGGTTTGTTCGATCTTTCCCTCGTTAGTCGTTTGCGGGAAATCTTTTGAGTTTGGGAGGGTCTCTAGCCGTAGATCTCGAGATAATTGTTTCCAACGAGATTCCGCGAGTATCGGGATTTGAGATGGACTTAGATCTGCAGATTTTCCGTCGTCGAGGATGAGAGCAATGTGGCTCCGAGTTTTAGATATGTTAAAAGATGAATCTTTTAAACAATCGGGAAGGTTTTACGGAAGAGTCATTGTAGATCTCGGACAATCCAGACATGAGTTTCAAGGGACCAAGATGCTGTCATTGCCCGAGATCAAGAGACGATCGCATGGACGGGCGCCAGGACCCTCGCCGTTGGCGCCAGATGGGAGTGGACGAGCCTTCCGTGAGTTTTATCGAGCGACGACCCGTTTCTTGGATTTGATCGTCGCTTGGCTTTTCTTTCGAGGATTTTCGGGTGACGATTTCATCATTGACCGATTTTGACCCCAACACCTGGTAGCTGGAATCACCATCCTGGTGCAGGAACCATCGACTATACGGCATAAAGACCCTGAGGCCTTCACTATAGACCTTGTGGCCTTCATTACAGACCGGAAGCTCCTTCCTAACGATCAACATCTCCTGGTACTTCTAAGGCACTAACGATATATACTGGCCCATACCCCTGTGGCAGTATCCTAGAAGAAGGATCTCCTGGTTTATCAAAAATCGAAGCAGCGGAATAAGCTACCACGACATGTCTTCTTCTTCCTATCATTCCGTAGGCTGAGCACGAATCGCTTATACCAAAAAATACCCTAACAGTCCTGAGCCTCCTTAAACTTCTCAAACTCAGCTTCAAACTGAGAGGCTCTCCTCGCCAGGTCGGCAGCAACCATTTTTCTTCCTCTCCTCTCCGCGCGACGAATAGCTTGAGAATGAACCTCGGCCAGCTTATGGTCTCGTTCCGCGACCTCGTTCTGAAAAAGGATGAGTTTTCTCTCGGATTGTTCTGCCTTAAAGCGAGAAATGCATGCCTCCTTGAAACCCGCGTCGAGCGCGGAGTTGAAAATTTGCATTCCCTGCATGAATCAACTACCAAACAATGAAGGAAGGAGTCGAAAGACAAAAACTTATCAAAAATCAGAAAACCGACCTCATTAATCATCCTTGAACCTTCATCGACCACCTCCACCCTTGATGGCTCGTCCATCGCCAGTGGGGCATCAAAACTAGAAGCGAGGTTGGCGAAGAAATCATCTGGGACGAATCCCGGGTTCCATCCGGGTAACGGAGGATCGTCTGAGGTAAAGTCACCATCTTCAAACGCGATTCCTTTGCCCTCACGAGGCCTGTCTCTTCCTCTCCGAACAGGAACAGTATCAGGAGCTGGTTCATTCATGTCCGACGCACTTGAAAGCTGTGAAACGCCTTGCGATCGATGGAGTGCCAGCGCCTTCCGAATTCTTTTTGGGGTGAGAGAGGTCCAAAAGAACGGACCGTTGCGGAGAATGTCTCGCTTGGCCTGCAAATCTCAGGGATACGCGTAGTGGAGGTTGTTCACTGCAAAGTAAAAAAAAAGAAAGAGGCATTTAGATATCTCCGAGATATCTTAAAAAGTGAACACCCGACCGTAGTACCATGCTGGAAATTCCACTTATTACGGAACAAGTGAATTCAATTCTCCTCGACGGATGCAATGTCTGTCCGGACGTAGAAAAAGCACTTTTCCCACTCCTTGACATGTGAGGTCTTCCCCTGAATTATCGACATATAGTTCCGAGGGGCCATACAAAATGAGTGAGGAATTGAGGTCTTTCGCGTCGACCATAGTTCTTCGAATTAATCGGCATCTAGAATCATCCCATGTTCGTAACTCAGGATTATAACACCAATGAAATTCTGTAACGCCGCGACATTTAATTGACTGATCGACAGCTCGAAACGATCAAGTGCACGAACAATGGCTTCAGGGATCGGAAACCACATGCGGCAGCGCGTGATAAAATCCTCGTAGCATGTGAAGAAACCCTCCGGAGGATCCTCTGCGCACTCTCCCTGTACCGGAATCCGAAACACGACCTCGCCCGGAACCTTACAGAACTCCCGAAGGGCCTTAAGGTAGGAAGAATGGTCTTACTCGGCAGAGAAGGATCAAGCTTCACCGCGGGTCTTTTGGGGTAAAAAGCCTCGTCTGGGGGAGTCATGGAAGAGTGCAGTGCAACCCAATACTCTTCAATCGTATCTTGGGAAACCTCGGACTCTTTTTTCGGAACAACCTCCTCAACGGTGCAACGATTGTCGGAAGAGGATTGAGAAAGTGTGGTTTTCTTAGAAGATTTTTTCATTGAAGACATCTTTTTTTTAAAAAAAAAAAAGGGAGAGACACCAAAGTAGAAAAGAGAAAGGAAGAGAGAAAGATTTCTACCTTAGAAAAATTTCCTCAAGAAGTGAATGGGTAAAGAGTTTGCAAAACTTACTCAACCCATATATAGGCAAAAAGGTTACTATTCATTCTCCAACCTTCAGCCATCGATTACGTCTATATTCACCTAAAACAAGTCATGCCGCAAGCTAGAACCTCACACAAGGGTTCACGGATCCTAGCTAGCTGGGGGGCTAACTGTTGGGGTCAAAACCGGTCACGACGGAATCAATGTCCGAAAGATCCCGCAAAACCAATTCCCAAATTTGTTTTCTTTTAAAAAAAATTTACCAAACATTTTTGAGAAGTAGTCAGCCAAGCAAAGGATGGTGTATACGGCCCCGAGAGGCATCAAGGATTGGTCCAGCACAGACAAGATCTTATCCGGGAGCAGACGCGAGTCAGGCCATCCACCTCGCCCAAGGGCGAGGACCACGGATCCCAGGCCACCTCGCCCACGGGCGAGGACCACGGAACCCAGGCCACCTCGCCCACGGGCGAGCGCCACGGAACCCAGGCCACCTCGCCAACAGGCGAGGACCAAGGAACCCAGGCCACCTCGCCCACGGGCGAGGACCGCAACACCCAGGTCAACTTGCCCTAGGGCGAGGACCATCATGTCCCGTTCACCTCACCCACGAGCGAGGACCGCAACACCCAGGCCACCTCGCCCTAGGGCGAGGACCACCACGTCCAGGCCACCTCGCCCTAGGGCGAGGACCACCGTGTCCAGGCCACCTCGCCCTAGGGCAAGTGCGGTCTTGTTCTGATACCATGCGTCCTTGCCTAACTCGATCTTTGAATTCGTGAGCCCAATACTCCTGTTTTGTCTCGATTAAGATTATCCTGGAAAACTCCGGAAAAAGTCATGAAAGGTTCGATCGACGAATGGAGTCCGATCCGTCGTATAAAACGACCATGGTTAGCTTAAACACCAGTTGTTCTGACTATACGAAGGATTAGGATCCCTTCGAGGAGCCAACGTCACATCGAGGGTGATTTCTTAGGAAAAACCGTAAAAACGTCTGAGGTCCAAAACGGCCCAGAAGGGTCTGGAACGCGACCAAACGGCCCACTTACGATTTTAAAATAAGTGCAGGGCGCCGTCTTGCCCGTGCCGGCCACGGGTGCCGGTCGCCGGCTCGCCCGTGCTGGTCCAGGCGCCGGGTGCTAGCCCGCCCGTGCTGGTCACGGGCGCCGGGCGCCAGCTCGCTCGTGCTGGTCACGGGCGCCGGGCCCCAGCACCCATGTCCAAATCCCAGGCGCCGGGCACCAGCACCCATGACCAAATCCTGGGCGCCCAAGTACGGACCACTCGACAAGTGCGATCTTCTTCCCGCAAAACCGTCTCAACAAACTAGTCCAACTATGCACTTTGTATCCTTGCTCGAAGACTCACCGTTCAACTCCTTTGAGAAAAGAAACCCAAGAACCCCGTTTCGTCTTGGTCGAAATAAATCGGGAAAACTTCGGGAGACCACCAAAGGTTCACGAATGGATCTTGATTCATCGTATAAAACAATCACGGTTATTCTAAAAACACCAGTCATCTAGACTATACGGTGAATTGAGATTCCTTCGGCAAAACAAGTATCATGACAGGCTGGTTTCTCCGAAAAATCGTGAAAACGTCCGCGATCGAAACAACGGCCCCCAAAGGCCCGAACGCGACCGAATCGGCCCACTTGCGATTTTCCAGGAAACCAAGTTGAGATGGACATGACGCCCCATGTTTATCTTAACATAAGATAAATGTTAAGTTTCCCGAAGATAAATGTGAAGTTTCTTGAAGATAAATCTCAAGTTTCCCGATAAACATGAAGACAGGTGGAAATGGAAAGAAGCCCGATTCACGATAGATTCGGCCCAAAGGAAGAATAGACCGTCTTAAAGAGGAGTATATAAGGAGAGCTTGGGGCGAGGAGCAAAAGGAGAACTTTTGGAGAGCAACATAGCACTTAGAGCAACTTAGGCACTTTTTTCCGTTTTTACTAGCGAGCTGCGACTCAACTAGGTTAGAACTTAGGTTGCTAAACTAGCGAACTTGCCGACAGCTCTTTTAGCCAAGGCTCTTACCTGTTTTTCACGCTCAAACGCGGATTCGGAAATAAGATCTTTTGCTCTATTCTTTTTTCTTACGATTTTCATTCCGTTTTTCTTATTCTCTTTGTCGTACTGATTGTGTCGTGTGTGGCCCAGCAGATAACCGGGACCTTCAGAGAAGGCTTGGTTCACTTGGCTATCCTCCAAATCAACTTAATTTAACAGTGTGAATTTCGGTTCCAACATTGTGCGTGGCCCAGCAGATAACCGGAACCTTCAGGGGAAGCTAGGTTTACTTGGCTTTCCTCCGATTAACAAAACTCTACGGTGTAAATTTCGGTTCCCACAGAGCTTCTTAGCTGCCTTCTCATTAGCCAAAGAGAAAAAGAGGGAATCATCCGCAAGTAAAAAGATGATTAACCGCTGGAGCATTATTTGATATTCTCACTCCCAATAACGCTCTACTTCTCATAGCTCTGGTCATCAAGTGTGAAAGCACCTCAGCACATAATATGAACAAATTTTGTGACAATGGGTCCCCCTGTCTCAAGCCACGAACAGGTGTAATAAGACCTTCTGGTGTACCATTGATGAGCACCAAGTATTTGACTGCAGTGACGCAACTCATTATCCATCCAATCCATCTACTATCAAAGCCCATACACTTCATGGTCCCGGCCCGTCAAAGCATAGCATCAGCTCGGCTCAACGGCTCGAGATAACGAATATTCAGCGCAGCTCCGGAACGCCGCTAGTTGCTTCTCAGCGACCGAACGAAGCCGGCTCAACGGTCACCCGCCGCTAAACACGTATCAAGGCCCAACGAGCAAAAATCCCAAGAAGGTGACGCAACTAGGTCATGGCGGAACGAGGAACGGGTATAAAAGGGAAGATAGGAGCGACGTAATGAGGATCCGAAAAAGAAGACAGGCTCAGGACGGCTAGGGTTTTCATCTTTACTTATTCTCGCCGTTTTGTACCTTTTCCGACCTAGGCTCTCCGAGCTCCGGTCTCCCGTTTAGTCGCTTTTACTCTGTAACCGTTTGAACGTTCTTCCGACCATCAATAAGACGTCTTTGCTAAACCCACATCTCATTTTCTTCCATTACTGTTTCCCGCATAAACAAGTACGGTGGTTTCTTGGGCTAAATACAAGGCTGCGGCTGATCGACATCGACGAGATTTACCATTTTACATAGGTGATTACGTGTGGGATGTTTTAACAGGGGGATGTTTTGTTCCTTGTCCTTATAATTAACTAAAGGCAGGGACGAAAGATTCATTGGAGGTACTTGAGAAGGTGGCTGCATTTGCATCAGAACTTTACTTCTACATGATGTTAGTTGTTCTGAAGATATTGTCAAGCACATTCTTATTTACATATCAAATGATGATATTGAAGATTCGAGGACGAATCTTTCTCTACCCCGGGTGACCTGATGCAGCGTAGTTTTTATTATCGTTTGGTTTTGGTTTCTTTTATTTCATTTTTCGTTTGGAGTTATCCTTTTTGGTGTTTATTGAATTATTATTTATAATTCCTTTTCTTATAAGGATTAGGGTTTTTATTTAGCTATATAAACAAACGATCTCTTACCTTGTGAGAGCACGTTTTATATTTTAATTATTAATCTAAAGAGCTTTGGTGTTCTTAAACCTTGCATTCGACTAGAACTAGGTGTTCTCAACGATTCAGGAAGACTTTGATTCCTAGGGATTCTCAGACTAAATAGGATTCATCGTGTTATCGTAGCGCGAGCTACATCAAGCATCAACGGCGGCAACAACTAAATGACTTTGCGGAGGCTGTGGTTCTAGGAATATGGGAAGAGCATCAATAAATGAAGCAATATCAAACCTGTTGGTGTTATCTTCAACATTGCTTTTCACAACTGTGTTGGGTCACACAGAGAGTCTAACCGCTCCTGCATATTGTCCCCTGGTTAGTCATCACCCCCTCTTATTTAAGATGGTGTGAGTTTTGTTTTTAAATGCTTAAATGTACCATACGTTAAACCATTACCGAGCTGACCTGGTTTCCAAATTTAGCAACTGGTAGACGATGGTGGACGTGGGAGACAGTGAACGACTGGTGCTTGGAGGTGAAGTTGAAATGAGATAACTTAAGCTGGACAGTTAAAGTCCTCCCGGCAACATCTTTGAGGCAATCTTGTAGGTCACTCTGTGACCTTCTCCAGCTGCGTCCTGTTTTAAGGACATTAAGAATGTTTAACCAGGTTTCCTCGCTATAATTATAATGTTCATACCATTAGTTGAGTAGCTTCAGATGCACGTTGATTGGTCACCATCGAAGGCCACAAAAGTTGCTGAATTTTGTGTCGCATGAGACGGACAACACTACAGGATACCTACAAGTGTGGAAGTCCAGAATTTGTCACTCAACCATGCCTTTCGCAGCCGAATGCCTTAACTTCATACGTTAACTTAAAACTTGGTTTCAACCCTTTACCTTACTATACAAACTGCTTTTTCATCAATGCATCCAGTAATACAAAAAGGTACGTTGAAAAACTTGAAGTCGTTATTGCTTCGAAACATTGAAATTACTAAGCTCATACACTCCTCCTTCCCTCAATAGATTCTTGAAAGAATTAAAACCTATGTTCTGTGATGGAAACCTTGAATCAAGTTTGACTACAAATTTTAGACATTGTGGATTTAGCCTCATTAAAGTAGGCAAACATGGAATCAATCAAAGGGAAAATGTATTAAGAAAGTTTATAAGCACCTCGTCAAGTAGAACAATGTCGACCCCAATTAGGTCGCCTCCTTTCTTCAGATTGCGAGCCTCCCTCAAACAAAGCATCCGTGTTACCAACAACATCCTTACATCGCTCGAGTAAAAGTCATGCTTTCACATTTCTGTTCTTTAGTTCCTAAGCAGAAGAGGCCAAACAGTCCATGAAAGTGAAAAGGATTAATACTTTACCTGCAATGTCAGAGATTTAGTCGCCTGCTTGGGCCTTGGCGTCTCTGTTTCTTCATTTTCTTGTTGCGGCCTAGATCCGCCATTTTTGGTGGTGTTAAGCTGATTCGTACACGCTATACACATCAGCACACGAGCCTGAATTCAGAGGCTGAGATCAAAGGAAAAAAGAAACAATTTTTAGTATCAATCTCGTATCAACTGTCTCTCTCTCGCTCTCTTCTGTTTGATTCTCCTTTGTCCTTCAGCAGCTTTAAGTGATAGATATAATGATTGAAAATACAGTCTTTAGCCTATTCTGAACATCTCAAGATCATCTGAGATCACCAGCATGCCTTCAACTCCGAGCAATGAAATTGGGAATTCACCATGATTTAAGGGTTTTACGGAGAATAACATAAGCTCTGAACAGGGAAAAGTAAAAGGTTCTCGCTCGAGCTCTCACACCATCTCTATATACTCAATGAAGCTGAGAAAACAGGTAGTAAAGGGGCATTTAATAAGACGGAGTGGGATGAGCGAGATTTCTGGATTGATTGTATGAAGGGTTACGTCGATTTCGGCAAAGGGAATCGTAAAAGTTATACTTTCCATCGTCACAAAAAGAGCAGCCCAAAGAGTGAGTAAACAGCAGACGAGAGAGCGGACGCGCGGAACAAAAAGAAAACGCGTGACATTCACTGACGACCCAGCGCGCCGACACGTGGTGAGAAAGTCCACCCTCTCCAGAGCGACGTGGACGCAGGAAATGGCAAATACTTCAACTTTATTTATAAAGATATTAATTAATTTATATAGTCTGAAATATGAATGTGAAAAAATATAATTTTATTGGGTTGTAGCATTTGTTTTAGTTCGTATAAATAATTATAGGAAGCATTTACATATGTATAAAATATATATTTGTTAATTTGCATTTAATAGGGTTTGGAATGCATAACTGAAAATTTAGAGCAAAGTTGAGGACTAATCTTTAAATGTTTAGACTTTGGGTCCTAAATAAGAAGAAACAAGAACTTTAGGGACTACAGATGCAATAATCAGAATTTGGTCATTGTTGATTGAGTTTTCGATCCTGATCGGATCAATAACGCACCGTGATCAGAGGACGCGGCGGCGAGAGCTGAGAACACGACAAAGAAAGAGAGGATTTGGATAGGAGAGTTGCAGTGGTAAAGAAGGACAAGGATGATGATGAATGAATCAGAATATTTATGATTTGTGTGATGGAGGGATTGGAAAAAAAAAAATTTGTAAAACCGATTTCTTCAAAAAAATTGAAAAAGTGATTTGAAAATAGAGAAGATAACAGAGAGATGATAGTGGTCCTACTACTTACAATATTTTTTAGTTTTAACTTAAAATCTAAACAAAATGTGATGAAGTTAGTAGTGTATAAGTTGAAAGTGGATTTAGTTAAATAAAACTGCTCTTTTTTTACTCATCATCAACTAAATATTAACCAACTGAAGGGATACAAGATTTTACACCACAAGAGTGCTTGAACCACACTTACAACAAAGAGATTTAGTAACATCTAATCACTACTTGGATCCTACACTACCCAATCTATGTCTTTGCTGTAATTTTCATCCCAATGAACACAATCTCCTCCTAGAACAGAAGAAGCCGGTTCTTAAACCTCCTAAATTAACCCCTACTTTCAACCAAATGAGCAGAGACAGTAAACAAAAACAGAGAACAATGCGACTCAAACCGTTACAAATTGAACACATAAATGGTGATTGCCTAATGAATACCGAGTTCATTTCCTAGCCCACCATGTCTTCACCGTTAGGCGCTTTCAACTTTGAGTACCACTTCTCTGGCCCTCGCTATCCCGCTCCATAGCCTTAAAACCGAACACAAAGTCTGAGACTGAAAAGCGGCTCTTGACTACGACAATGAGGCAGGAGCTCAGATCGCAGCTTGAGAGGATGCATTTGTCGTACCACCGGAGTCGCCGGCGCTGGGAAGTACTACCTCCGCCACAATTCACCACCGAAGCCCTTCTCTCCGGTTGACAACAACATTGAAAAGGAACCTCGCCAAGCGTCGCCTCCTGACTCCAAAGGATGAAACCTCTCATCGCCGCCTGTTTATGCCGCTCCTCCAACAGTGACACCGCCACCAGAGAAGATAGATCTATGCTGGAAGAGACGACTACTCGCAACCACGCGCCATCATCATGAATCTCCGACTCAGATCTCAAAAAGGGAAAATCGGATCTGGCTGAATCTTCAAGCCTAAAAGCTGATTCCTCTCATCACCATCCCACCACATGTCTTTCCGCCTCTCCATAGGAAACCAGAACCCGCCACCGACGACCAGAAAGGACCACCAGATATCTTGTTCACGACAAAAACAGAGAACAACGCATATCGACAGAGAGTAAGGAGGAAAGGAGATGAGCAAAAACAGAAGAGATTAGAGGGAGAAGGGGGACGCCTCCGGCGCTGGAGACGGCAGCTGGAGTTAGGGTTTGTTCTTTGTTATTTTTTAGAGAGAGGGGAAATATAATAGAGAGAAAAGGGGTCTTTTTAAAAGCTGTCAACATCTGTTAAAGAAAACTGTTCTGCTAGTAAGAAGTGACTCGTAGTATGATAATAAAGTAAAAAAAGTGACTCTTAATGTAACTGTTTCTTAATATTATTGAACTATTGTAATAACACAAGATCAACCGAAAAATGTATTTGTGGTTTATTTTATTTTTTTGAATTAACCACACTGTCCGGCGACCGAGGTCAACAACCGACTATTATATGGGTCCAAGGAATACAAAATTAAATTATCTGGTGGTCAACGGGGATCGAACTGCGAATTTACCATATTGGCGTTATCCCTCAAGTGCACTAGCCCAATGCCCGTTGGTTGGTTTATTAAAATACACCGAGTGAGTTTTTGAAGTAGTTAGAGAAGAAATGGATTTATGATGCAATTTTAACAAATGCTTGATACATTTTTGTATATAAGGATAACAAATAGAGTAATTGATACCTACAAGTTACATATGTCCAAATCTGCAATTTTAACAAATGCTTGAAGTAGTGACCGCATATATCTAAGCTTAGATACTATCATTAAATTTCTCTGACACAAATGTATTGAATTAAGAACTTAAGGAGATTTTAGTGTGTTTTAATTTTGGTGGGGTTTAGGTGAGATTTGAAGTTATTTGAGTGGTTTTAATAAATGTTTAAAAATAAAAAGAAAAATTATAGGTGATTTGGTAAGATATTTCTATAAAAATTTAGAATTGTTTAGGTGATTTGAAATGATGATATTTAACCTGATATTGCCTTGTTGCAAGCTTTTCCCCATCTTTGCTTCGTTGCAAGCTGTTAAGATTTCCTTCAACAGACAAAACTCTAGTTGTGTTAACTTAAAGATGCAGAACAGATTTATGCAGAGATGAATGGAACAGAGAGAGCTTTGGATAAGAGTGTGAGAGAGAAGAGAAGGAGAACACACACATTTAACGAGTTCACGCCCATTAACGAGGGTCGCTACATCTCGCCGAGATTATGCTCGGAATCCACTAGAACAAAAGGATTACAAGAGGTTACAAGTGATTCTCCTAACAACTCTTCACTAGCTAAGGAAACCACTCTGTAAAACCGCTTAGAAACTACCCAAGGCTTATGCCTTTACATCTTGTTTCTCTCACCCTTACAATGTTTCTTGCAGCGCCGATCCAAGTATCTTGTAGGTCCTACTCAAAAATGAGGTTTTACTTTGTAATTTTTTTCTTTAGAAATAATTAGCGGATTTAGCTGTAAAAATTTTGAAAAAGACCTGGGCCCATAAGCCATCGCTTCTAATGTTTATGCTCTGGGCCGGGCCTGGCTTCTTGTGTGCTCACTTCTGCTCTGCCTTCTCTCTCAAGACCAATGCTTCTACACATGGATGAAGCAACCTTGGTCCTTGTGCAGCTACAATACGCCAAATGCCTTCTCCTTTACAGTTGTGATAAGGCCAAACGCATAGAGATTGTTTTGTGCTCAGTACTATACACCAATAATAAAGCTTCTCTTTGTGGTCCAAAAATGCTAACTCAACCTCAAGTAAATCTTACCGTTAACTTGAGTTCTTCTGTGGTTAGCATTTGAATATTGCTAAGAATTGCTTATCAAGTTCTTATCTTCACACAAGCTTTTTCTCATCTTAGCCTCTTGTTGCTAAAAAGCAGAGTGTATCTGTTTGTCATTGACCCATTGCTGAAAAAGGTTTTTTGTATGAAGTAGAATCACATTATATATCTTCGATTTTTCCCAGCTAAGATAAAATTCCATTTAATCTCCACTATTCTCTCCATGCTCCTGCTATGTGATGTTTGTGTCTAAAGGATTTAGCTAATCAAGCTATACAAACGTTTCTTTTATTTCATGTATCTACTATGATTTTGTTTCTTCTCAGGTGCTAGAATGAATGAAGAACCAATGGCCTGTCACGAACATAGGACCAATGATTCCATCAGTGTACTTAGACAAATGATTAGCAGGCGATAGAGACTATGGAATCAGTCTCTACAATGCTCAAGTCAACGAATGCCTTAATTGGATTGACTCAAAACTGTATGGTTCAGTGATCTACGTATCATTTGGAAGCTTAGCAGTTTTAAAAGACAATCAAATGATTGAAGTTGCGGCAGGTTTAAAACAAACCGGCCATAATATTCAAAAACGTCAACATAGCTGATTCGAGACATTCTTCCCTTGATTATCCATCACTATGAAGTATATTTACTTGCTAAAAGGAACATGGTGAAAAGGTTTAGTTATTACAACGGTAAAAACACTCAAAACAAAGTTTCGATCCGTAAGTCTATGAAAATCCACAAAAAGAGTTGTGATATTCACATATCTCACATCTCTGGAGGGATGCCATAGTGATGAAGTATTCCTGCTCTTGTCTCAACATGAACTCCTTTCAGAGGCGCACCTCGAGCTTCACATACATTCACTGAAGAAGCTCTGTCAAGAGCAGCTAGATTTTCATCTTTAAGAGGTTGAAATATCTACACAATAGTTAAGAAAAGTTGACTGAAAATAAATGCCTAGAACACTATCTATACATAACATAAGGGAATCGATTAATTTCCACGCAACTTCGAAAGGATACATAAGCATGTCTCCCAGAAACGCTGAAGATCACCTCGTCACCACCACAGAGATGAACACAAGCACTTTTCTGGTAACACTTGCCACTCACCTGAATGAGAACTCTATTTCCTGTTATCTCCAAGGATGCAACCAAAAAACCTCTGTGCTGCACAAATACTAGGCAAACAGCCTTTGTCTTTTTAACCAATAAGAGACTGAGTTCGATACCTTAGCTTGCTTCAGTTCACATAGAGTGGTATTTGATAGATAAATCACAACACTGGTGTCCAACAGTGAACACATGGCCCCTCATGATACAGTGAGGGTTCTGAACTTTCAGAGAAATACATCAGGAGTCAAGACAGTTAATATGCAAAATATAAAACTTTTAAACCAAAAACTATAGAAAAACAGGGTCATAATTGCTAAGAACAAGAACAAAGAAACTAATGTCGGAAAAAAAAAGAAAGAAAAAGACATGTAGACACTAAACTGGTTGCACTTAAACGGAAAGACAAGATCTTTCCTTGCAAGACTAAACAAATTGCACACTGCTAAACCCTCACGACACACTTCTCAGACATGTAGACATCAAATCAATCACGAAGCAACTTGACTCACCTGATGATACTGAGAAAGTAGCTTCGCCCATTGAGCTTTAGCACGCTTCTTCCCCGCCTTCGACTTCTCACCTCCGCCACCACGCCACCTTAATCCAAAAATCCACTTTAAAGAGAAAGAAACATGGCGTGAAACAGAACAGCAAACCTGCGAGTGTAGGTGTCACCAAGACATCGGCTTTAGGATTAGCATCAGAATAAAGAGAATTTTCCATCATCGGGACATCGGGATTAGCGTCGGAAGTCTCGACTCTTATGTGTTTATCTGAATAGTATTAATAATTTATTTTCGAGTTTCATCAATAACATCTACAGAGATGTTATTTCACGAGCACTATTTTTAACTAAAAATGAATGTCTCGTAAAATCTTTATCAAAAGTTTTTCTTACTAAATATTATTTACAGTTAAATAACAATTGATTTGATATAGTTTTTACAAATGATTAATTGAATAACATGAGATTGCAAGTGAGTTTTGGTGACTTTGCCGAAATCTCATATTGAAAAATACTTGATTTGAAAAAAAAAAATCAAAATCATTGATTCAATAACAGAAGATTTTAACAAAATCCTAAAATCTTAATTCAATCCCACCTCCCCCCCCCCCCCCACACCCCACACCCCACACCCCCCGAATCTGCAGCAATCAATCTCTCTACGTGCTTTTGTTAAGTTTGGCTATCATACTATTATTTGCGAACACGCTTAAGTAAAACGTTATAAGCTGATTGGTTGATTACTCTCATAATGTGAAGCTAACTACTTAGAAATGCTGATGTGTCTTTTTTCATTCGTCTTCAGACTTTAATTAATGATTTTTCTTTTTTAAATCCCTATTTATCTCATTGGCTAATCATCTCGCTAATCCATTTCTAATTTCTTTCTCGTTAATCTTTCTTAAACCGTTTTCAATCACACCAATTTTATCAATCTCGGTTCATCTCTAATTTCTAATTTCCTGGTTTGTATATTCTCTAATCCTTTAACCTCTCTTAAACCGTTTTTAATCACACCATTTTTATCAATCTCGGTTCATCTTTAAACTCTACGTTTTTTGGTTTCTTCTCTCAGTTTTTCTATCTTCTATTAAACATTTCATCGGTTTTTATCTCTTCACATTTCGGTTTGCTACATCACGGTTTATTCAAATGATTCATGTTATATACTTTTATCGGATTGATGCACTTTCTATGTATTACATGTTCTTGTGTTTATGGATTGTGTTTAGAGGTTGTATACTTTTAGAGTTTATGATTTAGGGTTCGTTTCCATAGTGCGAGGCTGCAGTTGGATACTTTTGGGGCATGATTAATCTAGCAAAGTGTACCTCATACGATTGATTGTTAAGCACGTATAATTTGAAAATTTGAAAAAAAAAATTTATTTTTTTCCAAAACATTAAATACTTAATGTATATACAATAATTCGTTCAGTCAATCTTATAAATATATCTCATATTATGTTAGTTAAGATAGAATATTTATTGTTAATTTTTCAACAGGAAACTACGAGATACTTGGGTATATACGTTATTCTTTTTATGGTAGTTGAGATACTATATTTATTGTTAACCGTTTGAAAAGGAAAAAAACGAGATACACGGATTGGTGCATTTTCGGTCTACTAGGTTAAGCAGTTCGATACTTATATATACTCCCTCTCATTTACGACCATAACGTATTACAATCTCTTCTCCTTCAAAATGTCAATAGTCGCAAGAAATGTTCAGTCCTACGTTCCGGTCAATCTATTAGAACCATCCAGTGAGACTCAAAAGATTCGTGTGAAGATCATCAACTGATGGACTTTGTACAACTCCAAATCCGGCAACTCTATTGAGTTGGTCCTTGTGGATTCGTCTGTAAGTTTATTATTCCAATATTTTATTATTTTCATATTACTAAAAGCAGATTCAACCATATCTTATGAAACATATTTTATTGTAAATAAAAACAGGGTACCAAATTGCACGCTTCTATAGAAAATGACCTGGTACAGAAACATAGATATCTTCTAAACAAAGGTCGTTATCAATTAACGCATTTAGTCTGAAAGAATACGGTGGTGATTTCAAGACCAGTTCATTTCCTTTTAAACTTGCTATATTGAGGACAACTAGGACTAAAGAGTTGACAGATTTTCCTGATGATGTACCGGAAAAGTATTTCATTGATTTTGGTGACATATTACATGGAAAATACGAGAGAAATCTTTTGATGGGTAAAATTTTATTTATTCTTACATATTTATTAATACAAGCAAATTATTTGTTTAAGCATATAATCTTATATCACGTGATCATTTGTATTTGTAACAAATAGATGTCATTGGCCAAATCATTGAAGTTGGCAACGTGGAAGAAGTGAAGACAAAAGGGAAGTCTAATAATTCTTCCAGACTACAACTGATTTTGCGCGATACAAAGTAAGTAGAGTATATATTCATATCTTCTAATCAATGAAATGTTATCTTATATAAGATTGTTTCCAGTGAGGTTACACTTAAGTGTACTTTATGGGGGGATCATGCAAAACGTACATTTGCTCATACCACCAAGAAGATGGATTCGGTTGTGGTATGTGTCATGCGTTTTATGTCTGTGAAATCCTACAAAGGTATAAAATGTATTTCCACTTTAAATATTTTACTCAAAATCTATAATTGTGTCTTTTGTATGGTCTCACTTTCTTTTTATATTTCTAATCAAAATGTCTATTGTCTTGTCGGTTTTTATAGGCGAGATAAGCATCTCTAATGCTTTCAGTGCCACAAAGATCTTGTTTGATCCTAATACTGAACAAGCTGATCATTTGAGAAACAGGTGTTGTACTATTTAAAGAAATTATCATTTTAGAAATGCTTCATTTTGGTAAAATAAAAATTATTCATGAATAATCATAATTTAATAACTGTTGATTTTTATCATTTTAACAATATAGTTTGCCCAGTAATAGTCAGTCGATTACACAAGGAGCTTTCAAACAGATATCACATGGTAATTCTGTAGATGTCTGAACTGAGTTTTTTTCGAGGAATCATCGGAAGACTTTAGACGGTATTTTAGAGTCATCATCGGTAAGTTTATTGAATTATGTGTAAATATTTTCAAATCATTTTATGTTTATGATAGTCATAACAGACAATCTATTTTATGTAGTTTGGAAAAGCAGTTTGTTGTGTTACCATAAAAGGGATTGATTCTTCCAAAAACTGGTATTATTGGGCATGCAAAAGTTGTATTATTGGGCATGCAAAAGCAGTAACCTAAAGTCCAGGAATATGGTGAGTTTTCGGATGATGATGGAAGTCAGCCTAAGTACAATTGTAAGATGTGTGGGGATGTTAACCTGGTTTTTCCGAGGAATGTATTAAATATTTAATTTTCTTTTATATCCATTGAATTTAACCAGCCTATATTCTCAATGTAATATATTGTTATGTTTATAGATATTTTCTGGTTGTTCGTGCACATGACGATACTGATCAAACAAGAATTTTGATATTCGATCAAATTGCTGCCGAAAATTTGATGTGTGAATATGACGAGGTGATATTATATATTCATGAGTTTATTTAATATATAATTTTGATCATAATATGATATATATTTTTTATTATATTTAGCTTGATCACATTCCAGTATATCCTGAGTTACTTGATTGCATTGTTAGGAAGAGGGCTCTTTTTAAAGTCACGCTGAAAGGCGAGAATAATAAGTTTGTGAACTCAGCATTAGTTGTGGACTGTGTTTTGGAAGATGAAGACATGATCGATGAGTGGCTCGCAAATTCCTTCGAGGTAAATCTCCTTTTATCTTTCTTTGTACATCAGATTTAATAAATCGAAATAACTATGAGCAATTTGCTTACATAAAGTCCTTATGCAGTCTTTACAGCTTACAGGCGGTGAAGATTGTTCATAGTCATCTTTTGCTGAAATTCAGACCCAGAGTCAAAGAATGACAACCAGACTATTGTTGTTGAAGATCAACGATCAGTTTCAAAACGGATTAAAGTGGAGAGAAAAATAGATTGTCGTTTTTTCTTAAGAAATTCTCTTTGTTTTTGCTTTGTTTAGTTTGTGTTGCAACATTTGATATTTTGCACCTTTGAGATTGAATAATAATTTTTTTCATCTATTCGTTTACGTTACTGATGCATGGAATGATGATAATCTGAAAATATCATACATATTTTTTGTGACATTATTGAAAAAAGTGAAATATTTTTTTGGTAATATAAATGAGTTCCCATATACCAACAATCCAATGCAATCATTTTTGCGTTAATCTTCGCATTTGATTACAACAATTACTTTCTTACATCGTAAATATCAATTAAATATTAAATAAAAATTCAATCTGTTTAAGTTGTTTATGGTACCAATGTTTGTAATGATGATCATTTTGAAATGATATGAAAGTCTCATTGTCAAAAATTAGAAGTCTCATAATGAACTATAACTTCATCGTTTGTATATTGTTTAAGAAACTTTAATTATGTTGATTCTTACTCACGTATAATTTGATAATCGGTTTTGATATTACCTCCCAATAAAAACCGATGAAATGTATTGAAAAAGAATACTCGGGACATAAGGAATGCTATACACAATTATTCAGTAGATATATTCTGATTTTTCGTTAAATTAACTTTTTAATTATTAAGATATTCTTCTCGTGGAAGTTTCATTTTGATGGCACATTAAGTGTTTAGTTTGTATACATTTAGGGTTTATTTTAAAGACGTCAGTAGCCACGTATAATTTGAAATTCTATTTTGATATTTTATCCCAATAAAATCCGATAAAATCATTTCCAAACCTATTTTCCGCACACAATGAATATTATTCCTATAATATATTCTGAAGTTTTCTTAAATTCACTTACAATTTGTTAAGTCATTCTTCTCGTGGAAGTTTCACTTTCATTATATAATGAATCGAGTTTTCTTCTAACACAATACATATATTTGATTAAAAAAATTTCATTTGTGTACTAATATGTCATCTCCAATGCAGATGAATCTTTACTGTCAATACCAAACAAGTGATAAGGAAATGAATGATAAAGTGAGTTATTTGGGAAATTTTTATAATCCATTCTATGGATTGTATGATTTGGAAGAATTTCCATTTATATTGATCTATAATCATTCCATCAATTGTCGTTTTTACAATATATATTTTTTTTTGAATGAATGCTAATTTTTATTCATCAAAAAGCCTCTTTACAACTAAGTGCAACTAAGTCCGAAAAGGGAAAGACAATCTACTACTTCAATACAAATTTCCAACTCTCCCAAAAATAATCACACTCTTGTTGCAAACATTTTTACAATATTTACTTAATGCAGGAGAATGTTAAACACTACGAAGATCAAGAAAATATGAAGCTAAGTGATCATGAGATAAATTTCTGCCAAAGGAGTAAGAAGAAAATTCTACATGATGTTAGCCAGAGAGCTCTTCGTCTATATGTTTTCAAGATTTGTGGTGAAACATATCACATTATCTCAGAAAACTTGCCCAAGTCCTCTGAAATTAAAAGTTTTTTGCATCTTTACAAACAGTTCATTTTTCAGTAATAGTTCTTATGTATTATTTTCATAAAATACATAGGATTATGTATTTTTCAGGAATAAAAATTTGCTTACTAAACTCGCTATGAATTATTTCATAAAACCATTTATGATTGTTAATTTTGAATTAATATATTGAAAGAACCAAAGCGAAACAGTAACATCAATCATACCAAAAAACCTGTAGCTTTGTTGACCCTTTAAATAATTTTATATTGTAGAGTGTCAACTATTTTCAATTTTTTGAATATTGAATATTACATTTTATGACTATACTCTATATGACTAATCGTATGCTATTCATGTACCCCTACAGATTTGATTTTTACAATTTCTTATTTTATTCTTCATAATGAATGATTATGTATCTGTAAAAAACGAATTCTGTGGGGCTACCATTAGAAGTACGATGTTTATAATGACATTTATTATGTTTGGGACAATTAAATTTTTTTTTTTCTGATTTTGCTCACCGTATTTTGATAAAAACCGATGTAGTGTTCTAGCACTTTGGTCATTTTCTACCTTTTAGATTAATGTTACAATATTTACTTATCAGTGGAGTGCTGAAACCATCTATGCTGAAACAACCGATTCATACTCCAATCGTTATTACGAGTAGTATTAATTATCTATTAGTTGACGTAGCTTAATAATATCAATAGACGAACAAGTCCTACCGAAATGACTTTCCATAGTGAATTGACTTTTTAAGCCTATAATGTAATGATTATATCTATTTAAGTATTCAATGTATCATAACGTTATATATTTTCTTCTTTAATAAATCATATATTATGGAAGGTAGAGAACTAAACATTTCCTTATCATTTTTTATTTATCTATGTTACATTTTCCTTCTTTGTTGTTTATAACTATATGCAAAAGATTGTAAATAGCAAGTCATACTAAATCTACTGATACATATATTTCAAATTAATTATATTTCCTAAATTCTTGGTGAATATTTTTATCATTAAATATACGATATCGTGTTGTTAATATATTATTAACATTATTTTGATTTAATCCGATATTTTCCCTAATTTTTATCTGTATAAATGAAGGGTTTTTATCAGATTGATCTATTACAAAATTATCATGGCAGCTAACGTTTTCCTAGAAGGGTTAGACTCTCAATCGTTCAATGTTTCAGTAAGAGTCCAAATAGTTCAAAAATGGATCGTGCGGAATGGAGTGTTCGGTTACGATTGTGAAATGATACTAATGGATGCAAATGTTAGTATTTTTCAAATATATTACTCGAGTAACATATGTTTTATATTATTATATAACTACTAATTTCGTAATCATTTGTTCATATAGGGCCAGATGATTAAAGCAATTCTGAAGAATGCTTTAAAGCGTAAATTCTATTGTATGCTTAATAAGCATTGTTGGGTTAAACTATCTAATTTCGAAGTAGTGCATTCGACTGGCATTACTAGGGTAACTCGTCATAATTATCAAATACTTCTCGCTGCCACCACTCGTGTTGAGTTTATATTTCCCGAAGAGACAGCCCATATATTCTCATTCGTAAAAAATACAAATATTTAAACATGGGATTAATTCATCCCAAATTTTCATTTGGTAACCAACTCTATCTTTTCATATTATCTATTCATTTGATTATATTAGAATTTTCAAAATTTGTATATATATATTTTTCCAAATGTTTTAGACATATTAGGTGCTCTGGTATCCGCTGGAAATCTCAAATGGGAATTTAACCAGATCGTTGGAACTGAATATCTCAAACCTATCAGTTTAATATCGTTCACCTTAACTGATATCGAGTAAATGTATATTATTTTGTTTCCATATCTATCAGATATATATGATTCCAATATTATTTTTCTATCTTTACTTTAGAAACAACCGAGTGAGATGTGTTGCATATGGAAATATGGCAGAACATTTAAATACATTCTGGTCATCTTATGCGGATGGCATAGTCATCTGTTTTCTACGATTCTGGAATATAGAAGTTATCGACGGTTAGAAAAATATGGATCGTATATAATATCATAATTTATATTATATATTCACACTATAATTTTATTTCTCATCTTTGTGTAAAATATATAGGTGGATACAAACAGATTACAAATATTCCAGGATGCTCCGAGATAAAGTTCAATCCACTAATTGAACCGGCCACAACGTTCAAAAAAATGTTGGTAAATATCATAATATTTATATATTATTATTTACACAAATATATGTTAACATATTTAAATTATTTGACAAGATCGAAAGAGAGCAAACTAAAGCAGTTTGAGAATTTATTGTTCACGCTCTAAGTGTTTTCTTCCATTTTAATTTAGTTACATTTTCTATTATTTATAGTTACTCATGTTATATCTTTAATGGTTATAAACAATTAATATGATTCAATCAGATTTTGGTATGTAAGATTTTATGTTCACTCGAATCTAATTATTCGTTTAAATTTTTTAAAATAAGTTAAGTTTACTTTTAAATAGTTATATTTATAATGTCGACATTGGTACTCGATCAAAATTAAATGTTTTGTAATCATTTTAATATCCCACTTTAAAATACTTAACCGTTCAAAAAGACCATATCAAACGCCTCTATCAAGTCTCATCTTTTTTATTCTCCCTCTGATAAAGAAATTACAGAAGCTTTTGCGAATCTTAAAATTGAAATTCATGGAACGCAACAATACCCTCATTTCGGATCTCACTGAATCATCAAAGGATGTAGAAGTATGGGCAAAAGTCCTACGAGTATGGGAAATAAAATCTTCTCCCAATGAGATAGAGCGTCATCTTATTGTGTCTGATCCGAAGGTAAGTTAAATTTCATATTTACTAATTCATTTTTTGTTAGTTATTGTTGAAGTAATTTCCTTCTATGATAATAAATTATTAGGGTTGCAGAATCGAAATGATAGTTTCTAATAGTTTGTGTCAAAAACACTATTTTGGCTCTTTCGATGAAAATGAATGGAAGGTATTCAGACGATTTGAACTTAGACCTTGCGATGGTTTCGTAAGGAATACACCACATCAATTCCAGATCATATTTAATGATCGTATACAGGTATTTTATGGGTATTCACTTACAGAAAACCCAATGTTTGTACCTGTTCCTTTCCAACAAGTTCTACAAAGGGATTTCGACAACACCTATCCAATCGGTACGTAGTCTCATATGGTTATTCTGCTGGAAAATATAATTAATTAATATGTTATTTATTGTTAGCAATATTTAGGATCCTAAATAATTATTGACTTTTGTAGACTTGTTAGGATGGGCTACTTCATTTGGAACTTTGATTGAGTCTGAGGAAGATCCTTATGGGGAGATGTTTGGTGTACCTCTAACTCAAATTAATTTTAAGCTTAAGGATGAAAGGTAATTACTATTCCAAATGTTAATTAATCAAGACTGTACAAAAATATTATATGGAAAATCTACATTCATCTTATTTGTATTTCACCTACAATACTACATAGTGGGTGTTAGTTAGAATGTGAAGCGTTAGGAGAGGTTGCCAAAAAACTGGATATGAAGAGTTGGTGGCTGAGTAAATACGAGAAAACCTTCTTAGCTTTGCATTTATGGCGAGTACAGTACCTTAAAGAAGATTATATTATAAATCATTTATATTATTCTGATATCTTTTAACATAGTCACTAAAAGATTTAAATTTTTGTCAATTTACAGGAAGAGTTAAGATCACAGACGGAAGACCATGTTCCAAATTCGAATTCGATCCAACATGGATTTAACGGATATTATATTATTGATTATTCTATTTTTTATATGTTGAATACTTAAGTTTTTGACTATGATATTATTTTAGAAAACTCTTATCATAGAGTAGTATAATAATTTAACCTTTATCATTTATGATGACATACTAATTAGCTTGAAGTTATGATTTTCTCCATATAGACTCTGATAGCATATTTTATGTTAGATGGTATGTCAAACAACTTTGAAAATAAATAAAAAACGTTACAGATTGTAACATAAAGAACAAAAAAAATTGTAACAAAGTTTGGTATAAAAATAACATTTTGCCCCATCTGTTCTTTCGTTTCTCTCTTGAATCAAAACCTTATAATAAATCCAATCATATGAGTTCGAAAAACAAAACCTTATAATGAACAATAACTAAATCAAAGTTAGTTATATATCGGTTCTATTTGGCAAGAAAACCCAACATTATTTGTATTTGATTCATATAATTATATCATAATTATATTTGGCAAGATAACCCACCATTATTAGTATTGGGCTTGGCTTACGAATATACTTATCTATTATGGCCAAAAACATAAACGCATTAGCGAACCAACTGAAACGATTTAAGTATATAAATTGAATTATTTACTTCACTGGGAATTTTATTCCATTTCTGCAAACCCTAATATCTAGCTTCTCCTACATCTCCGTCATCCAAATCAAAAAGCTTTTGTAAGTTTTGATTTTTTTTATTTATTGAATGATTCAAGTTTTGATGTTGGATCTTACTTCTATTGACGTTTATTTTATATGTTTTTTTCTCAAGATCATTAGTTCTTATGGATTGGTGAAACTGTAGATTATCTAACGAAGGTATACTTGCTTTGTGGAGTTATACGATCGTTGTCTTATATATAAACAAATAAAAAGATCGTGAGGAATATGGTTAGATCCCATTTCGATGGAAGTTTTTAGATCAATATGTGTTCTATAATATTATGCCTAATTTAAGAATGTTCATTGTAGATGATCCAACTTTTGTAGACTATTTATTGTAATTACTAAAATAATTTACCCGTAAATTGTTAGATCTTATTTACTAATACAATTGTTTTATTTATATTTTACATGCGAGATGGCAGACAGTTGTTAAAAAAAATGAACTTCGCAACCACTCAGGAGGCTTATCTTACGGGGAAAAGGGAAAGTGAAGAGCATTACAGGACTATTCTGGCGATGAACAAGGTTCAAACAATTGCTTTCCAAGCCAAGCATGCCGAGGAGATTGAAGTTTGCCGGATTGAAGCAAAGATGGAGCTGCTTGAAGACCTCATTCATCTGGAAGCTCTGAAGATTGAGAAAGCAAAGCTTGAGGCGGATCTGAAGGTTGCACAGGCGAAGGTGGATGATTTTAGGGTTCATGAGATAGATTGGTTCAAGCTGGGTGGCCTAATATGGAAGCTTAACTCTTTCGATTTCTTAATCTTAAAAACTTGGTATATTTGTTGTTTCTGTTTAATTGTCCTCCAGTTTTGAACTCAGATCCGGTTTGGTAAACCGGATTAACTAAACTTATGTTATGATATAAATTTGATATAATAAATAATATACTCCCTCCGTTTCATTTTAGTTGTCATTATAGGTTTATGCACACAGATTAAGAAAACATTTAATTTTACATATTTTCAAAATAAAAACGTCATTACCAATACACCTAACCATATTTCAACCAATAGAAAAATAGAATAGAGAATATTGTCAATAAATTTTGCTTTGAAAATCGAAAACGACATTTATTTTGGAACAAAATTACTAATCTACAACGAGAAGTAATTTGAAACGGAGGGAGTAGATTAGTTAAGATATTAGTTTAGTTTGTAGGTGTTGTTAGAGAGCTTTGTTCATAGGTCAGTTTTTTAGTTAATGATTGGACAGTTTAGGGTTCATATACAATTATAATTTTCCTTTCAGTAGTTGGTAAAGCTGATAATCAATAGAAGATTCGCTTGAAGTTATGATTTTTTCCATATAGATTCTGATAGTATATTATATGTAATATGTATGTGACACAACTTTGAAAAAAAACTGGTATATATTGTAGCAAAAAGTACAAAAAAATTGTAACTCAAATTTGTATAAAACATAACATTTTGTCCTCTCTGTTCTTTCCTTACTCTCTTGAAGCAAAACCTTATAATAAACCCAATCATATGGGTTGGAAAATCAAAACCTTATAATGAACAAAAACTAAATCAGAGTTATTTATTATATCAATATATTCTCTTATAAATTTGCTATTTTTAGACACTTTACTTAATAATCACATATTCGATATCTAACAGTACATCTAAAGGTTTACAAAAAAACAGTGAATCTAAAGTTTAATCGTGTATAAAATATTGTGGTTTAGATTTTGTTACCTAATTATACTTATCCTTGATAGACAATTAATCTATAAATTGGATACCCTAATCGATCCATTTTGTTTCCTTCATATATATATAATATTAACATTAGTATGTTCCAGTCACCTATACAGCGTCTCTTGGAAAACACCAAATATGAGTGATCTTCGAATTCTAGGTTGGTTTCTCTTTACAAATTTTTTTAATATATATTAATATTTACGGTTTTTGATTGTAGTGTTTTCTTTATCTTTAGCACAATATGATTTATGTTTGACGATTATTATACTTCTAATTATAGAATCCGATACTACCAAGAAGATGGTGTTGTCATTTCATCTTCCCGATTTAGCAGTCGAGTTTGATAGTTGTTACGTACCAAATTTGACTATTTCGAAGCTCAAATTCATTTCATGGATGAAGTGTAACGCTATTTATCCACAAGCTCAGTGTTATCTTTATATGAAATTCCCTACTGCTTTTGTCTGGGATACTAAGATACGCAATTGGAGACCTCGACGTAGGACTTATACTCGTGGATCTGTCATCGCTAAATGTACAGATGGTCTGAACGAAATTTACTACTTACGTGAGATGCTACATGTCATAAGAGATCCATGCTCCTATAAGGATCTTATGACTGTTAATGGTGTTGTTTATCAAACCTTCATAGATGCTTACATGGCATTTGTTTTTGATTACAACCATTGATCGCATATTTTCTATTATTATTGTTCTTTTTTATTATGTTTTTCCTTTTGAATAAAAATGCATAATAATTAATAAATTTTAGTTGCTGGGTTTTAGCTTTGATCTTGAAATTTAAAATGATAAGTTATTATATTTAAAACAAAAAAAAGAACTCTACTTTATAAAATCTAAAAAGAAGTATATCGTCTACTTAGAACCACAGAAGTTTAATAACAACGAATCTCTCATATTAATGACATACATATAATATATGTATTAAATATTTCTAAATATGTAATCATCAATTTAGTTATAATATTAACTAGATTTTAACCCGTGCGTCCCGCCCGGGTTCGAATTTTATTTTTAAGTTTAGAGAGTAAAATTTTCTATGTTAGTCTTGGTTATTTGTTTGAAAACCTACTTTTGTAAATACAATTATTCTGTGAACTTAAATATAATCCTAAAGGTTGATAGTTTATGCGATTCAATTAAATGTTTGGTTTTTTCATTTGTTTTTATCTTATTTCCGGAATCACATAAACTATGAACATTATAAATATAAAATAACTCTCTTTATTGTTTTTATGCCGTTAATTAACTAATTATTTCAAATCATTACCTATATCATATATATATATATATATGTTGATTATTATTATGTATTTAATTTTTCATATTGAATTTGATTTTGATGATTAAACCAATATTTTATGCATGAAATAACATACTTGAGAATTATTTTGTATTTAATTTCTTATGATCCGGACCCGTTATTCAAAGCGCTAGATTTCTTTGAAATAATTGATTTGTTTTTTCAGTTTATATAACAACTTATTGTATATATAAAAGTTTAGGATAACTTAATTTTATATATATCAAAATTTCAAAGTGCGGATTAAAATTTAGGTTTATGTTTTGATATAACATGTTATTATGGAAATAACATGTTATGATATATATATATGTATATATATATAATTTTTAATTTTCTAACATAGACAGTTTTCATTTTATGCATTAACTTTCAATTCCAACCCGTTTCATTTTATAAAGAAATAATCTAAATATTGACTAAATATTACTTTTTAATTTAAAATATATTGATATATTCTTTAATATTATATCTTTAAAATATTAATTTTAACATGTTTCACCATATAATAAAATAGTATAATTATTGATTAATATTTAATATTTTATCAATGTATATATATACAATATATAATATTTAATATTCTAACTTAAACAGTTTTCATTTTTATACATTACCTCTCAATCCCAACCTGTTTCACTATACATATAATGGAATAATCTAAATATTAAATACATTACCTCTTAAACAGTTTTCATTTCTCCTCTCCTCTTTTCCAAGTAGCATTCATTTTAACACCTTACACACAACAAAATAGCATTTTTAATTAGTGTGTGATCATAAATAAAACAATAATCAGAAATGTGGATCCGAGACCACGAGTCTACCAAGATCATTTTCAACTACACAAGACAACATAATTTCACACAAGTTAGAGTATTTAAACATAAGTGGTTCTATATACATACAATAATTTTTACCATCATTGCGAAAACCTAAAAAGGACTAACATAAACAAATAGTTAAATACCACGAAAACATAAATACGCTTCCCAACCTAAGGAAAATTTTCCTCGAAATATCATTCTTATACTTTTCCTCTTCTTCTTCTTTTGGCAAGACATATATCATTCACGTTAGTTTAGTCCCTGCACAAACAAAAAAACAAACAAACACTAATTATTAGCTTATTTGATGATGAACAAATAATTAGAATACAAAGAAACAAAAAATAAAATAATGAACTAAAAAAAAAAGAAAAACAGACAGGGAACAAAGATGGTCGACTCAAAAAAAAAGGTTCAATGACTATTTATAGAGTAATTAGTCTGCTAGTTAGGTTGGTTAGATTAGATAAGAAGAAAATTCTAAAGAATCTTGATGATCAAGTTTAATCAAAATCTTTTAGATTTGGTATATACTGATTCAATTATAGGATATTCTGATTTATTTTCCTAAACTAAATATATCGTTAAACTTTTATTTATCAGTTTCACGCAATAAAAGGTAACTAATTAAGGTACAATATATTTAATTCGTTCAGTATTTTTAGAATTACTTGCTAACGAATTTTATAGAAGAATCATTGATATTTTGAATTTCCTTGCGCAATAATATCCTTTCTGTTTTTAACAAAATCGTAAATATTGCAGTCATTTTGCGCAATAAAGGGTAACTAATTAAGGTAACATATATTTAATTCGTTCTGTATTTTTAGAATTACTTGCTAAGCAAATTTATAGAAGAATCATTGATATTTTTGAATTTTCTTGCGCAGGAATCACTTGAAATCAAGGAAAATATATGCTAACTAATTTTTTAAATTGGATTTGTTAGATATGGGTCAAGAATAGTGGATATGTACTATAAAATTAAATATGTTATGGGCTACATAAAATACGGGTCTGGAAACTATTGCTTGATTGTTAGGCATAACATAATTAAGAATATTCCCTTTTCAAAATAATAAACGATTGTCATTTAATAGTGTCGTAATATAATTAAGAAGGATCAATTTTATGGGTGAATTAACATTTAATAAGACATTTAATATTTAGATATTCCTTGATTGTAGTTGTGATTCAATTAAGAATATATTCTTTTCAATATTAATTGATATCATCTTTCAAAAAGGTAATCTAGTTAGAAAGTTTAGATTTTTTGGTGATTCACGTTTAAATTAAATTATTTAATATTTAGATATTCCTTGATTGTAGCAAGAAAATATTTAGTGATATTTGTACAATATTAATAATGATTAATATATGAATTAGCTTTTTGTTTAGATAATTTTGGAATTGTAATTACTTAATTTGAAATTTTTTGTTTCATTAGTGTTCTATGAATTTTTATTAATTTTATGATATTTTGTATTCTTAAAAAATGAACTCTCGAAATTTTTATATTTGACTAAAATAAATAAGGTAATACTATATTTAAAAAATTTAATATAATATATACTATATATTTTCAGTTTGTGTTTTTATTTTTTCACAAAGAAAATAATATTTGCTTTTGTCAATATATGAATATCGATTTGTTTAGATAAATTATGGAATTGTAGTGGTAGAATCTGTAAATAAAAAGAATTACAAAAAAGAAATACTTGATTTATTATAAATTCAATGACTAAATATGTAAATAAAAGAAAGTAAATATACTGTTATCCATGTTTCCAAACACACTAATCTCGGATTAATTAAATAAATTTTTTAAAAACACCTAAACCTGTTTCCAAACATATTCATCTAACAAAATGCTATCCAAATAGCCAAACAAATCGATTTTGTACTTATGCTTTAATAATATAGATGCCCGCACGCAGTCCACCTAATTGTCTAATACTTAAGAACATAAAGATAGAATCACACTATACCAATATTTAATTATGTAATCTTAATGTATGGTTACCTTATAAACCTTTTTATCATTTTATTATGTTTCCCCTAGGTGAACCTACCCGAACTCAAGAATTTCTCTTTTAATAATTTCATCATGCGAAACTGTACCCATTAATAAAGTGGATAAATAAATAATTAAATAGAAGGTGATAAAACCAATAACGGCGCAGAGTGAGGCGGCAAATCTTATAAAAGTAATAAAAAAGGAACCAAACCAAGAAAACCTAAAAAAAAAACAGACCAACTTAAGAGATTTTGGTCGGACGCAATTGTATACTCTAGCGGATACGGTTTAGAGAGGAACTGAGTAGAGTTGGGTTTGGTGAGCCGAAAATAAAAGCTGGAAAAGCCCTAGCTGCGCAGAGGAAGAGAGAGAGAGAGACAGCCGGAGAAGATGGAGAAGGTGGAAACGGCCATGGAAGAGCCAGAGAGGAAGATCCGGAGGAAGATCCGGAGAAAGATGGAGAAGGAGGTAACGGCCATGGAAGAGCCAGAGAGGAAAATCCGGAGGAAGATGGAGAAGGTGGAAACGGCCATGGAAGAGCCAGAGAGGAAGATCCGGAGGAAGATAGCGAGCCTGGATGATGATGAGGTAGCTCTCTTAAATTGTATGTTTATACTTATGGAATCGTTGGTGAGATGTCCTGTGTTTTTTTTTTCTTTTCTGGCAGCTCTGGTCAGGATTTAAGTGGGAGGAAACTGATAAGATCTTGAGTGGTGAAATCCAACCCAGGACCTTGATCACTACCTATATGTTCCCATGCTCTGTAAGGCCTACTTAACTATAGTACTTGTTTAATTAAGTAGTTATGATCCATGACTGGTGTGTCTCTTTGTTTTGGTCATATTGTCAGACGGGTTATCCTGAGAGAGGACCTTTTATTGCGAGAGAGATGGAAGCAGTGTTCCCCAATTCTAAATACGTGATCAGAGGGCCCAACGTCATGCTTGATGCTGTTAGTGTCTTAAACTCTCAACACTGGTTTCAAAGTTTTTAATATTTTCTTCTAGCGTCTAAACGTGTTTGTTTGTCTATATATGTTTGGTTTAAACCCACGACACAGATCGTAGCATTAGCGAGAAAGAATGATTGTACATCTTTCATCCTCGCTCGTACAGACCCTGCCGGAGAGGGTCCGTGTTTCTTCTCCTTCTCCTGTAGTATTATATATAGACCTCTCCTCATATCTTTCGCTTTGTGGTTTTGTTTTGCTGCAGATTCAATCTCTATCACAAACTTGCTGAATAATGCGACCGCTATATTCAGGGTTATTGATCTAATCCCACGGGAGGATATTCCGGTATATCTATATATATCACTTTTTTGTCTATTTCTGTAATCTGCCTTGATTAATTTTAGCTCCAACCTTGTTTCTTTGGTATTTGCAGAATCGGTCTGATCCCATTAGGGGCCTCTACCCGCGTATTCAGATGAGAGGTTTTGAATCTCCTGCCAGTGTTGGCACTGCCAAGTACAATTCTAAAATTCTTTGTGCTATAAATACTTTTTCTTCTCTGTATCTCGCACATCTTAATAATTTCATTTTTTTTTCAGAATGATACAAGCGCTCTTCCCCTATGTCCCTCCTGTCCGTAGTCAAAGGAGTGTTGCATGGTTCGAGAAGCAAAACAATTATATCTTTTTCCGACATTCTGGGTAACCACTTCATCTCTTGTGGGATTATTACTGTGTATAGAACAAAAAAAATAAATTTTCTTTTTTCTTCTTCTCTTTGTTTAGTTACTTCAAAAAGGAAACCATTGAAGGACAACCTCCTCCTAGTGTTCGCTCGCTGATAAAGGTAGCTTTTCAGTGCGCAGGCTCTTATCATTTATCTGTTTTTGCATCAACGAAAATTTGAGAGATTCTTGTTTTTTATTGTATCATTTTTGTTCTTCTGTGGTGGCAGGAATGCGGACCTCGTTTTGCGCTCCAGTTCACGGGATTAAAAATATTTGATGCTCACAACGTTGACTTCTATTCGATTTGCACGGTAAAATCACTACTTGATGACTATTGTTTCTCTCTTGACAAATCTGGCTGCCCTAACACAGCCACTTTCTTCTCTCTCTCTCTCTCTCGCAGCCGGATATAACTTGGACGCCTCAATTCAAACCACTTACTCTGCGCTGAACACCCTTTTTTATTTCGTCTATATATGTTAATTCGCCTGCCTTAAACTAAGTAGGGACTTCTGTCGTGACACTTTAATTTATGTTTGCAACAACAAAAGTAGACTAAAACAATGTTTTGCCTTGCTTATGGTTTCGCTCATCCCCTGCCTTTGCATGCTTATGGATTGATTCCCTAATTTTTTTTAGTCCCACTCGACCTTAAAATAAATTAAATATTGTGCAACTATAATGATCATTAATCAGATGATATCTATTTGACATTGCCGTGCGGTTCAGGGAATTTTGTTATCATGCAACTAATTGTTATCATGCAACTAATTGTTATCATGCATATATTCATTTTCAACTCATTAACATTTTGTGCATCATCCTTCCCATATTAGGCCCCGGAATAGCTAGCACTATTACGCCTTACAGACACTCTAGTGTAGTTTGGTTCCCCAAAGATATCTGGCTTTGCCTTCTCAGAAAATCTATGGCTGAGTTCAAACTCGAATCCCAATGGCTACACACTCAAACTATGTGAGATCAACTATTCATGCTGCCTACCTTCCATTCGCGCTCGGTTTCCGTTGAAAGCACTATTCCCTAGCCTGTAAATAGAGTAGCTCATACGCAACAAACAAATTTACAAGAGAAATATAGCTCATACTAAACACATAATACATATGCAAGAACCAGAGGCTTCAAGTCATTCCTGCTTATGTGAGAGTAATGAGGCATGCCGAGTTCAAAAGACAGCCTATGTCAGCATATTCACCGGAGATTACGCTGCCGTTACAATCCTTTTTTTTTCAGAATGATATAAGCGCTCTTCCCCTACGTCCCTCCTGTGCGTGGTCAAAGGAGTATTGACTGGTTTGTGAAGCAAAATAATTATATTTTTTTCCGACATTCTGGGTTAACCATTTCATCTCTTGTGGGATTATTATATTATTATTATATTCGTAGAACAAAAAAAAAAATTTCTTTTCTTCTCTTTACTTCCAAAAGAAAACTGTTGAAGGAGAACCTCCTCCTTCCTAGTGTTCGCTCACTGATAAAGGTAGCTTTTCAATGCAGCAGGCCCTTATAATTTATGTGTTTTTGCATCAACAAAAATTTGAGAGATTCTTGTTTTTGATTGTATGTTTTTTTTTTTGTGGCAGGAATGTGGACCTCGTTTTGCGCTCCAGTTCACGGGTTTACAAATATTTGATGATCACAATGTGGACTTCTATTCGATTTGCTTGGTAAAATCAGTACTTGATGACTATAGTTTCTTTCTTGACAAATCTAGCCCTAACACAGCCACTTTCTTCTCTCTCTCTCGCCTCGATTCACACCACTTCCACTGCGCTGAACACCCTTCTCTTTATTTCGTCTAAACTTGTTTATTCGCCTGCCTTACGTAAACTACTAACCCAGGACTTCTGTCGAGATACTTTTATTTACGTCTAGTAGACTAAACCATGTGTTTTGTCTTGCTTATGGTCTTGCTAAATGCTAATATTCCTCATCCGACAACTGCATGCTCCATTTTAATTTATCCCAAAGAATACTTGTTTTAATTCCCTTTTTTGTTATTAAATAAATCGCAAAAAACGAGCATAGTTAGTAACAAGAAAAAATAACAAAAATCAGAAGAGAATCAAGAATATGCAGAGCTTTGTGTAAAGCGAGACTCTAGCATTTCATCTTCTTAATCTTCCTTGGAATAAGACAAGCATTCTAGATTTTCGGATCAGGCCTGTTCGCTTTCAGGAGATTTCTAGCCTAAGGCACTATATGGTTCGGGAGAAGTTACAGCAGATGATCAGAGAGACGCAAGAAGCAACACATCAAGAGAAGATCAGCCAACAAAGATGACATGAAGAAGAAGAAGAAGAAAAGGTAGCATCAGTAACAATACGTTCATAGTGATAATGGAGATGGAGAAATGTTCCATGGTCGAGAGGAAAGCTAGTGGCAAACAAGATAAGAAATGCATATTAACTTAGAAGCCTCTTTAGTCTTGAGTATCATCTATCGATGATGAATCCTCGTGAATATCGGTCGGCCATTCTCGAGATCTTCTATGAGGTTTGTGCTGATTTGTTCTTGTATTCGAAACTAAAAGACAGCAAACATCAGTTGTTTCTGTATTCAGACTACCTTTTATAACTTTATAAGCCAAAATATCCAACATTTAAACCTTGAAATTACAAAGAAACCATCATAACTCTCCAACAATAACACTTCAAGACTATTAATACAGACATGGTTCTATTTATTTTACTATACAATGCTTTAAGTGTTTAAGAGAGAGCTGCCTTCTTTGATAAGCACAAAGATGCTTCCACCATTGTCTCTCGAGATACGAAAGTCTTTGTCGAAATAAGTGGTGAGCAGCCACGACTGAGCTCTGTCTGCAGGCAAAGAGAATTTCAACGGTGGTTGGCTTGAAATGGTTCTAGCCACGAAATTTCGAGTCCATCAATTTTGTGTATTGTAGTTGTCACACGTTTTTTGTTTCGGTTACCTAACAAAATTTCGTCGTAAATTCCTAATAAAATTTCAACTACTAGATTCGAAAATTTTCTATAAGTATGGACGTTTGAACATCATTTTAAATACACCAACAAGAAAAAAAATAAAAACGTGAAAGAAAAAAAAATGTCGGCCTCCGGAATATTTTAGAGTTGCGGAGGTGGATGTATATGCACAGAGATGCTAATGGAAGAGTGACGAAAGAATACCCCGAATGGCTGGAAACATTTATGCATCAAGCAGATTCCACACCGTTCGCCCAAAAAAGCGGTAAGATGTTATGTCCTTGTCGAAAATTGAACAATTCGATATTGGCAAATCGTGAAAATGTTTAGAAGCATTTAATAAATAGAGTCTTCACGCCAAATTACTATATCTAGTTTCAACATGGAGAAGGTTATAATTATGAGAATGAAGCTAGTAGTAATAATAGCAATTTTCAGTAAGAACCAGTTGATCATCATTTGCATAATGAACATAGTTACCATCAGGAGGAGCAGATGGTAGATTATGATAGGGTTCATGATATGGTAGTTGATGCATTCGTAGCTCATGATGAAGATGAAGGACCTAACATAGATGCACAAAAGTTTTATGAAATGTTAGATGCTGCGAATCAACCACTTTATAGTGGTTGTAGAGAAGGTCTCTCTAAATTGTCGTTGGCTGCTAGAATGATGAATATTAAAACTGATCACAATCTACCTGAAAGTTGCATGAATGAATGGGCAGACTTGTTTAAAGAGTATTTGCCGGAAGACAATGTGTCTGCTGATTCTTATTATGCGATTCAGAAACTGGATTATAGTCTTTGGTTGCCTTCGGAGATGATAGATGTTCACATCAAAAATTGTATGATCTACTGGGGAGATGATGAGAAGTTAGAAGAATGTCGATCCTGCAAGAAGCCAAAATTCAAGCCGCAAGGACGAGGACGTAATAGAGTATCGTACCAAAGAATGTGGTACCTACCAATTACAGACAGATTGAAAAGATTGTACCAATCTGAGCAGACTGCTGGAGGGATGAGATGACATGCCGAGTGTACTCAGACGGATGGTGAGATGACTCATCCATCAGATGCAAGAGCCTGGAAATATTTTAACAAAGTACATCCGGAATTCGCTAGCAATAGCAGAATGTGTATCTCAGATTATGCACAAATGGATTTAGTCAATTCGGAATGTCAGGGAGACAATATTCATTGTGGCCAGTCTTTCTTATGCCATACAACCTGCCACCGGAGATGTGCATGCAACGGGAGTTGCTATTCTTGACCATATTAATACCTCGTCCGAACCATCCAAAAAGGTCTCTGGATATTTTCCTACAACCACTGATAAAAGAGTTGAAGGATTTGTGGTCAACAGGGGCGAGGACGTATGACTGCTCAATGAAGACGAATTTTATGATGCAAGCGATGCTTTTATGGACCATAAGTGACTTTCCTGCCTATGAGATGTTGTCTGGATGGACCACACATGGGAGATTAGCTTGTCCCTATTGTAATGGAACGACAAATGCGTTTCAACTGAAGAATGGTAGGAAGACAAGTTGGTTCGATTGTCACCGTCGATTTCTCACCATTGGCTATCCGTATGATATCTTGCATATCTCCATTGTTTTATCCATTCATACATGTGCATTTTGATCATATAGACTAGGATTTAGCCATGTCTAGGTTGCATTTTGCATACATAAGTCTTTATTAGGTATTGGAGTACCACATGGAGTTCTTGGAGATGTTTGGGTGCAATTGAGGCTCAAAAGAGGAGTTAAAGGTGATCATTGGACGAGCAGTGAGATGGGAGCGACCTACCGGAGCGAGGGCACAAAGTCGCTGTGGTGTCCCTCGAGAAACCCCTTGGAGCGACCTCCCTAGAGCGACGTGATGAAGTTTCTCCCGAACCAGAGCGACCTCCAGAGCGAGGCTCACAAGTCGTTCGACATTTATCACTTTGGACAGCAAAAATATCCCAGGAGCGACGTCTTGGAGCGACGCATCGAGGTCGCTCCCAAGGGTCAGAACGACGTCATGGAGCGAGACCCCGAGGTCGCTGCGCGTCTTCTGACTGGTCGAAACTTATGATTAATCAGGGACCTTTTGGTCATTTGTATGCACGATTTACATTTCCAAAACCTAAATTTAAGTACCTTTTGTAAGCCATTAGAGGTGGATTATCTTTTATCTTTGAGAAAACCACCAAAAACCTATTGGAAAGTTCATCTCTTGGAATCATTTGATCATTTGTTCTTGTAATCCTGTTGATTTCCAATCTATTATCTGTATCTCTCTACATGATTAATCTGAAATCCAATATGGGTTTAAGAGGAATCATGGAGATTAGTGAGTAATCCTCCTTTGAATTCATGGGTTAGGGAGATTAAGGGTGATTAGGTTAGATCTAGGATGTTTCAGTGTAAATCTTGCTTATTCCTTGCTAGTAGAGTATTCATAATGCATCTTTTGAGCTGGCCTCTCAGAAGTTGAGCTTTAGGCATTTTCCACCCACAAGGTGTATGATGAAATGCCTGAGCCAACTCTCCTAAGATTTTAACATACTTTACCAAAGATATTTGTTGTTAAAGGTGTTAAGATAGCCAATAGACTTGTTAGTAATGATTACTTTCATATTATTCAACAAAGACATTTGATGTTTGAGATATGTTAGTAAATGAACACTCATCTAGACATAGAGTTGCTTTAAGATTGTGTCTAAGCTTAAGGTTGATAGTTTGATTGATCATTTGCCATCCTTAGTTCGAAACTTGATCACCCAAGGTCTAATCCCTATACTCATGAGTTCTCTTTTGTCATAATCAAACAAAGTTACTTCATTTATTGCTTCTCTGTTTCGTTGTTGCATTCTAGTGTTGGGGTCAAAAACGGTTATCTCGAAATCTACGGCTAAAGACCTTCCCGAAACTCAAAAGATTTCCCGCAAACGACTGACGAGGGAAAGATCGAACAACGAAAGAACCCACGGACGGCGAGACGCCTGACGCCGGCAGCACGCGGGACGCGGGGCCGGCCCGGGCAACCGTGCGGCTACCCCGGCCTGGCGGCGGCGGCAAGCGGGACGTCGGGCTGGCCTGGCGCCGGTCGGCACGTTGGACGCGGGCTGGCGCCTGCGCACGCGGACGGCACGCCTGGACGCGGGCTGGCGCTGGCGCGGCGGCACCCGGCCTGGGCCTGCGCCGGCGGCACGGCCGGCTGGCCTGGCGGCTGGTACCCGGGACGCGGAGCCGGCCTGGCGCCGGGACGGCGGGACCCCGGCCTGGCTGCCGCGGCACTCGGGACGCGTGCTGGCCTGGCGCCGGCGGCGACTGGGCGGCGAAGGACGCGGCTGCCTGGCGAGGCGGCGGCCGGACGCGGGACCCTCGGCCTGGCGCCGGCCGGCACGCGGACGTCTCCTGGCCCTGCGGCGCCCCTGGCGCGGCGGCACCGGTACTCGCGCCGGGCCGGCATCGCGCGCCTGGCCTGCCGGCCGCCCCGCGCACCCGGCAACGCGGGACCGTCCGGCCTGGCGCCGGCTTCACCCCTCACGCGGCCGGCCTGCGCCGTCACTCCCGCCTGGCCCGGCCCCCGTGCGCCGGAGGCGGCACCCTCTCGCGTTCGGCCTGGCGTCGGTCCGCGGCCCTCGTCCCGGTCTCGGTCTTATCGTGCGGCCGGTTCGATCCCGCCTTAGCTTGTTTGAATCAGCCCTCGTGAGTTTGGTCCAATCAGGCTATGGCGGTTTACCCGATTCCACGAAACGTCGGATAAACATCAAGTCATCGAAAGATAGCGGAAAACTCGGAGATAATTACAAAGACCGACGAAAAAGGAACATTTCCGGAAGAGATAAGCTTGGGCCCAAAGGCGAGGCCCATCACCCTAAGGCAAACCGACCTAGAAGTGGGTATATAAGGAGAGCAAGAGCAGAAGAGAAAGGCATCCCGAAAATCTGAGAATTAGACTTAGAGCATCCTGCTAACTTAGAAAAACTAGGGCTTAGGTAGTTAGACTAGCGGAGCAAGGCTTAGGACGTTTGGCTGCCTGCGACTCTATCTTTTTCTTTAAATCGCAACTCTCTTTGTCTTTCGGAGAATCCTTGTACTCGTTTCTCTTATCTAATAAAACGCCTTCGGGCAAATATTCCAAACTCTTATTTTTATCTATTGAACTTTATCGATTTCGTGTGGCAACGCAGGGAATCCGGACCTTCAAGGAAAGTCGGGTTTACTTGACTTTCCTCCGCAATTTTATTTATCGAAAATTGACGGTGTGAATTTCGGTTCCCACAGTTTGGCGCTAGAAGGAGGGGGGGACGGATTCTCTAACTCGAAAACCACCTATCGATCGAAGTTCAGTATGACGTCTTCGTCAGCCCGCAACATCGTATCTTTCAAGGATCGAGCAACGGTCCGTACGGCCAAAGCTCACAACGATCTCCTTGTAATAGAACTCACGATCCAGGATATTGACGTAGCAAGGGTATTAGTCGACACCGGATGCTCGGCTAATATTATCTACAAAAGCACCCTCGAGAGGATGGGCGTCGATCTAAGCATCCTTACAGATGACCCCAGCCCAGTACTCGGACTCTCGGGAGAAATTATGACCCTCGGCTCGACTAACCTCCTAGTCAAAGCCGGGAGCGTTGCCAAGAACGCGGAATTCCTGGTGATCGATGGTCCAACATCCTACAATGCGATAGTCGGGACTCCCTGGCTAAACTCCATGAGAGCGATCCCATCAACATTTCATCTATGCCTCAAGTTCCCAACGCCTTTCGGGGTCGAGACAATACATGGAAGTCACGGAGCAGCGCAGATCTACCTCGCTACCGAACTAAAACGGAAAAACTCCGAAATCGAAACTTCTCGGAAAAAGCAAACGGTTAACAATTCACCAGAAACATTCTGGCAGTCCCAAAGAGCCGAGGCCCTGGAAGGGAAGCGTGAACCAACCTGCGAACCGGTGGTTTCGATCTGTCTCGACGATTCTTTCCCGGAACGGTGTGTCGAGATCGGAGCTAACCTCCGCGAACCAATGAAAGCAGAACTCATCGCGTGCCTCAAAAAGAACCTCAGTACGTTCGCGTGGGCTGCGGAGGATATGCCGGGAATCGACATTGGCGTAACATGTCACGACTTAATATCGACCCAACTCACAAACCCGTGAAACAAAAGAGACGAAAGTTGGGACCTGAACGTGCCCCTGCAGTCAATGAGGAAGTCGAAAGACTCCTCAAAGTAGGGTCGATAACAGAAGTCAGGTATCCGGACTGGCTCGCCAACCCCGTCGTGGTAAAAAAGAAAAACGGCAAATGGCGGGTCTGTGTCGATTTCACGGATCTGAATAAAACCTGCCCAAAGGATTGCTTCCCGCTCCCACACATTGACCGACTGGTCGAAGCAACCGCGGGAAACAAGCTTCTGTCATTCATGGACGCTTTCTCCGGATACAATCAGATCATGATGAATCCCGACGACCGCGAAAAAACTGCGTTCATCACAGACCGCGGAACGTATTGCTATAAGGTAATGCCTTTCGGTCTTAAAAACGCAGGTGCAACATATCAGCGACTTGTCAACAAAATGTTTGCCGAACAACTCGGAAAAACTATGGAAGTATACATCGATGATATGCTCGTAAAGTCTCTTGACAAACACGATCATATAGCCCACCTAGAGGAATGTTTTGCACGACTCAACCAGCATAACATGAAACTCAACCCGGCAAAATGTAGATTCGCAGTGGCATCGGGAGAATTCCTCGGATACCTCGTAACGTATCGCGGAATCGAGGCCAACCCTAAACAAATCGACGCGCTGATAGAAATGGCCTCCCCGAGAACCAAGCGAGAAGTCCAGAGGCTAACCGGAAGGGTCGCGGCTTTGAACCGTTTCATTTCGCGCTCCACGGATAAGTGCCTACCGTTTTACGAGACATTGAAGGGAAACAAGAAGTTCGAATGGTCCGAGAAATGTGAAAAAGCTTTCCAGCAATTGAAACATTACCTGGCCACCCCACCAGTCCTCGCAAAACCGGTGGAAGGTGAACCTCTTTTCCTCTATATCGCAGTCTCCGCAACGGCGGTCAGTGGCGTCTTGATACGAGAAGAACGCGGCGAACAAAAACCAATCTTTTACGTAAGCAAGACGTTATTGGATGCGGAAACTCGATACCCTCTAATGGAAAAATTAGCATTCGCTGTCATAACCTCGGCAAGAAAGCTAAGACCATACTTCCAGTCTCACACTATAGTGGTTCTCACCACGTTCCCGCTGCGGATAATCCTGCATAGTCCAAGTCAATCCGGCAGGCTCGCAAAATGGGCAATCGAACTGAGTGAGTACGACGTCGAATACCGCCCAAGGACGTGTGCAAAGTCCCAAGTACTTGCGGATTTCTTGGTAGAGTTGCCCACTAGAAACATGACTAACGAGGAACCAAACTCAACTTGGGTCCTCCACGTCGACGGATCTTCATCCAAACAAGGATCCGGAATCGGGATACGACTCACCTCTCCTAACGGGGAAATCCTAGAACAGTCTTTCCGATTGGCTTTCCATGCCTCAAACAATGAGGCAGAATACGAAGCGCTCATCGCAGGCTTACGGCTGGCCCATGGGTTAAAAATCCGTAATATTCACGCTTACTGCGATTCTCAGTTAGTCGCCAATCAATACAGCGGAGAATATGAGGCAAGAGACGAAAGGATGGACGCATATCTGAAACTCGTCCAAGAACTGGCTCGAAATTTCGACCAGTTCGCCCTGACCAGAATTCCTCGCTCGGAAAACGCCCAGGCCGACGCCTTGGCTGCCCTCGCCTCAAGCTCAGATCCAGGGCTCCAAAGGGTAATCCCGGTCGAATTCATCGAGCATCCGAGCATCGGACCACCAGTGGTCGTCAATCTAATCCGGGACGAAATTGAAGATCCGGAAGAAGTCGAGGACCAGCCGGAAGCGGATGTGAATCCGACCGAGTACGGCTGCGACAGCCCATGGTTAGAACCAATTCGAGCCTATATCGTGGATGGAACCTTACCCGCCGAAAAATGGGCAGCTCGTAAAGTAAAAACCCAAGCGGCAAGGTATGTCACGATAGAGGGAGAAATTTATAAGTGGTGTTTCTCTGGTCCTCTCATGGCATGCGCAGAAGGGGAAAGAGCGAGAAGAATCATGAAGGAGGTCCATTCTGGATCATGCGGAAATCATTCTGGCGGAAGATCTCTCGCGGTTAAAATCAAACGCCACGGTTATTATTGGCCGACCATGGTAAAAGACTGCGAGAAATTCGCCCGGAAGTGCGAAAAATGCCAAAGGCATGCTCCGACAATCCATCAACCCGCGGAGATCCTCTCCTCAATCTCGTCCCCCTATCCTTTCATGCGATGGTCCATGGACATCGTCGGACCTATGCACCCATCAAAACAAAAACGCTTCCTCCTAGTCCTTACGGATTTCTTTTCCAAATGGGTAGAAGCGGAATCCTACGCAAGTATCAAGGACACACAAGTCGAGAACTTCGTCTGGAAACATATCATAACTAGACATGGGGTCCCGTACGAAATCGTAACAGATAATGGATCTCAATTTATCTCTACTCGATTCGAAGCATTCTGCGAAAAATGGAAAATACGACTTACAAAGTCAACTCCCAGATATCCGCAATGCAATGGACAGGCAGAAACCATCAACAAAACCGTCCTTGACGGACTCAAGAAACGCCTAGACACCAAGAAGGGGCGATGGGCAGAGGAGCTTGAAGGAGTTCTTTGGTCGCATCGTACAACCCCAAGACGGGCTACGGGTGAAACTCCCCGCGGAAGTAGAATTCCCCGGAGTACGGAGAAGATTCCTCCCCGAAAGAGAGGATTTAAACGACGCTATGATGCTGGACAATCTCGACCTCATCAATGAGCGCCGCGACCAGGCACTCATTCGAATCCAGAATTACCAGCACGCTGCCGCAAGGTACTACAACTCAAACGTACGCCATCGCAGGTTCAAAGAAGGCGATTTAGTCTTACGCAAAGTCTTCCAAAACACTGCCGAACGAAACGCAGGAAAACTGGGAGCAAACTGGGAAGGACCGTACAAAGTCATAAAAGTAGTCCGACCAGGCTCATACCAAATCGCAAACATGCAAAACGTCAAAATCCCGAGAACTTGGAATGCGATGCACCTCAAAAAATACTACCACTAAACGATAAAACGTGGTACAAAAGAACTACGAGATGGCTTGATCCCTAGACAAGGGTACGTAGGCAACTCGCCAATCGGCGGATTCAGCTATCCCCCCAATTTAAAAAAAAGGGGGGAGTGGGTACGTATACTCGTATACTCCCACAAATTTCGAAGACTCTAAAATTTTCGAAACTTTTTCACGACTTTTTCAAAATCAGCCGAAACGGCCACAACAGCGGATCTAGTGTCCACTAAGCGATTATCACATCCAAAAACAAATCCCGGATGGCCAACACTTCACGAAGCATTGTGAATGTGGACGCTTCTCCCTGGGTCAAACTTACGCGACCCCTTGGTCCCGCGTCCAAAAAGGAAACGACAGTTTTCTGGCCGCGAACATTCGCAAAAAAAAACATCCCCAAAGCCCGCAAACGTTTCAACACGAAATGCGGCATAAGGAAAAATCAACCTTCAGCACTGCGAGACGTCGCTAACGCTTGAAGGACATTCTTTTCCGCAAAACATTGCAGACGAAATCTTCGTCTCTAAACATACAAACGCACCTCCAAACGGTATCATTTCGTTGTTGCTGATCACAACAAACGAACTCTAACGTCCTAAACAGACAAATAGCCGCCCTTCGAGGGGTGGGCTCTTTTACATCCGACAAGGATAAACATAGCGCGCTATACAAGATATCCAAAATTTTGGTCTAGCTCTTCGTAAAGGAAGTAGCTCGACTCACGCCAAAACGAATCATATAAGCCGACAACAATTCGCGGATTTTAAACGGTACGAGTCAGGTTAAAATCGCAAACAGGCAAAACGAAAGCCGATTTGTCATCGCAAAGCCTCAGTCCGAGAGTAAACCTAGGTCTTGCCCTAAACCCAGCCACGCTGGATCTTGACATCTCACAGACATAGTATGGTATACGAGATCCAAAAATTTGTCTCTTCACTTAAGCCTATTCGTTTCACGAGTTTTTCGCGTAAATCGGTAAACCACGGAAAATCTCGCTTTATCCGGACAATAGGTACGGTGATCATCGGGGAACTAGGAATGAGACGACAACTCACACCCTCTTTCTCATACTTCGAAAAAACTGAAGTTCATAAATAATCGAAAACGTTTCATAGATTGAGACTGCGGAAATTCAAACAAAACCCCAAAAAAGGGGCAGGGATTCGAAGCCACCAACGGCCAGCCCCGGAAAATACATCATGGCCTCTTAAACGGCCGAAACACATGAAAAACAAAATCCCAGAAGGGATTGATAAACCTAGGCGCTCCCAGGAGCGTCATCTTCATCCTCACTCGCGACGGGGACAGCCTCGCCGTCGCCTCCCTCGGTCGCATCGCCACTACCCGCCTCGTCCGCACCAACCTCGCAATCTTCTCCCGCGTGCTCCCGATCTTCTGAGTTTTCGGAGGTCGGAGCTAGGGTGCATTCAGCTTGCAGACCGGCGAGGATCGAATTGAAATCTCCCTCGGTGGCCGCCCACTCTCCTTTACAGGACGATAATCTGGCTTCCTCCAAGTCCAAAGACGGGGCCTCATTACCTCGGAGCAGCTCGAGCTCAATCAGACTCCCCTCGATCCCCGCTAAAGCCAAATCCCTCTTGCGGACGGCTATCAAGGACTCAAACAGGATGGCCATCCTCGTCAGACGACCATAGAAGTCGTCGCTGGCATCGGCAACCTCCAAGGATCTACGAGCGTTCATCTCCTCGTGAGCCTGAACCTTCTCCTGAAGACGGCGGACTTCCGAGGATTTACTCCTCTTCTCTTTCTTCACCTTGAGTAACGAACTCGCGGTCTTCCCGAGGTCGCGCTCAAGATCGCTGATACGAACCTCAAGCTGGGACGTCTGGGCGGCATGGGTGTCCTCGACAATCTGCAATGCGGCCTTAGTACGCTTCAGCGCTTCCTGCGACGACTCCAGCTCCTTCGATAGACGAATGAGTTCCGACCCACACTCGCCAAGCATTCCATCGATCAGAGACACAAACTGTCCGCAAAAAGGAAAGAGTAAGTATCATCGCAAAAAAAAAAAAAAAAAAAAACCGTGCAAGAATTACGGACAAAATCTAACCTTGGAACGATGACGCGCCAATGGCTCTGAGAGGTCGCTTTCCTCGCTCTTCGCACCCCGCTTCTTTTTCGCTCCGGACGCTGGGCCAGCTCTTGCCCTTCCCTTGGGCAGCGGCGCGGCACCAGCCGCTGGCAGTCCCAAGACAAGTTCCCTCTTCGCCGGGGGAAGAGGTGCAGATTCTATCGCGTCATCTCTTCCGGAGATCACGATCGGGGCAGTCGAAGAACCCGATGGATGGATCTGAACATCGAGAGTCTGTTCAGGAACAATAACCCCTTCTGTAGACGGGAGGGCATCGGATGGGACTTCGGAGCTAGGAACCAAAGGAGCAGGCAAAGGAGTTGGAGCCGCGGAAGAAACATCGGGCATCTCGGTCCTTGCCCGCTTCGAGCCTTTCGCAGCACTACGCCGGGATAGCTTAGCCTTGAAAGAATCAAACCCATAAGTCAGGGACGGAATAGCCTCTTGAACGGCCTGAACGGCGGGAGCTTGACTGGCCGGAATCGACGGAGCTTGGCCGGCCTCGCCCATCTCAACATCAGAACCACTCTTTTCAACTTGGGATGAAGACATTTTCTTTCTTGAGAGAGAAGAAGAGAGAATTTGGAAAGATGTGAAGAATGAGAAGGGAGGGCTGGCTACTTATAAGAAAAAAGGAGGAGAAGACACAGGTCTCTGTGGAAAAATCCTTAGCCAAAGATTTCGATTTCAAAAGAATTCAGATCATTCGCCCGCAAAATCGTCTCCGACCTTACGGGCTGGGAGGCTAACTGTTGGGGTCAAAACGGTTATCTCGAAATCTACGGCTAAAGACCTTCCCGAAACTCAAAAGATTTCCCGCAAACGACTTGACGAGGGGAAAGATCGAAACAACCGAAAAAACCACGGACGGCGAGACGGCCTGGCGCCGGCGGACGCGGACGCGGGCTGGCTGCGCGGCGGCGCCTGGCGCCGGCGGCACCCGGCCTGGCGCCGCGGCACGCTGGACTCGGGGCCTGGCGCGGCTGGACTGGCGCCGGCGGCCCCGTCACGCGGGCCGGCTCCTGAGCCGGCGGCGCTGGCAACCGTTACGGGGCGTTCCTTGCGGCGCTGGCCGGCGCCGGCGGCACGCGGGACCGGGCTGGCCTGGCGCCGGCGGCACCCCGGCCTGGCGCCGGCGGCACGCGGGACGCGGCCTGGCCTGGCGCCGGCGGCAACCCGTCACGCCTGGCGCCGGCGGCACGCGGGACGCGGGCTGGCCTGGCGCCGGCGGCAGCGGGGACGCGGCCTGGCCTGGCGCCGGCGGCACCCGTCACGCAGGCCGGCCTGGCGCCGGCGGCACCCCGGCCTGGCGCCGGCGGCACCCGTTGCGCGGGTCGGCCTGGCGTCGGTCCGCGGCCCTCGTCCCGGTCTCGGTCCTATCGTGCCCGGTTCGATCCCGCCTTAGCTTGTTTGGATCAGCCCTCGTGAGTTTGGTCCTGTCAGGCTATGGCGGTTTACCCGATTCCACGAGACATCGGATAAACATCAAGTCATCGAAAGATAGCGGAAAACTCGGAGATAATTACAAAGACCGACGAAAATGGAACATTTCCGGAAGAGATAAGCTTGGGCCCAAAGGCGAGGCCCATCACCCTAAGGCAAACCGACCTAGAAGTGGGTATATAAGGAGAGCAAGAGCAGAAGAGAAAAGCATCCCGAAAATCCGAGAATTAGACTTAGAGCATCCTGCTAGCTTAGAAAAACTTGGGTTTAGGTAGTTAGACTAGCGGAGCAAGGCTTAGGACGTTTGGCTGCCTGCGACTCTATCTTTTTCTTTAAATCGCAACTCTCTTTGTCTTTCGGAGAATTCTTGTACTTATTTCTCTTATCTAATAAAACGCCTTCGGGCAAATAATTCAATTCCTACTTTTTGTCTTCTGTTTACTTTGTCGATTTCGTGTGGCAACGCAGAGAATCCGGACCTTCAGGGAAAGTCGGGTTCACTTGGCTTTCCTCCGCAATCTTATTTATCGAAAATTGACGGTGTGAATTTTGGTTCCCACAAGGACCAATGGCACAAGGTAGAGTAAAGCAGCCTGGATCCTCTAGCTTCTTAGGGATTGTCAATCTCTGGATGATGGCACTGCACTCATGAGTAAGAACCATCATGCCTTCCATTTCCTTCTTCTTGGCAGCCACAACATCCTTCAAGAACTTGCTGTATTGAGGGACAAGCATGAAGGCATCAATGATTGGCATTGTAACTTGAACTTCACTCAATTGCTTCTCAAAGAGTGCTTTGTACTTCTCCAAAAGTTGCCTCTTGAATCTTCCAGGAAATGGCAACTTAGGTTCATAGGGAGGAGGAACAAAAGGAGACCCTTTTGTTGGAGTGGCAACTTCACCATATTTTGGTGTTTTCTTCTCTTCTCCAACCTTTCCTTTACCCTTAGCTTCAACAATCTTTTCTAGAATCTCCTCATCAACTTTCTCATCCACAATCACAACATCATCATCAATGTTGATAGCCACCCCCCCCCCACTTAGTTTCTCACCATCCTTGGGGAGAGTTCTTGGAGGTAGCTCTCTACCACTTCTCAAAGTGATTGCCTTCATTGGTTCTTTGGGGTTTTGCTCTGGCTTTCCTGGTAATGTTCCTTGTTGGCGACTTGGCTGAGAGTTCATTGAAGCAAACTGATTCTCCAAAGCTCTAATCTTGTTGTTTAGCTCAGTGTAGCTGCTGTCAATCTTGGAGTGAACAGTCTTGAACTCATGGCCAATGTCTTTGGCTACTCTAGCTTGACCTTCTAATAGTTGTTTGAACATAGCTTCCATAGATGAATCTGGAGCTTTAGCTTGGGAGGAGCTACCTTGAGCTTGAGTAGATTGATTGCCATGGTTTGCAAAACCAGGAGGAGGATTCTGCCTAGGCTGGTAGTTCCCTTGCTGAGTGTTTTGCTTTGGTTGATAGCCTCCTTGCTGGTTGTTGGGGTAAGACCTTTGCTGGTAATTGTTGTACTGAAAGTTAGGCTCCTTCCTGTACCAAGAACCATTGTTATTGATGAATAAAAGCTCTTCTTGCCCTTCTAACCCTTCAACTTCATTAACCTTAGGAGGAGTTTCTTGATTTGGATCACCCACAAAGTTAATCTGCTCCTGCTTGGCTTGGTTAGCAATCAGCAAGTCTATCTTCTCTTGCAAGGATTTGATTTCCTTCTTGGTCTGGTTGTCATCAGCTCTGGTTCCAAATGTCTTGAAACCACTTCCATTGGAAAGCTAACTCATAATGCCATGTCTCCACCAAATATAAGCATCAGAAGATACTTCTAAGGCCTTTGTCCTTGTTCATCTTTAAACCCCTCTTTTTCATCACAAAACTCTCAAACATCTTCAATATCTCCAAAGTGTGCTCCAACACCTAATAGGGACTTATGAATGCAAAATGAGCCTAAAGATGCCTAATGCCTAATCTAAATGAGCAAAAATGCATAAGATATGATAGCTAAAAACATGTAAATATGCAAGACATCAGACAACATGCCTACAACTTGGCTTACTGGCTCAAGCCACGTTCTTCTCCTCATCAGCAGGAACACTCCATGCTCATTGAGGTCTATCAAAGCTCCATGCTCACTGCAGCATATCGACAAGTCTACCATCTGTTCCGCCCATATGCCCTCTAGAACAGATGATTCCTATCAACTACAATAGCTACGAGCTCCCAAGGCCACGTGCCCACTAGGCTACGTGGCCAACTAGGCTACGTGCCCATCTAGGCTACGCGCCTCCTATATACATGAACTATGAATGGCTTGACCCCTCACTGAAGGGTACGTAGCCAATCCCCACTGAAGGATGGAGCTATAATTCTCAACACCTTCCATCGTTCCATGCTTAGGCACCCAAGGATCGACCCTGGTAGTCGGAACCATCGACTGTCATCAAGAAGACCCTGCGATATCCAATATTAGCAGACGGCTCCTGCCCAACGACCGATCCCTCCAGCTGCTACTAAGGCACTGACGACATATACTAGCCCATACCAAGATGGCAGTATCCCAGGAGCAAGACCTCTTGTTCATCAACTATCTAGGCTGTTGGGGAAAAATACTCAGGTATTAGATTTCTCCAGACCCCGGGCAGGACACCGGCCTCCAGGTTCCTGCTAAGAAATGGCATCCAGGTCCGACCCCCTGCATCGGTCCCTTCCCCTGGAAAAATGGAAAACCTCCGATAGAGAGAGCGTTGCATATCTCCGGTTATGGAAGTTTTCTATTTCTTGAAACCGACTTCTAGCAGCCCTGGGACGACTTCATAAAGGGACCCTAAACCCTAGAGCAAGAGATCGACACTTCAATGCTTAGAGACTAGGGTTAGACGGCTATAACTAGGGTTTATACAACAATTTGTTGTATTCCCTACTCTATTCATCAATAAAACGTCTCTTCAAGTCCCTTTACATCAAAATTCCTGTAACTCTCAACAAATCTCACGAATTCTCTAGCTTGTCTGCCGTTCAATGGTACTCAAAAAGATCCTAAAATCCCCTAACGTGACGATGGCGGTGGATGAGCATGACAAGTTACCGGAATCCACCCCGAAAGAAACCGAGCTTCAGAGGCAGCTAGATAGCCTGCAAAGCCAAGTAACCGAGATACACAGAGCTCTGGAAGATGCCGCGGAGAACCCCGAGATCTTCCCAGAAGTCCAAGGTTTGAAGAACAAGATGGATGAGCACTCCAAGCGACTGAAGCAAAGCATGGAGAACCTCAATCAGCTTGAGGCCGAGAATATTTCTCTCCGAGATGAGAACCAAATCCTCAACACGGTCAGCAACAAGGAACATCGTTTCCAAACCTGAGTCCGGTCTATGCCCACTCTGGACACACATAATTCCGGAGGAGACGCAACTCAGCCGTAACGGCACTAACGAGAACGAGGCAAACCGAGACGAGGCCAGGAACACTCAGATCCATAATGTGGAAAGCGGTTCCGAGTTGGAACCTGACAAGGATTCGCCCGAAAGGACAGCCGCAGCAAGGTCCTCCATGACCTCCTACCTGGAGCAGATGTTCTCCAAAAAGTTCGAAGCCATCCAGTCTATGGTAGAAAGATTTCCCGGTGTGGCTCCCTCGATCCAGAGTAGCGGCCCTGACTCCTACGCATATACTCCCTTCATGGACGAGATCGCACTAATAGAGATGCCAAGGAAATTCTCCTTCCCCAACATCAAGATGTATGACGGCACGGGAGATCCAGACGGCCACATCGCCCAGTAAAAGCAGTGGATGCTCACTGTAACACTCCCAAAGGAGTCGCGTGAAGCCACGATGTGCAAAGGATTCAGTTCGACTCTTGTCGGACCTGCCTTGCAATGGTACATCAGCCTACCTACCGGGTCCATATCCTCTATCGTGGAACATTGTTGGGGTCGAAAACGGTTATCTCGAAATCAATGGCTAAAGATCTTTCCAAACTTAAAGATTTCCCGCACCAACGGTCAACGGAGGAAGGATCGGGCAACGGAGAACCCACGGGCGGCAGAGAATCCCTGGCGCCGGCGGCAGGCGAGACAGAGCCGGCCTGGCGCCGGCGGCAGACGTGACGCAGCCGGCCTGGCGCCGGCGGCAAGCCCCCTTGCGCCGGCGGCAAGCGCGACGCAGCCGGCCGGGCGCCGGTCGACGGTCCTCGTCCTGGTCTCGGTCCTCGTCCTGGTCTCGGTCCCATCGTGCTCAGTCTGATCCCGTCTTGGCTTGTGTTGGGGTCGAAAACGGTTATCTCGAAATCAACGGCTAAAGACCTTTCCAAACTCAAAGATTTCCCGCACAAACGGTCAACGGAGGAAGGATCGGGCGACGGAGAACCCACGGGCGGTAGAGAATCCCTGGCACCGGCAGCAGGCGAGACGGAGCCGGCCTGGCGCCGGCGGCAAGCCCCCTGGCGCCGGCGGCAGACGCGACGCAGCCGGCCTGGCGCCGGCGGCAAGCCCCCTGGCGCCGGCGGGAAGAGCGACGCAGCCGGCCTGGTGCCGGCGGCAGGTCCCCTGGCGCCGGTCGACGGTCATCGGCATGGTCACGGTCCTCGTCCTGGTATCGGTCCCATCGTGCTCGGTCTGAACCCGTCTTGGCTTTGCTTGGATCAATCCTCGTGGGTTTGATACGATCACGGCTACAGAATTAACATCTCTCGATTCGACTCGATTGGAATCATCCTCGATGTTTTACGACAAAAATTAGAAAGGTTGGATTTCTCGTAGAGGATATCGTGTAAAACAAGATCGATTAACTCGAACATCGATCCTTTAGGCTATACGGTTTATTTTAGGAGAAAGATAGTCTTTCTGAGAAATCGTATAAAACGTTCAACGACTTAAGACAAGTCCACGGACTTACTTACGATTTTAAGAATTCAGGCCCAATCAGACTATGATGGTTTATCTAATTTCCCGAACATCAGATAAACATCAAGTCACCGAAAAATAGGGGAAAACTCGAGGATAATTACGAAGATCGACGAAAATGGAATATTTCCTGAAGAGATAAACTTGGGCCCAAAGGCGAAGTCCATCATCCTAAGGCAAACCGACCTAGAAGTGAGTATATAAGGAGAGCAAGAGCAGAGGAGAAGGAGATCCGAAAATCCTAGAATCTAGACTTAGAGAACTCCTGCTAGCTTAGAGAACTTAGAACTTAGGTGGTTAGGCCAGCGAGGCAGGACTTAGAACGTCTGGCCGCCTCTTGTTCTAGTTTTATCTTCTCCGCAGACCCCTGTTCCGCTCGGAAGGATATAACTATTCTTTTACTCAGAGCTCCGCACATAGAAACCCTAGGCATTATCTTCGACATGCCCGTTTCTATGACCAACGCTCATACTAGACGAACCAGGCATAGACTGTTCGATCTCTTGTTCAATTCTTTCTAACTGAACTACGTCCGACTTGATCCTCGAAAGGGGTACGTAGGCAGCCTTTCTTAAGGTCCAGTCGCAAATCTTAACAAAACCTTTTCCGCATTTATTCGGTCACTTGTCGTTGGCTGTCGCAGAGAATCCAGACCTTCAAGGAAAGTAGGGTTTTCGTTGCTTTCCTCCATAATCGTTCATCGGAAATTGACAGTGTGAATTTCGGTTCCCACAGTTTGGCGCTAGAAGGAGGGGGGGACGGATTACTCTTACTCATACGGCCGCAAAGCGCTTGATCAAACCGATGTCGGGAAATATGAAAGAAAAACTTGCAGTTTGCTTCAACGATGGTAAAACAACTCCAGCAGCGACTGTTCCTACGGCCAACGCTTACGCAAACGCCACGGTGCTCGAGCAAATCAAAAACCTAGCCGCGGCTTCCCGTCACAGGAAGAGCACGAAAACGAGCTCACAATTTCTCTATCTAAACAGAAAGGGCAACGATAAAATCTATCAAACCCCAAAAATTCGTCTTGTAACCAAGTTAGAGAAATCGCAACGAGCAAGGTTTCTACAAAAAACGTTTCTTTCGAGAACCTCTCTGAAAAATAAAACTTAGTCTCCTCGAAACCTTGGGAAAACCCTAGATTTTGGCGGAATAGAAGCACGGCAAATCGGGTCACCAATTCCCACTGCCGTACTTCTTCCGAACAACTCTCGGGAAGCAAACGACAAAACGGGAAAAGAGCTTACCAATGCTTCCCAACCGTCCGAACCACCCAAGGGAGGCCAAAACTCCGACTGTCCCGACCGGTTAGCCATACGACAAGTTCGGTCTGTCTCGACCAGCTCGCCGTACGACAAGCTCGGTCTCTCTCGACCAATTTGCAATATGGCCAGCTTGGTCCTTCTTGACCAGTTTGAGAAGAACAGAGTTGATTTCTATAAACATACTCAAAACCTAAACCGGTTAACTAAGATGTTTTCTGAAATCTAAAAATTTTCGCGCCATTGCGAACTCTCGACTTTTATCCGCTAAGCTTACTTTCGGAAAACTACTCAAATCTCCTTTGGATAAATCCTACGGAAATGAGAGAATTTCTGATTAAGTTTAAGAACAAAATTACAGCTCTCCACAGCGAGAGTGTCCGATATTAAAATTCGGTAACATCTTACGGAAAGAACTTCCGTAAGATCAAACTCGGCAATATTTTACGAAACATCATTCGTAAAGTCAAACAAAATCATATCAAACAACAAGGTCTGAGACTTGACCAGTTTGCTCATGGCTTGACGAACTAAGAACCTCACCCGAATGACATCCTGTCCATTGCTCCCTCTTAGCCTGCTTCTCCTTCTTTTGTTTCAACGATTTCGTAAAATCCCTTCGGTACATAATACACAATCTGATTCTGCCACGCTGAGTCGGAAACATCTATTCATAACGCTTGATAGACTTTTCAACAATATACAGAGCGCACCTGTCAATTTAGGGAAGTACGAAGAAACAGAGACATGAGCTTAGAAGTTGATATCTCTCGTTCGCTCCGATATTCTCATCAGGATTTCATCGAAAATCAATTCATACGAAATTAAGTATCAGACTTTTCGAAGTCCTTTGACGTAGAATCGAAAGTGGCCATTCGAAACGCCTAAGAAAACCTTCGATGGAATACACATTCCTTCTCGTAAAAACTATCACTACGGAAGGTGAAACACAGTTCAGAAGACAAAAGAAGAAGAAGGAGGAAGAAGGGGCAATCTCAAATCATCGATGAGACTAAGGTATGTCCGACTTATAAAATTTTGTAAAGGTTTTAATTCTTCGTAGGACAGGAACAAAAACGTCTTGAAAACTGCCGTAGAATTTAGGGAACTTAGGACCTAGGTGGATAGTCTAGCAAGCTAAGTCTTAGGCAAAATTTCCAGTCTTGTTCCATCGTTCCTTGATTGTCCAGGCAGAACATGCAAACCGATCTAGTCTCTCGAAAAACCGAGAAACGAACGCCACGCGTTCTAAAGCATACTCATCCCGCTTCCTAAAAGAAAGAAAAAACGTACACAAGCCTTCGAAAGAACGGCTAACCCGTTTTCTTTCGTAAAAATAAAAGGGAAGTAGGTACGTATACCATACCCGTATAATCCCATCTTCGAAAACTTTTTGCTTCAGCATCAAGGCAACGCTTTTGACAAAGCAAACTCTCGCAGCAATAAGATTCGTCTAAAAATGCTAGTGGCATAGCCCAACCGTTACAAACATAGTCCTGAAAACTCTACGTCGCATCTCGTCGCAAACTCGCGACTAGAAACGTGTACCAACGTCAGACTAATAGCACGACGGTGAACTACGAAAATAACGAAATAACCTTCGGTAAAACTCCATGAGTAGTTCGAAGCAGCTTTCGTCCAAAGGTCGAAATCATAGCGGAAACATCTCCCCTGTAATCCGCGGAAACATCGCTACTTTAACAATCTGCGATTTTCTATCTCCATGAAACCGGTCATCCATTACTTTCGTATAACAAGAACATTTTAAAACAAAACAGCCTATGGAAAAAACATGATCGGTCTCATGCAAAACGATTTCGCAGTACGCAAAAGTGAATGAGGAAAACATAATCCGTGGTCGCGAATATCGCAAGTAATTTGTGAGAAACACTCTCCGGTTACCTTTGCGAAAACCCCCTCTTACATCACTTTTACGAAAAATCCTCTGTATGGTCGAGTCAATTCATACAAAGTAACTTTAGTAAAATAAACATAATGGATCCAACGGGTAACTGCCATAGACAGTTTTTGCTCCACAAGGTTTCTGGCTCCTGCTTTCACTCCCCGCGGTTACGTCCGACCAGGAAATAATCACGCAGGCGAACCCGCACGTGTCCTGCGTCAATCCCTTAAACTTTGTCCCCCTCGGATAAAATGAAACGATTTTCATGCAACAAAAAAAAATTTATACGAACCATTCATCGTATAACTGAGACCTAAAGTGGAAGATCGTTTCTAAAATCCATCAGCCATAACTCAGAAGACTCCGCTATGCTTGGCATGTCTATCTCGGCAAAGTCTATTTGGCCCTCGGCCAACTACGCATTTCCGTAAAGCCCGGACCTGAATTCAGCATCCCCATTAAGGACAATCGCAAACCATCATGACCTTAATAAGGGTCATGGTCTGATTGTTTACCAACAACTTCCTTGGCTATACGGCTGAATCTAGCCTCCATGCCAATCCAAAACTACTGAGCGACCACTGCTCCAATCGCTTAACGGCTAAAACAACAATCCATGATTTGTTCATAGAACGCCAAGTGACTATTACACAAGCAATTTGTCGTATAACCCAGAATCGGAAAATCATACGATAAACTCTTCATACCAAAACTCAGTCCTAACAACCATATGGTTAACAGAAGATTTAAACTTATCGTCAATCGATTAAGTTCTATACGCCCCGTAAACACGGCATGAAAAGAAACACTCGTCACAAGGCTCCAAGAGTTATACGAGTCATCCTTAATATATAAAAACAAATCCCGGAAGTCCAACACTTCACGAAGCACTGTGAATGTAGACGCTTCTCCCTGGGTCAAACTTACGCGACCCCTTGGTCCTGCGTCCAAACCGAAACAACAGTTTCTGGCTGCGAACATTCGCAAAACATCACCAAAGCCCGCGAACATTTCAACCACGAAATGCGGCACAAGGAAAACTCGACCTTCAGCACTGCGAGACGTCGCTAACGCTCGAAGGACATTCTTTTCCTCAAAACGTTCCAGACGAAATCCTCGTCTCTAGAACTCGAAACATACAAACACGCCTAAAACGGTAACATGCCTCTAAACTGGCATCATTTCGTTGTTGCTGATCACAACAAACGAACTCTAACGTCCTAAACAGACAAATAGCCGCCCTTCAAGGGGTAGGCTCTCTTGCATCCGACAAGGATAAACATAGCGCGCTATACAAGAAATCCAAATTTTGGTTTAGCTCTTCGTAAAGGAAGTAGCTCGACTCACGCCCAGACAAATCATATAAGCCGACAACAATTCGCGGATTTTAAACGGTACGAGTCAGGTTAAAATCGCAAACAGGCAAAACGAAAGCCGATTTGTCATCGCAAAGCCTCAGTCCGAGAGTAAACCTAGGTCTTGCCCTAAACCCAGCCACGCTGGATCTTGACATCTCATAGACATAGTATGGTATACGAGATCCAAAAATTTGTCTCTTCACTTAAGCCTATTCGTTTCACGAACTTTTCGCGTAAATCGGTAAACCGCGGAAAATCTCGCTTTATGCAAACAATAGGTACGGTGATCATCAGCGAACTAGGAATGAGACGACGACTCACACCCTCTTTCTCATACTTCGAAAAAAACTGAAGTTCATAAATAATCGAAAAACGTTTCATAGATTGGGACCGCAAAAGTTCAAACAAAGCCCCAAGAAGGGGCAAGGATTCGAAGCCACCATCGGCCAGTCCCGGTAAATCATCATGGCCTCTTAACGGCCGAAACACATATAAAACAAAATCCCCGAAGGGATTGATAAACCTATACGCTCCCAGGAGCGTCACCTTCATCCTCAAACTCACCCGCGATAGGGTCAGCCTCGCCGTCGCCTCCCTCGGTCGCACCGCTACTACCCGCCTCGTCCGCGCCATCCTCGCAATCCTCTCCCGCGCGCTCCTGATCTTCTTAGTCCTCGGAGGTCGGCGCAAGGGTACATTCGGCCTGTAGGCCGGCAAGGATCGAATCGAAGTCTCCCTCGGAGGTCGCCCACTCTCCTTTACAGGACGATAGTCTGGCTTCCTCCGAGTCCAAAGACGGGGCCTCGTTACCCCGAAGCAACTCGAGCTCGCTCAGACTCCCATCGATCCCCACTAAAGCCAAGCCCCTCTTGCGGACAGCTATCAAGGACTCAAACAGGATGGCCATCCTCGTCAGACGACCAAAGAAGTCATCACAAGCATCGGCAACCTCCGAGGATCTATGGGCGTTCATCTCCTCATGAGTCTTGATCTTGTGCTGAAGGCGGCGGACTTCCGAGGATTTGCTCCTCTTGTCCTTCTTCACCTTGAGTAGTGAACTCGCGGTCTTCCCAAGGTGACGCTCAAGGTCGCTGATACGAACCTCAAGCTGGGACGTCTGGGCAGCATGGGTGTCCTCGACGGTCTGCAGTGCAGCCTCAGTACGCTTCAGCGCTTCCTGCGACAACTCCAGCTCCTTCGATAGACGAATGACTTCCGACCCACGCTCGCCAAGCATTCTGTCAATCAGCGACACAAACTGTCCGCAAAAGAAGAGGTAAGTATCATCATAAAAAAAGGGGGATGATGACGTAGATTTCCTGCGGAAAAGAATCCTTAGCCGAAAATTTCGATTTTCAGAAAACTCGAATCATTCGCCCGCAAAATCGTCTCCAATCTTACGAGCTGCGGGGCTAACTGTTGGGGTCGAAAACGGTTATCTCGAAATCAACGGCTAAAGATCTTTCCAAACTCAAAGATTTCCCGCCCGAACGGTCAACGGAGGAAGGATCGGGCGACGGAGAACCCACGGGCGGCAGAGAATCCCTGGTGCCGGCGGCAGGCGAGAGGGAGCCGGCCTGGCGCCGGCGGCAAGCCCCCTGGCGCAGGCGGCAAGCCCCCCGGCGCCGGCGGCAGACACGACGCAGCCGACCTGTGATGTCTTGCATATTTTCATTGTTTTAGCTTTCCATTTTATGCATTTTATCCCTTCTAGCTTAGGCATTAGGCATATTTAGGTTCATTTTGCATTCATAAGTCTTTATCAGGTCTTGGAGTGTACTTTGGAGAATTTGAAGGTGTTTGGGGGTACTTTGTTAGAAAAAGGAAGGGTGAAAGATGGACATGAACGATGGCCATAAAGAAGTATTTCTGGCTAAGATTTGGTGGGGACATAGTATTTTGAGTTAGCTTTCCATTGGGAGTGGTTTCAAGCCATTTGAAGCAATATTGGAGGAGTTGTGATTATTTAAGTGAAGGCATGTCAGTAAACCCGGGTCAGCACACTCGGCCTGACCAGCCCGCATAGGACGAAGGGATGATGCTGGACGATGCAGCACCCGGACGGACATGCTCAGCCAAGATCACCCGCGCATGAGAACCCGACGAACATACGGATGCACGGCCTGATCTGCACGGGACCACTTACCCGCGCGGTACAGTTCACACCACACGGACGAGCTGAAGCAAGACCATGCGCGGCCTGATCTGCTCGGGCCACCTTACCCGCGCGGGTCAGGACATACCATACGGGTGGACTAAAGCATCCGGATGCGCGGCCTGAGTTGAGCGGTACGTAGTACCCGCGCGGGACGAAGCCGACAAGATCAGCCGGATGCGCGACCTGAGTTGAGCGGTACGTAGTACCCGCGCGGGACGAAGCGAACAAAGACCACCCGGATGCGCGGCCTGAGTTGTGCGGTGCGTAGTACCCGCGCGGGACGAGACCGGACGGAGTTGCACATACGCACAGGACGGGACGACCGTGCCAGCACACCCGCACGGGACGAGCAACGGCCAGACAGAACTGCGCGGCCAAGCGTGCGCGGCCCGGACCGTCCAGCCACGACCCTGAGCGTTTTTTATGCTATCTTCCCATTGGTCGAGACCTATTGTTTCTAAGGGCTTTTTAGTAATCTTATTCTATGTTTCTAGGGCTTTTAAGCCTAACTATAAGTACCCTTGTTATCCCTAATGTGGGACTTATGTTATTTATGATCTAAGAACAAAAATCTTAGAGTAAAGTTTCATCTTTGATTTATTATCTCATCTCATCTTGTGTTCTTGATTGTTTACTTCATCTCCTTTCTTTCTCGATATGTTTAAGCTTGAATCTCTCATGGGTTTAAGAGTAAGCATGTGGATTAGTGAGTAGATTCATCTAAGATCAATGGGTTAGGGTGATTGAGAGTGATTAAGTGTAGATCCAAGGTGCTTAGGGTTAGATCTATCATCTCCTTGCATTGATTTGGTGTTCTTAAAGCTATATTTGAGTTGGCCTCTCAAACATAGAGCTATAGGCATTTCATGCCAGGAAGGTGTTCTATGAAATGCCTGAACCAACTCATCTATGCTTTTAGCTTGCTTTGCCTAAGGGATTAGTTGTCAAAGAGGCTAGGATTGCTATTAGACTCATTCTCCTTGTTTGCTTTGATAATTACAGCCAAAGGGATTTGGTGTACTTGGGTGATCATAGCAAAAGAGCAATCATCTAGGGATAGAGCTTGCTTAGTTTTGTTGTCTAGGCATAAGGAGTTAGATTGATTGAAAAGTCAGCATCTTGGATTGAATCTTAATCATTTGATATCAAGTCCCTATACCCATGGGTCTCATTCTCCTCATAAGAAAGAAAGTTTTATCTTTTTGTTGCATTTTACTTATTTTCTTAGTTTAATCATAATCCTCTTTAATGATTGCATTTAGATTAAGCATAGGCTTGCATTCCCTCTGTTTCATGGTCACTTAGGACTGGTTCGACAATCTTATATACTACATCATTTGATTAGAACTCTTAGAAAAGTTCTTTCATCAAATTGGCGCCGTTGCCAAATTCTAAGTGGATTGTGACATTAGGATTTAGTCACTTGCTTGAGACTAAATCATTTTTCTTTTCTTGTGATATTGATTCTCTTTTTGCATCTTCCTTTGATTTTCAGGTGTATGAACACAAGAAGCAGGGGTGCAACTAACCTGGTTCCCACTGTTGAAGAGATAGCTACACTTGAGAGGGAAATAGCAAGAAGGAGAAGAGAAGAAGAGCAACAGACTCACATTCAGAGGTTGGGGTTTGAGATGGATGATCACCAGCATCAACCCCAAGATGGCAATGGTCAAGGAGCTGACAACCTTAGACCACAGCGCCAACAACAACAACACCCACAGAGGCCAGCTAGAGCCATTGGCACCTATGACCGTCCTCACATTCATGGCAACAGGACGGGCATCCGCGCACCAGCTGTGGAAGCTAACAACTTTGAGATCAAGTCAGGCTTGTTGAGTGTGATTGAGAACAACAAGTACCATGGCTTGGCTGTAGAAGACCCATTTGATCACTTGGACAAGTTTGATAGCTATTGTGGCTTGTCCAAGACCAATGGTGTGTCAGAAGATGCCTTCAAGCTCAAGTTGTTTCCATTCTCTCTAGGAGACAAGGCACGCCAATGGGAGAAATCTCTACCTAGTGATTCCATCACTACTTGGGATGATTGTAAGAAGGCCTTCTTGGAGAAATTCTTCTCCACATCAAGGACAGCCAAGCTGAGGAATGAGATCTCTAGTTTCCAGTAGAAGAACTTGGAAAGCTTTAGTGAAGCATGGGAAAGGTTCAAGGGGTATCAAGCTAAGTGCCCACACCATGGCTTCTCCAAGGAGAGTTTGCTGAGCACATTCTATAGAGGTGCTCTTCCTGAGTTTAGAGCAAGATTGGATACAGCAAGCAATGGTTTCTTCCTGGGCAGGTCTGAAGAAGATGCTGAGGAGCTGGTGGACAACATGGTGAAGAGTGATTCAGTTTACAGTGGAGAACATGACAGAGCTGATAGAACAACCAGAGCTGATGACAACCAGACCAAGAAGGAAATCAAATCCTTGAAGGAGAAGATAGACTTGCTGATTGCTAACCAAGCCAAACAGGAGCAGATCCACTTTGTGGGTGGTCCAAGTCAGGAAAACCCTCCTAAGGTTAATGAAGTTGAAGGGTTAGAAGGGCAAGAAGAGCTTTGCTTCATCAACAACAATGGTTCTTGGTACAGGAAGGAGCCTAACTTTCAGTACAACAACTACCAGGAAAGGTCTTATCCAACACCCAGCAAGGAGGCTATCAACCAAAGAAAAACACTCATCAAGGGAACTACCAGCCTAGGCAGGATCCCCCTCCTGGTTTTACAAACCATGGCAATCAATCTACTCAAGCTCAAGGTAGCTCCTCCCAAGCTAAAGCTCCAGATTCATCTATGGAAGCTATGTTCAAACAATTATAGGAAGGTCAAGTTAGAGCAGCCAAAGACATTGGCCATGAGTTCAAGACTGTTCACTCCAAGATTGACAGCAGCTACACTGAGCTAAACAACAAGATTAGAGCTTTGGAGAATCAGTTTGCTTCTATGAACTCTAAGCCAAGTTGCCAACAAGGAACATTACCAGGAAAGGCTGAGCAAAACCCCAAAGAACCAATGAAGGCAATCACTTTGAGAAGTGGTAGAGAGCTACCTCCAAGAACTCTCCCCAAGGATGGTGAGAAACTAAGTGGGGGGTGGCTATCAACATTGATGATGATGTTGTGATTGTAGATGAGAAAGTTGATGAGGAGATTCTAGAAAAGATTGTTGAAGCTAAGGGTAAAGGAAAGGTTGGAGAAGAAAAGAAAGCACTAAAGCATGATGAAGTTGCCAATCCAACAAAAGAATCTTCTTTTGTTCCTCCTCCCTATGAACCTAAGCTGCCTTTTCCTGGAAGATTCAAGAAGCAACTTTTGGAGAAGTACAAAGCACTCTTTGAGAAGCAAATGAGTGAAGTTCAAGTCACAATGCCAATCATTGATGCCTTCATGCTTGTCCCTCAATACAGCAAGTTCTTGAAGGATGCTGTGGCTGCCAAGAAGAAGGAAATGGAAGGCATGATGGTTCTTACTCATGAGTGCAGTGCCATCATCCAGATATTGACAATCCCTAAGAAGCTAGAGGATCCAGGCTGCTTTACCCTACCTTGTGCCATTGGTCCTTTGATGTTTGAGAGATGTCTATGTGATTTGGGAGCTAGTGTCAGTCTCATGCCTCTATCTGTTGCCAAGAAGCTTGGGTTCAGCCAATACAAGAAGTGCAAACTCTCTTTGGTGCTTGCTGACCGCTCAGTCAAATTCCCCATTGGTATCCTTGAAGACCTCCCTGTAATGGTGGGAAATTGTGAAATTCCCACTGGTTTTGTTGTTCTTGAGATGGATGAAGAAGCTAGAGACCGCTTGATCCTTGGAAGACCATTCTTAGCCACAGCAGGAGCCCTTATCATTGTGAAGGAAGGCAAGATTGATCTTCATTTGGGGAAAGAGCACACTCTCCATTTTGATGTCAATGAGGTAATGAAGAGGTCAACTGTGCAAGGCCAAGTGTTTTACATAGAGGAGATGGAAGCTCTTGCTGATGAGCTCCTTGAGGAATCGGCACTTGGAGAGTTGACAATAGAGGACCCTTTGCAGCATGCTTTGACAGTGGATAAAGAGGTCCAAGTGGTTGAGAACAAAGAGAGTGAGGCTATTGCAGCCATGCTGGATTCTCGAAAGAAGATTGTTGATAGAGGCCAGTATGAGGAGCTCAAACAAGAGGTGCACCAAGCTGTTTCAGCCACTCAACAAGAGAACAACTAACAAGATGATTGGAGTGAGCTCAAGGCACCAAAAGTGGAGCTAAAACCTCTTCCCCATGGTGTAAGGTACGCATTTCTAGGCCCTAATGAGTCATATCCTGTCATTGTGAGTAGTGAACTTACTGAACTTGAGCTTTCTCAACTTTTAAATGCACTTAAAAAGTTTAGAAAAGCAATTGGATACTCACTAGATGATATTAAGGGGATATAACCTTCTTTGTGCATGCATAGGATACATCTAGAGGATGAATCAATGACTTCTATAGAGAATCAAAGAAGGTTGAATCCTAACCTAAAGGTTTTTTTAAAGAAGGAGATTCTTAAGCTCTTAGATGCTGGTGTTATCTACCCTATTTTCAGATTCTAAATGGGTATCTCCTGTGCATGTCGTTCCAAAGAAAGGTGGTATCACTATGGTTAAAAATGACAAGGATGAATTGATACCAACTAGAACCATAACTGGCCATAGGATGTGTATTGAATATAGAAAGCTCAACTCAGCATCTAGAAAGGATCATTTTCCATTGCCATTCATTGATCAAATGCTTGAGAGACTTGCAAACCATCCTTTCTATTGTTTTCTTGATGGGTATTCAGGGTTCTTCCAAATCCCCATACATCCCAATGATCAAGAGAAGACAACATTCACATGCCCCTATGGCACCTTTGCTTATCGAAGGATGCCATTTGGGTTATGTAATGCTCCAGCAACCTTTCAAAGGTGCATGATGTCTATCTTCTCGGATCTCATTGAGGATATAGTGGAGGTATTCATGGATGATTTCTCTGTCTATGGATCTTCGTTTTCTGCTTGTTTGTCCAACTTGTGCAGGGTCCTACAGAGATGTGAAGACACCAACCTAGTGCTGAATTGGGAGAAGTGTCATTTCATGGTCAAAGAGGGGATTGTGCTTGGACACAAGATTTCAGAAAAGGGCATTGAAGTGGACAAGGCTAAGATTGAGGTGATGGTCAGCTTGCCACCACCAAAGACAGTGAAAGACATCAGGAGCTTCCTTGGCCATGCTGGGTTCTATAGAAGATTCATCAAGGACTTCTCAAAGATTGCTAGACCCATGACCAAGTTTCTGTGCAAGGAGGCCGCTTTCAGCTTTGATGAAGATTATCTTGAGGCTTTCAAGAAGATAAAGGGTGACCTTGTTAGTGCTCCCATTGTCCAGCCACCTGATTGGGACCTCCCCTTTGAGATAATGTGTGATGCTAGTGATTTTGCTGTTGGGGCTGTCCTGGGGCAGAAGAAGGATGGCAAAACTCATGTGATTTATTATGCTAGCCAAACCCTGAATGATGCACAGATGAAGTATGCCACAACAGAGAAAGAGATGCTGGCCATTGTCTTCGCCTTTGAGAAATTCAGAAGCTACCTGGTGGGTTCCAAGGTCATTGTGTATACTGACCATGCAGCTTTGAGACACCTCCTAGCAAAGAAGGATGCCAAGCCAAGACTACTAAGGTGGATCCTTTTGCTTCAAGATTTTGACTTCGAGATTAGAGACAAGCCAGGGATTGAGAATGGAGTTTCTGATCACTTGTCTAGGTTGAGGATTGAAGGTGGAATCCCTATTGATGAGGGACTTAGAGAAGAGCATGTCATGGCCATCATGTCAGTGGTGGCAGTCATTGAGACTGGAAAAAAGATTGAAGAGGTTAAGGCAGCTGAAGAGAACAACTTACCTTGGTACGCTGATTTGGCTAACTACTTAGCCACTGGGAAGGAACCATTGGGACTTGCAGGGTATGAGAAGAAGAAGTTCTACAAAGACTTGAAGAGATGCTATTGGGATGAACCATATCTCTACACCCTATGCAAGGATCAGATTTATAGAAGAGTGGTGGCTGAAGAAGAAGTTGAAGGAATCCTCTCACACTGCCATTGATCTTCCTATGGAGGCCATTTTGCTACATTCAAGACTGTCTCAAAGGTACTACAAGCTGGAGTTTGGTGGCCACACATGTTTAGGGACTCACAAGACTTCATTTCAAGATGTGACTCTTGCCAAAAGAGTGGGAACATTACTAAGCGGAATGAGATGCCTCAAAACCCAATCCTTGAAGTGGAAGTGTTTGATGTTTGGGGGATTGACTTCATGGGACCTTCCCCTTCTTCTTATGGCAACAAATACATCTTGGTGGCTGTGGACTATGTATCAAAGTGGGTGGAAGCAATAGCAAGTCCTACAAATGATAAAAGAGTGGTGGTCAAAATGTTCAAGAGCAATATCTTCCCAAGGTTTGGAGTTCCAAGAGTGGTCATAAGTGATGGAGGTTCACATTTCATCAACAAGGTATTTGAGGGTCTTCTCAAGAAGAATGGAGTGAAACACAAGGTTGCAACACCCTATCACCCTCAAACAAGTGGCCAAGTGGAAGTCTCCAATAAGCAAATCAAGGGCATCTTGGAAAAGGTTGTAGGAACCAAGAGGAAGGATTGGTCAGCCAAGCTTGATGATGCTCTTTGGACATATAGAACAGCATTCAAGACTCCTCTAGGCACTACTCCTTTCAACATTGTCTATGGGAAGTCTTGCCATCTGCCAGTTGAGCTTGAATACAAGGCATTGTGGGCTGTGAAGCTTCTAAACTTTGACATCAAGTGTGCAAAGGAGAAGAGACTTCTTCAACTAAATGAACTGGATGAGATAAGGATGGATGCCTTTGAGAACTCAAGAATCTACAAGGAAAAGACTAAGGCTTTCCATGACAGGCACATCCTCAAAAGAGAGTTCAAGGCAGGAGATCAAGTGCTTCTTTACAACTCTAGACTGAAGCTGTTTCCAGGAAAGCTAAAGTCAAGGTGGTCTGGTCCATTTGTGATCAAAGAAGTGAGGCCTTATGGAGCCATTGTGCTTTGGAACAAGGATGGTGGAGACTTCACAGTGAATGGCCAGAGACTCAAAGAATACATGGTCACAGTACCAAAGGAGGATGGGACATCAACCCCACTCTCTGATGCTCCCCTTGCCTAACCTCAAAGGAGGCAAAGTGAAGCTAGTGACTTTAAACAAGCTCACTTGGGAGGAAGTCCCATGGTTATCCTTGTAAATATTGCATTAGGATTTATTTTTCGAAGCTTTTGGATGATGGGAGATCAGTGGGATGCAGATGGTGTGCATGAGTGGGAAAAGTTAAAAAAAAAAAAAAAAAAAGAGAGAGGGGTTGGTTTGAAGGGCTGGACTGCCTTAGATCCGGAACGCACGGTCTGAGATGCGCGAGCCGTGTTACCCGCTCGGACGGCCGGACCAATCAGGACGTGAGACGCGCGGTCTGAGATGCGCGAGCCATGTTACCCGCTCGGACGGCCGGACCAATCAGGACGTGAGATGTGCGGTCAGATGCGCACGAGTCGGAGGTACCGCGCGGGTAGGTGCAGACGGACGGACGGACGTAGCAGTCGGACGCGCGGACAGCTTTGCACTAGACGAGCACCCCGCGCAGGAACGGACAGTCAGTTCGATGATCCGGAACGCGCGGCACCGAATGCGCGGGATGGAGGTACCGCGCGGGTAGGTACGGACAGACAGACGGACCAAGTAAGCGCGGATGCATACGCGCGGGACATCTTCACCGCGCGGGACGCCAGGCGTACGGACACGAGACAGACGCGCGGGCAAGACCACGCGGGTCACTCTCTTCACTCACTCGACCAGCGCACGACCTGCGTCCCAACCCGCGGTACGACCCGCACACGACCCACATCCCAACACGCGGTACGACCCGCACACGACCCGCGTCCCAACCCGCGGTATGATCCGGCCGACCCAGGTAAGTGTTTTTTTTCTTTTTTTTTCCGACCCAAACCAACCTGAACCCGACCCAGAAACCTTTTACCCGACCCAGAAACATTTTAAAACCGTAAGCCACCCTCTCTTTCCTCATTTCATCTTCTCCCTCACATCAAAATCCTCTCTAGCCTCCAAGAACATAAATTCCCATAACTTTGTCAAATCTCAACCAAATCACAAATTTCTTTTTCCCACATCAAGGCCTTTTTCCCCTAGATCTAATTCCTTGAACCCTTTCATCTTTATCCTTCATCCAAAGCAAGGTATGGTATCTCTAAGTTCAAATTCGTAACCCTCATGAACCCTAAAAATTTGAACTTGAATTTTAGCCATTTTCTTGCTTGATTCTTGTGAAATAGACTAGGGAAGGCTCATATATCATGCTGGGTAGTTGATTTCATGGTGGATTTGAGTTTAATTTGAACTTTGAGAAATTAGGGTTCATGAGATTTGGGGCTTTTTCAATTTTAGCTTAATTAGGGTTGATTGTGGGCTAGATAGGTGAGATAAGTGGTCTTGAAGGTTGATTTGGTTCCAATTTCAAGCTGAGCTCTGGTTAATTTTGATTTTGGCTAGTTTGAGGTTCTGGTGCTCATAAAAAAAATTAAAAAAAAAAAGAGGAAATTTATAAGAGCATGAGAGCTTCCTTCTTAGCTATTGCTTGTCTTGCTTGCCTTCATGATTGCATTATTCTAGCTCCATTTTAGATTGATGATCTTACTAGAGCTAGATTGTGTTTGTTCATGTTTGTCTCTTTCTTATGCTCACTCTTTTCCAAGGATTGAATTTTCAGGAACAATGGGGAGAAAGAACGAAGCTCAAATGGTGGAAGAGAAAGAGCAGGCTGCAAGGAGGGTGACTGCTCAGATTGGGAAAGAACTTGGCTCCATGCCTGAATCAGAAGAGGAGCGGAGGCAGCAAACTTTGGCCATGCTAAGAAAGAAGGCACAGGCCAAGAGAGATGGCAAAAGAGTTATGGTCGATGAGAGTGTGGCTGACATTGCTCACAAGCAAGCCCCTCCCAAAAGAGCAAGAGCGCCCAGGAGCACCACGTTGAGAGCTTTGGTTTTGGAGAAAGTCACCAAGGGAGGTGCAAATGAACCAGCTCCCACCATAAGAGCCAAGGCGCCAAGAAAGACTATAGAACCTCCTCCCATGGAGCAAGAGGGTGCAAATGCTGAAGAGGAATATTCTGAAGACGACAGTGAGGCTGAGTATGACCCTAACTCAACAAAGTCCTTCAATGATAAAAGGGACAGGCAGAAGACACCCACTGAAGAGGAGCTGTTAGAGCAAATGAGAAAAGGTTTCTCTTGGCCACCAACCAGATTTGCTGATAAAAGGACCCTCAAGGAGTTGTCAATTGAAGATGATATCCAGGAGATGCTAGGCTACATGAGTATGAGCAGTTTTTACACTATGGCCTATCCAACTTACAAAGAGGTCTCTTGCCAATTCCTGTCATCTCTTGAAGCCACCTTTCACACCTCCAAGAATGTGGAGCAAGGATGGGGGATCATACATTTCAAGATCGATGGGAGAGCCTACTCAATGTCATTCAAGGAAATTGAGGAAGTGCTTGGGTTTCAAGACCAGAAAGATCGTTCTTTCCCCAAGCTTGCCAGGGTCAAAAGAGAGATGAATATCACACACCTTACTTGGAGGTTGTTAACAGGCAAGACAAGGAGTTCCAACCGCGACAAGAATGCCTCCATCCGACACCCTTCAGTGCGATAAATCTACAGATTGCTTGTGCATACATTGTTCCCCAGGAAAGAAGTAGGAACAGTCTTTGGAGATGAAGTGAAATTCCTGCACCAAGCTGTCCAGCACTATGCATTACAGCCTCATCTCCCTTTGGTTCCTAGTGACTTCTACAAGGATTTTGGCATCGTGGGATTCTTTGTAAAGCGCCTCATGTATTACAAGAGTTGGAGCTGGACAAACAGAGACCCTGGAACTCAGATTGGGATTGGTGGCTTGATAACACCATTGCTTGCTTACCAAGGGATAAGCTTGGGAAATGATGCAGCTGGCCCCACTTTCTTGGATCTCCAATACCTGAAGTCAGCTCACTATCTCTCTGGAAGGTTTAATGGGCGGTGTGTTTATTCATATTTGAGAGGTACCAAAAAGGTTGAGCTGCTCCTTCCCAACTATCCCCTCACTACCTTGACCACTCCAGGAGCCATTAGATTTGACATTAGTGAGAGGCACTTGCTTGGACCTCATGGCTCCTTAGGCCCTATGGCTCTTCCAAGAGGTGAAAAGGCAGCACGCAAGGTTGAAGAATATGATCAGGGGCACTCTAGCAGAGCCACTGCTCATCTTTTTGGTCCTCCTCGTTACAAGTTTGACCAATGCACCACTGCTTTGCCTCTTGGCCCTATTCGGCAGGCTCATGACCAGATCAGTACCCTTCAGAGGTGGAACAGAGCTCAAGATAGGACTATCTTCAAGCTCACCACCAAGTGCAAAGAGCTGAGAAGAACTAGCAAGCGGCAAGCCGAAGCTTCGGCTCAATTCATGAAGCAGGTGGCTGATGTTCTAGCCAGGGGAGCTGTAGCTGGTTGTAGAGCTGAGGATTTTGATCTTGATGCTTTCACTGCCCCACCTCCTCAGCCACTTCATGACCCTTCTGAGCCACGGACAAAGAAACAAGCTCTCCGCCGTTTGAGGAACCCCTACATCGCCCCATCCGCGTCCGGAAACAAGTCACCAAGCCTAAGCACCACTGCTGATGAAGATGACTCTGAGGGTGAGGCATCAGCCTCATCCCACGCTCCATGAGGTACTCCACTTCCTGATCATTGTATATACCATTCATCTTTGCATTTAGATTTCTTTTATTTTCTTTTCGGCCCTTCTCTACATTTAACAAACACAGAGACTGTGTGAATTAAGTGTGTGGGAGGTGTCAAGTTGCTAATAGTCTTGTGTTTTATGACATTTGCATGCATTTGTAGATAGTTATTGCATAGAAAAACAAAAAAAAAATTTGAAAAATTCGAAAATCAAAAAGAATCATGTAGTTGCATTAGGATTGAGTCTAGATCATTCACTTGCATAATAAAAAAAAAAAAGAAAAATCATCATATAGGTTGCATCATGCATAAGGGGACAAGGATGATAGCTGCCTTGTAAGGATGCTCATGCTAAGTTCTTAAAGTGATAACCTTCATAACCATAGTAACTAGCTTGAGCAATCTTAGGATAACTTGTAAACTTTGTGCTTTGAAATCTCTTCCTAAAGCTTATTTGATTGATTGATGCTCTCTCTTTGAAGCTTGCTCCTGTCATATTTAGACTCTAAGTCTCTTGCTCATGGTCCCTTGTGTACTAAGTCATGGATAGAACACTTGAGTTGTCCCTTCCATTGTTTGCCTATCTTTTTGGACATACTCAAGTGGCATTCCACACCCTTAAGCCCTTTCCTCCTTTCAAGCCTTCATTGTTTGTTGAGTGAGGCCTTCTTTGGAAAGCTTTACATGTGCATAATGTTGAGAGTATTGGGAACGACAATGCTTGGTCTCCATTTTAGCTAGATTAGACACTCATATTGTCTAGCTTCTAGGATGGGGGTGAGTGTTGTATGTTGATATCTTGGGAAGTGAGAAAGGTTTATGAAAGAAAAGGTAGACTCATGGAGCTCTAAAAGTTATAAGTGATTAAGTCTAGAAGGGATAAGAGAAATTAAAAATTGTAAGCTCTAAGTTAATAAGAAAGTCTTGGCCCCCAAATAAAAAAAAAAAAAGAGAAAAAGAATAATGAAAAGGGGGATAGCAATGCTTAGAAAGAGTTGATAAAAATTTAAAAGGTGAAAAATCCCTTGTAGGCTTCATTAAGAAAGAGTTCTAAGTGACAAAGTATCTTTGAGTATTTTGGGGGAATCTTGGGTGAGAGATGTGAGTGGTATTTTGACATTGGGGAGTAGAGTAAAATTTGCTTTCATGTTTAGGAAAAGGGTAGGATAATGGAGATTGAGCATTGTATGCATGAATTGATCCCTTTCTTAGATATATTATGTGCAATGTCAAAGCTACTTTGTTTTGAGAGGAAACCACCTTGAAAGATGATTTTGAACCTCTTGATGCACTTTGCACTAAAACCTCCTTCTAACCAAACCAAATGATTTGGACCATTGGACCATTTGCAAGAGATCTTTTGAGTTTGTTTAATGATTGTTAGAGAGCAAGTAGATTTGAGGGTTGTGGATTCATGATGAGTAAGTGTAGGGATCAAAAGAGTTGAGATAGGCCTTGAGAAGTTAGAGTTGGATTGAGTGCTTGCTCCAGCTAGTTGGTATGATTATGCAAGGTTATCAAGTTGAGAACTAAGAAGAGCATTTCCTTTGGCTACGAGTCCCCTGCTTCAAACCTCTCCTCCTTTGTCCTTGCTAGTTTACTTATGGACAAGTAAAGGACTAGTGTGGGGGAGTTGATGTCTTGCATATTTTCATTGTTTTAGCTTTCCATTTTATGCATTTTATCCCTTCTAGCTTAGGAATTAGGCATATTTAGGTTCATTTTGCATTCATAAGTCTTTATCAGGTCTTGGAGTGTACTTTGGAGAATTTGAAGGTGTTTGAGGGTACTTTGTTACAAAAAGGAAGGGTGAAAGATGGACATGGACAATGGCCATAATGAAGTCTTTCTGTGATAAGATTTGGTGGGGACATAGTATTTTGAGTTAGCTTTCCATTGGGAGTGGTTTCAAGCCATTTGAAGCAATATTGGAGGAGTTGTGATTATTTGAGTGAAGGCATGTCAGTACACCCGGGTCAGCACACTCGGCCTGACCAGCCCGCACAGGACGAAGGGATGATGCTGGACGATGCAGCACCCGGACGGACATGCTCGGCCAAGATCACCCGCGCATGAGAACCCGACGAACATACGGATGCACGGCCTGATCTGCACGGGACCACTTACCCGCGCGGTACAGATCACACCACACGGACGAGCTGAAGCAAGACCATGCGCGGCCTGATCTGCTCGGGCTACCTTACCCGCGCGGGTCAGGACATACCATACGGGTGGACTAAAGCATCCGGATGCGCGGCCTGAGTTGAGCGGTACGTAGTACCCGCACGGGACGAAGCGGACAAGACCAGCCGGATGCGCGACCTGAGTTGAGCGGTACGTAGTACCCGCGCGGGACGAAGCGAACAAAGACCAGCCGGATGCGCGGCCTGAGTTGTGCGGTTCGTAGTACCCGCGCGGGACGAGACCGGACGGAGTTGCACATACGCGCGGGACGGGACGACCGTGCCAGCACACCCACGCGGGACGAGCAACAGCCAGACAGAACTGTGCGGCCAAGCGTGCGCGGCCCGGACCGTCCAGCCACGACCCTGAGCGTTTTTTATGCTATCTTCCCATTGGTCGAGACCTATTGTTTCTAAGGGCTTTTTAGTAATCTTATTCTATGTTTCTAGGGCTTTTAAGCCTAACTATAAGTACCCTTGTTATCCCTAATGTGGGACTTATGTTATTTATGATCTAAGAACAAAAACCTTTGAGTAAAGTTTCATCTTTGATTTATTATCTCATCTCATCTTGTGTTCTTGATTGTTTATTTCATCTCCTTTCTTTCTCTATATGTTTAAGCTTGAATCTCTCATGGGTTTAAGAGTAAGCATGTGGATTAGTGAGTAGATTCATCTAAGATCTATGGGTTAGGGTGATCGAGAGTGATTAAGTGTAGATCCAAGGTGCTTAGGGTTAGATCTATCATCTCCTTGCATTGATTTGGTGTTCTTAAGGCTATATTTGAGTTGGCCTCTCAAACATAGAGCTATAGGCATTTCATGCCCGGAAGGTGTTCTATGAAATGCCTGAACCAACTCATCTATGCTTTTAGCTTGCTTTGCCTAAGGGATTAGTTGTCAAAGAGGCTAGGATTGCTATTAGACTCATTCTCCTTGTTTGCTTTGATCATTACAGCCAAAGGGATTTGGTGTACTTGGGTGATCATAGCAAAAGAGCAATCAACTAGGGATATAGCTTGCTTAGTTTTGTTGTCTAGGCATAAGGAGTTAGATTGATTGAAAAGTTAGCATCTTGGATTGAATCTTAATCATTTGATATCAAGTCCCTATACCCATGGGTCTCATTCTCCTCATAAGAAAGAAAGTTTTATCTTTTTGTTGCATTTTACTTATTTTCTTAGTTTAATCATAATCCTCTTTAATGATTGCATTTAGATTAAGCATAGGCTTGCATTCTGTTCATGGTCACTTAGGACTGGTTCGACAATCTTATATACTACATCATTTGATTAGAACTCTTAGAAAAGTTCTTTCATCAACCTGGCGCCAGCGGCAAGCCCCCTGGCGCCGGCGGCAAGCGCGACGCAGCCGGCCAGGCGCCGGCGGCAGGTCCCCTGGCGCCGGTCGACGTCCTCGTCCTGGTCTCGGTCCTCGTCCTGGTCTCGGTCCCATCGTGCTCGGTCTGATCCCTTCTTGGCTTGCTTGGATCAATCCTCGTGGGTTTGATACGATCACGGCTACGGAATTAACATCTCTCGATTCGACTCGACTGGAATCATCCTCGATGTTTTACGACAAAAATTAGAAAGGTTGGATTTCTCGTAGAGGATATCGTGTAAAACAAGATCGATTAACTCGAACATCGATCCTTTAGGCTATACGGTTTATTTTACGAGAAAGATAGTCTTTCTGAGAAATCGTATAAAACGTTCAACAAATTAAGACAAGTCCACGGACTTACTTACGATTTTAAGAATTCAGGCCCAATCAGACTATGACGGTTTATCCAATTTCCCGAACATCGGATAAACATCAAGTCACCGAAAAATAGGGGAAAACTCGAGGATAATTACGAAGATCGACGAAAATGGAATATTTCCTGAAGAGATAAACTTGGGCCCAAAGGCGAAGTCCATCATCCTAAGGCAAACCGACCTAGAAGTGAGTATATAAGGAGAGCAAGAGCAGAGGAGAAGGAGATCCGAAAATCCTAGAATCTAGACTTAGAGAACTCCTGCTAGCTTAAAGAACTTAGAACTTAGGTGCTTAGGCCAGCGAGGCAGGACTTAGAACGTCTGGCCGCCTCTTGTTCTAGTTTTATCTTCTCCGCAGACCCCTGTTATGCTCGGAAGGATCTAACAATTCTTTTACTCATAGCTCCGCACATAGAAACCCTAGGCATTATCTTCGACATGCCCGTTTCTATGACCAACGCTCATACTAGACGAACCAGGCATAGACTGTTCGATCTCTTGTTCAATTCTTTCTAACTGAACTACGTCCGACTTGATCCTCGAAAGGGGTACGTAGGCAGCCTTTCTTAAGGTCCAGTCGTAAATCTTAGCAAAACCTTTTCCGCATTTATTCGGTCACTTGTCGTTGGCTGTCGCAGAGAATCCGGACCTTCAAGGAAAGTAGGGTTTTCGTTGTTTTCCTCCATAATCGTTCATCGGAAATTGACAGTGTGAATTTCGGTTCCCACAAACATTTAGCGAGTAGCAGGAACCTGGAGAAAACCTAGGATTGCCTCTACGAGATTTATCAGCGCCAGAATGAATCCTTGCGAAGCTATATCGCACGTTTCAACCAGGAGAAGTTGGCGATCCCCAGGTGCAACATCCCTATTGCGATATCCGCCTTCAAGAGAGGCCTACTCTCAGATGGCGACCTCTATAAAGAACTGACCAAATATCAGTTCAAGACAATAGGGGACGTGCTATCACGAGCATGGGCTCAGGTTAAATGGGAAGAAGACGTCGCAGTCCGTGCCAAAGCATTGGTAAAACAGGGCCAGAAGCTGACCAGGCAGGACAGGCACATTCAGACGAGAGACCCTCTTAGAGACTAGCCAGGGACTCTACGACCAGGAATCGGGGCAAGTATCAGTTCCGCCCTACTGATATACCATGGATTTTACCCGTCTTTACCCATGGTATATGAGTATTTTTACTACTATTATCTATGTTTTGGAGTCTATTAGGTATGTCTTCAGGTTCAGAAGCATTTTGGAGAAAAGTGATGTTTTAGGTGCCTTTTTGGAGCTTAAAGAAGAGTTCACCCGCGATAAAGACCAGAGGTCGACACCAGAGTGACACATCGATCGATGCACAGTCTTTGCAATCGATCGACACACATTAGCCGAAGGACGATACGTCGAGACTATAATCGATCGATGTACACCTTGTACTATAGATCGATGTACACCTTGTACTATCGATCGATACTGAGGCGGCAGAGAGACAAGTTGGACCTGGCCGAACTTGAAGCCCAAGATATCACATTTTACAAGAATGTCCCTGACGAGTTTTTTAACCTAATGAACTCATATTTATATATGCCTAAGTGTTTTGGCAAGAAGAAGAAGTTTTTAAAAAAGTCTTTTACAAGCAAATAATTAGATACAAGTTTTCATAAGTTTTCTAAGAGTTTCTTCTTCTTCTACTTATTTCTTTTCAGTTCTTTATTTGTTAACAAAGGTTATAGAATTCTAGACCTAGAGGAGAGATCCAAAGATATTTGTGATTGGAACCTAAGTGTTCACCCTCTAATAGGTCTATGAATTTCTATTATTACCTTGTTGCTATGAACTACTTAGCCATGTCTGAGTAGATTCATTTGTTAGATTTAGTGTTTAAATAGGATATGAGGGATTAGCCTCAACCTATAATTGCTATAGTTGTGATATTTATTGTTAGGATTGTTCACTAATGCTTTTTCTAACTTAGCTACCTAGAACATGAACTTGGATTGTATTGTTTATTACATGCAATACCTGACAACATCCTAAACATGTTATGACCCTCTTGAGATATGCGAAAGCTGATCTAAGATCATGGTGAGCATTGTATCAACTCGCGCATAAAGCTTGCTTAGAGTTGTATCGATCGATACTCCTATAGAGTAATCGATCGACGTATCTAGAGGTGTATCGGTCGATATTCCTATCGAAACATCGATCGATACCATCGGCAGAGTAGCCGACCGCAACACCATTTAGCATCTAAGTAATAGATGGTCTAAATAATGCGAGAGCTGATGGATTCATTTAATAAGTGTTGAGCTCTGACATATCATGCAAGCAACTTGTTAGCCTTTATAGTATTTATAATCCTGAATTCCTGAATACTTACCCTGAATCTAACTACTTTTCTTTATTGTTTCAAAACCAAATCCTTTCAACTGAGTAATTTTATCCTTACTCAGCAAACCTGCAATTTACTTTAAACTATTTTCAACCTAGCATAGTCATTAAGATTGCATCTTATTTGTACACTAACTCTCTGTGGATTCGATCCCTAAGTACTACAACTGAACCTCTTATTTGAGAGAGTAAAGTCACTCCTTAGGGTAATTTGAGTGATATCAAATTTGGTGCCGTTGCCGGGGAGCTTTTATACAATAGGATCTAATATGATTAGGTCTAGGTTATTTCTATTTTTATTTTAATTTGTTTTCTGACACAAAATTTTTTTTCTTGTCTTTTCAGGTACATGCCCAGCAGCACCAGAAGAAACAAGGAATCCCAACTTTTTTTCTCAGAAGACCCTGCTAGCTTGGAACGTTCAATCCGCAAGGAAATCCGTTCCGCATCGATCGAAGCCATCAACTGCCTTTCGACCGATATTGACGCTTCCCTGCCGACCGAGACACCGTTTTCGTCGACCGATACTCGCACCTTCACGTCGACCGACACTACTTCACCGTCGACCGACATCTTTCATCCGACATCGATCGATACCCCTTACCGTATATCGATCGATACTATTCCGCGAGTCATGGTTTCGCCTATTATTCTCACACGAGATGAGAATGGAGACTTGCGTGACCAAGAAGGTCACCTTCGTAATGAAGCAGGTCAGAAACTCAACGCTCAGAATGAAGTAATACCTGAGCCAGAAACTGCACCTACAGGAGCTGTTCAACCTGTAGAAGAGGCTGCTCGAACACTAGCTGACTACAACCGTCCAGATAAGTTCTACACCAACAGATCAGCCATTCGTCCCCCTGCTATTCAGAGAGGCAATTTTGAGCTCAAGCCGCAGTACTACACCCTTGTGGGACAGACACCTTACTATGGGCTGTCCAATGAGCATCCCATGGACCATCTGGAGAGGTTCGAGGATCTCATATCTGCTATCAAAGCCAATGGAGTCCCTGTGGACTACCTTCTCTGTAAGCTCTTCAAACACTCTTTATCCGAAGAAGCTTTACAGTGGCTTAAGAAGCTACCACCAGGATCTCTTACATCCTGGAGCGACATCAAAAACGCATTTTTGCGTAACTTCTTTGATGATGCCCGCGCTGAAGACTTAAGGAGGAAAATTGCCACATTCAATCAGGAGCCTGGAGAGTCATTCAAAGATACATGGATCAGATTCAAGTCTTACCAGCGAGACTGCCCACACCATGGATTCAACAAAGTGCAGCTGCTCTGCACTTTCTTCAGACGCATCGCACTGAAATATCAGATGGCTCTTGACACTGCGAGTGAAGAAAACTTCACCAAAAGGAATCCTGAAGATGCTATGAAGCTAATAGACAACCTAGCATCCAGCAACAGCACAAAGAACATTGTAAGAGCAAGATCTGCAGCGTTCCTTGGAAAGGAACAGATAAATGAGGTACAAGCTACACTTGACAATGTTCAGAAACTGCTAAACAAGCAAATCTGCTCAGTGGAGGATGCAGAAGCTGATGAAGAAGATGACTACATAGAAGCAGAAGTCAACTGGATCAGTGGAACCGGATTTCAGAGATCTGGAAACCAAGGAAACAGAAACTTCGCAGGACAGAGAGGAAACTTCAACAGCAGCAACCCCAACAACAACAGGAGTTATGGAAACTCATCTTACATGAAGCCACCCACACCAACCCCAGAAGGAAAGCTAGAAGACATGCTCAGCAAAGTTCTTGAAAGCCAGCAGCAGTTATAGGTGAACTTCAATGGAAAGATCGACGCTGTCTACACCACTTTGAACACAAAGCTTGATGCTTTGAGTACCCATGTGAAGAAACTAGAGACTCAAGTGATTCAGACATGAGAAGCTGTTAAGAAGCAGGAAGATTTAGGAAAAGGGACTGGAGAAGAAACAACAGGCCACAACGTCAGTGCTATCATAGAGGATGATTTTTGGAGACTTGTAAAGCAAGAGAAGCTTCAAGAGGGAGACTTCCAGATCGAAAGTATTGGCGGCAACCACTGGATTCGATCGATGTCAGGACAACCACATCGATCGATATACGCCAACACCAATCGATCGGTGGAACAAGACGAGCATCGACCGATGGATCTTGAAGAATCCACCAACGAGTGCAACACCGTGAAGATACTTACTCACGAGGAGTTCGCAGCAAAGCACCCACATCCGCCCAGCCCTTACAACATCGACCGACAGGACAGACGTCCCATCGATCGACCGAATGATAAAGAAATCGATCGACACACTCCAGAAGCTGTCGATCGATATTCAGTTATCACACGCCGAGTGCAACTTCCTAATGAAGAAACCCACGGATATTATTGATCCAATGGAGATAGAAAAGGAAAAAGATGGCAGAGTTCTCAGAAAAAGGAAAGAGAAGGTTCCTAAACACCTTAAAATAGGAGTTAATGAGAAAGAGTTGGCAAGTTTCAGAAATAGAGTTCTAAGGATACCTACAGAGAAACCCTTTGAAGAAGCCTACTTTTCACACAGATTGTGGATGTTTTTCAGAGAAACTAAGGAGACAGAAGAAGACATCAAGAGGATGTTCAACCAAGTCAGAGAAAGTATGAAGAAGAGGATCAAACTAGAGAAGAAGGGTGATCCAGGAAAGTTTGTTGTTCCTTGCTCAGTACAGGGGATCAACTTCCCACATGCCCTATGTGACACAGGATCTGGAGTTAGAATCTTACCCAAGGTAATAGCAGACCATCTAGGTCTGAAGATAGAGCCTACTGAAGAATCATTCATCTTTGTGGATTGTTCTCGGCAGAACTCTGGAGGAATTGTGAGAAACCTTGAGGTTACCATAGGAGCAGCCCTAATTCCAGTAGACTTCCATGTCTTGGACGTCAAGATAACTGTAACACCCGTCTCCTCCTCTCTCGAGACAGACGTGCCACCTACCAAAAAATATCGAATCAAACCGAGTATTCAAAACCGGATAAAAAAAATTAAAACATTTTAATAAAATAAATCCAAAAGAAAACTCTTTTAAAATAAATTGTAAAATAAGTTTCATAAAACCGAAATTAAATCACGATCATCCCAAGACACCAAACCGTCCAGATATCCGACTACTCGTCCTGCTCACCTGAAAGGGGAAAGAAAGGAGGGGTGAGTAACAGGGGAGTCACTCAGTGAGGTATGGGATGCTAAACCGCAAACCACAGACTCAGTACATAGCACTACGACCATGTAGGCCTAGCTCTAGCACGAAACAAACACAGTGTCTAATACACCACATAAAACAATCAATGCGCTGATAGTACATGCTACTCTATGCACCCCGCATTTCCTCATAAGGATATATGTATATCTCCAGGCGTACAGTAGTCCATCTCTGCACTCCCGCAATCTGCGCGTCGGCGACTGATACAAACGTCTTTGTACCTCCGCAATCTCACTGCTCGTCGGCGGCTTACACAAACGTCTTTGTGCACCCGCAATCACACTGCTCGTCGGCGGCTTACACAAACGTCTTTGTGCACCCGCAATCCACACAAACGGACTTATATTTATATACATATATATTAGCATTTTTAACATCACTCATTTCAATCATCAGTTGAATCCTCTATTTTCCTATTTCCGGTTTAACAATCAATAATAAAAATAAACAAACAAAACTTTCAATCAGACTCGATTCGCAGAGATGGATCATGTTTCGAAACTAAACTTTCCATAATAGTAGTACTAAACTAGCTCGGGATTTAAACGGAATAGCCCTCACCTTAGCCAAACTGGCTGGAATGAACAACGGAAGATGGACAAAGAGATCAACTGCAATACGATAATCAACGGCTTAGACTCAGATCTCAGGAAATAAAGTTTCCAAAAATGAAAACTTTCCTAAAATAGAAACTTTCCTAAAATAGAGACTTTCCTAAAATAGAAACTTTCCTAAAATAGAAACTTTCCTAAAATAGCGGTTTTCTAAACTGGATACTTCCCTAAATAGATTTCTACGACTAGAAATATGAAGGCGACAACTTACCAGAAAACTCGCCGAAAGCTCGCCCGGAAATCCCGCCAGAATCTTGCCGGAAATCCCACCCGAAAAATTAACTAATGACTGGTCGTCGGCTATTCCAACAACAACTCGTCACACGCCAAGAAAATACAGTGAAACCTCTATAAATTAATAATGTTGGGACTACACCAAAACTATAATTTTTTTATTAATTTATAGAGATATTAATTTATCGAGATACTAATTGAACCAAAAACTCAATTTGGGACTATGAAATTATATTAATTTATAGAGATTTTTCGTGTATATTAATTTATCGAGTATTAATTTATAGAGGTTCTACTGTACTTTGACTTGATGAGAATAAAGAAAAGGGAGTGGAGTTCCTTATATAGGCGAAGGGAAAGGAGGAAGGAAGCTTAACCTTCCAATGTGCGACAAAGATAAAAAAAAAAGGTTGATGGGTTTTTAATTAAAAAAAAAAACAAATAGGCCTGGCCCTAAGATCAGGGTCGTTACAATTCTCCCCCACTTAAGAAGAATTCGTCCTCGAATTCCAAAGAGACGATGAGAGAACGTTCACGGTTTCGAAGAAGAGAAAAGACAAGATAATAGACGATGGAAACGAAAGAAACTTAGTCATCTCATGCAGAAGAAAAGAAAATCAGAATCTCTATCGACTAACCGAATGATACTCGACAGAAGGGTGCCATTTTTTTTTCTTTCAAAAACTCCCAATCCCAAAACATTGAAATCTCTAGAATCCGAGTCCCATAAATCGCCATCCCGGGTCAGAGCCGGGACGGAACCCCGCTCTGATACCAAATTGTAACACCCGTCTCCTCCTCTCTCGAGACCGGCGTGCTACCTACCAAAAATATCGAATCAAACCGAGTATTCAAAACCGGATAAAAAAATTAAAACATTTTAATAAAATAAATCCAAAAGAAAACTCTTTTAAAATAAATTGTAAAATAAGTTTCATAAAACCGAAATTAAATCACGATCATCCCAAGACACCAAACCGTCCAGATATCCGACTACTCGTCCTGCTCACCTGAAAGGGGAAAGAAAGGAGGGGTGAGTAACAGGGGAGTCACTCAGTGAGGTATGGGATGCTAAACCGCAAACCACAGACTCAGTACATAGCACTACGACCATGTAGGCCTAGCTCTAGCACGAAACAAACACAGTGTCTAATACACCACATAAAACAATCAATGCGCTGATAGTACATGCTACTCTATGCACCCCGCATTTCCTCATAAGGATATATGTATATCTCCAGGCGTACAGTAGTCCATCTCTGCACTCCCGCAATCTGCGCGTCGGCGACTGATACAAACGTCTTTGTACCTCCGCAATCTCACTGCTCGTTGGCGGCTTACACAAACGTCTTTGTGCACCCGCAATCACACTGCTCGTCGGCGGCTTACACAAACGTCTTTGTGCACCCGCAATCCACACAAACGGACTTATATTTATATACATATATATTAGCATTTTTAACATCACTCATTTCAATCATCAGTTGAATCCTCTATTTTCCTATTTCCGGTTTAACAATCAATAATAAAAATAAACAAACAAAACTTTCAATCAGACTCGATTCCCAGAGATGGATCATGTTTCGAAACTAAACTTTCCATAATAGTAGTACTAAACTAGCTCGGGATTTAAACGGAATAGCCCTCACCATAGCCAAAACTGGCTGGAATGAACAACGGAAGATGGAAAAAGAGATCAACTGCAATACGAGAATCAACGGCTTAGACTCAGATCTCAGGAAATAAAGTTTCCAAAAATGGAAACTTTCCTAAAATAGAAACTTTCCTAAAATAGAGACTTTCCTAAAATAGAAACTCTCCTAAAATAGAAACTTTCCTAAAATAGCGGTTTCCTAAACTGGATACTTCCCTAAATAGATTTCTACGACTAGAAATATGAAGGCGACAACTTACCAGAAAACTCGCCGAAAGCTCACCCGGAAATCCCGCCAGAATCTTGCCGGAAATCCCACCCGAAAAATTAACTTATGACTGGTCGTCGGATATTCCAACAACAACTCGTCACACGCAAAGAAAATACTTTGACTTGATGAGAATAAAGAAAAGGGAGTGGAGTTCCTTATATAGGAGAAGGGAAAGGAGGAAGGAAGCTTAAACTTCCAATGTGGGACAAAATAAAAAAAAAAGGTTGATGGGTTTTTAATTAAAAAAAAAAACAAATGGGCCTGGCCCTAAGATCAGGGTCGTTACAATAACCCTACCTACTTCTTTGCTACTTGGAAGAACCTTCCTAGCCACAGTTGGAGCAGTTTGCAACCTTCAGACAAACAAACTGTGTCTAACCCTAATCAACCCTACGGTCTACTATGATCCAGTACGAGTCATCAAGATCCCTAAGAAGATCCAAGACGGCTCAGACCTTGTAGCTGTTGCTATTGTGGAGATGAATACAAATGAATACGACCCACAAGGCGAATACGAGACAGAGACCGCAGAATCGATCGATAGTAGCACTGTCTCATCGATCATCTCTGGTGAACCGACATCGATCGACAGCCGCACATGGTCATCGATCGATTCTCTATTCAATCAGATCGAGGAGGAGTTTCCATAAGATGATTTCGAAATAAACATGTGGGAGAACGACTACTACATCCCACCACATGCTGCAAATACTACTCACATTGAGGAGTATACTGATGATTACGAGGAGGAGAGAGCTATAGAGTGTCACAACCTTCCAGAAGATGAAGATTGACTTCTCCACCACACCCTCAGAATCACGACATCGATCGACAGGGCCACATCCCCATCAATCGATAATACTTGCCTCGCATCATTCGACAACACAGTCAACAACAAGCGAGACGGAGACTACTCAATCGGGAGCTGGGCAAGCGACTACCAGTACGAGAGCTTCGCGGTCGAGACCGCCACACCAACATACATCACCCAACCCGAAGAAGTCTCATCGATCGACACGGCACCAGTACAATCGACCGATAGGCCTGAACAACCATCCACCGATTCAGAACCTGTGCCATCGACCGATACATACACCCAACCATCCCTGGTAACAAATTCAAATGTACTTAATTTCGGTAATCTAATCCCGGATGAGTTTGGTATTTTCAGGGATTTACAAGGCTTTGCACGCTCAATGGATGGACGAACACTCCACATACCAAGAGAAGACATTGCAGACGTTCTACAGTTAGCCAATGGATCCCACAACCTATTCCAGCAACAACGCTTCGGACCAGACCACCATTATCAGCACCAGGAGGCAGACACAACAACCGAGCCAAAGGAAGCTGAGGATAACCATTTCAACAGAGAGGATCCATATTTTCAACGGAAATCGATTACATAATGTGCTTCTGTGATTGGCAGACTCTTAGATGTGGTTTGCAACAAAGTAGAGGTTATGATTCTAAGTTTGAATTTGATTTAGTCCCTGCTTTTCAAAACCTCTTTCATAAAGACTGCCTGTGTGTTTTCTTGAGGACAAGCAAAAGGTTAAGTCTGGGGGAGTTGATATACCATGGATTTTACCCGTTTTTACCCATGGTATATGAGTGTTTTTACTACTATTATCTATGTTTTGGAGTGTATTAGGTATGTTTTCAGGTTCAGAAGCATTTTGGAGAAAAGTGATGTTTTAGGTGCCTTTTTGGAGCTTAAAGAAGAGTTCACCCGTGATCAAGACCAGAGGTCAACACCGGAGTTACACATCGATCGATGCACACTCTGTGCAATCGATCGACACACATTAGCCGAAGGACGATACGTCGAGACTATAATCGATCGATGTACACCCTGTACTATCGATCGATACTGAGGCGGCAGAAAGACAAGTTGGACCTGGCCGAACTTGAAGCCCAAGATATTACATTTTACAAGAATGCCCCTGAAGAGTTTTTTAACCTAATGAACTCATATTTATATATGCCTAAGTGTTTTGGCAAGAAGAAGAAGTTTTTAAAAAAGTCTTTTACAAGCAAATAATTAGATACAAGTTTTCATAAGTTTTCTAAGAGTTTCTTCTTCTTCTACTTATTTCTTTTCAGTTCTTTATTTGTTAACAAAGGTTATAGAATTCTAGACCTAGAGGAGAGATCCAAAGATATTTGTGATTGGAACCTAAGTGTTCACCCTCTAATAGTCTATGAATTTCTATTATTACCTTGTTGCTATGAACTACTTAGCCATGTCTGAGTAGATTCATTTGTTAGATTTAGGGTTTAAATAGGATATGAAGGATTAGCCCCAACCTATAATTGCCATAGTTGTGATATTTATTGTTAGGATTGTTCACTAATGCTTTTTCTAGCTTAGCTACCTAGAACATGAACTTGGATTGCATTGTTTATTACATGCAATACCTGACAACATCCTAAACATGCTATGACCCTCTTGAGATATGCGAAAGCTGATCTAAGATCATGGTGAGCATTGTATCAACTCGCGCATAAAGCTTGCTTAGAGCCGTATCGATCGATACTCCTATAGAGTAATCGATCGACGTAGCTAGAGGTGTATCGGTCGATATTTTATCGAAACATCGATCGATACCATCGGCAGAGTAGCCGACCGCAACACCATTTAGCATCTAAGTAATAGATGGTCTAAATAATGCGGGAGCTGATGGATTCATTTAATAAGTGTTGAGCTCTGACATATCATGCAAGCAACTTGTTAGCCTTTATAGTATTTATAATCCTGAATTCCTGAATACTTACCCTGAATCTAACTACTTTTTTTTATTGTTTCAAAACCAAATCCTTTCAACTGAGTAATCTTATCCTTACTCAGCAAACCTGCAATTTACTATAAACTATTTTCAACCTAGCATAGTCATTAAGATTGCATCTTATTTGTACACTAGCTCTCTGTGGATTCGATCCCTAAGTACTACAACTGAACCTCTTATTTGAGAGAGTAAAGTCACTCCTTAGGGTAATTTGAGTGATATCACCTACCGAGAAAGCAGAAGGAGTGGCAGTGTCCATGTGGCCTGATATCTCCCACCACTCCATATCGAGGCCGGAACTGATTAACACTCTGAGGCAGATGGGCCAACAGGTCAAGTGGCCTCAGAAGATGAAGGCGCCCAACTCCTTCCGGAATCAGGACCTTTGGTGCGATTTCCACAGTGACCATGGTCACAAAACGGAGGATTGCATTGCACTAAAGATCGAGGTCAACGAGTTACTCAAGAAAGGAAATCTTCGGGAATTCCTCTCAGACAAGGCTAAGAGTCATCTGAGCAAGGGAACCTCCGGAAAGCCCACTGAAGCTGTCCCGGCCTCGCCACCTAGGCAGGATCGAAAGATCCACATCATATATGGAGGCTCAGAGATAAGCGGTATAAGCAATGCAGCCGCCAAGAAGAGCACCCGTAACACCAAGAACGGCCTGGAGACCGCTAAGCCTAAGTGACTGCTCCTAGGAACCTATGAAATCAGTTTCACAGCTAAGGAACAGGAGAGAGTCCTAGTTCTGAATCACGACGCGCTAGTCATATTGCTCTTTGTAGCGAATTGCCTAGTGAAGAGAATATTAGTGGACAACGGAAGCTCCAGCAACATCATATTCCAGGCTGCTTACCAGCATCTGGGATTAAAAGAAAGGGCCCTGACGTGTAAAGCAACTCCCCTCGTGGGATTCAGTGGAGAGGTCAAGCAAACCGCGGGAGAAGTCACTCTCCCAGTGTACGCTGAAGTAGTCAACATGTCAACCAAATTCCTTGTTGTCGACTGCTTATCCTCCAACAACATGATCCTCGAGCGACCCTTGATCCATGACATCGAAGCAGTCCCATCAACATTACACCAGATGGTGAAGTTCCCCACCCCGTGGGGCATAAGATCAATCAAGGGTGACCAAGAAAACTCCCGTTCTTGCTATCAGACCACCCTGAAAGGAAAGACCAAGGTCTTATAGCAATTACAAAGCCAGCCTCCGGCTCAGCATACTGAGGAGCCCGAGGTTGAGGAGATGGACGAGGTACAGTTGGCTGACGGGGACCAGACCCGGTGCCCTAAGATATTCTCTAAGGTACCCGAAGGGCTCAGAAGGAGGTTAATATACTTTCTCAGGTCCAACTCAGACTACTTTGCTTGGTCCCACGTTGACATGCCGGGGATCGACCCGGAGATCATCATGGACAAGTTGCAAGTAGATGCTCAGCACCAGCCAGTCAGGCAGAAGAGAAGGAAGTTCGCTCCTGAAAGGGATGCAATTATCAACGAGGAAGTCAAGAACCTGCTTAACGCTGGGTTCATCCGCGAGGTGCAGTATACGGAGTGGCTACCCAACGTGGTGGTGGTCAAGAAAAAGAACGGCAAATGGAGAGTCTGTATAGACTTCAAAGATCTCAACAAGTCTTGTCCAAAGGACCCCTTTCCTCTACCTCACATCGACAAACTCGTCGATGCCGCAGCCGGGCACCATCTGATGAGCTTCATGGATGCATTCTCCGGCTATAACCATATACTCATGCATCCAGAAGACCAGGAGAAAACATCTTTCATGACCTCTAGGGGCATCTATTGCTACAAGGTTATGCCTTTTGGCTTAAAGAACGTCGGGTCAACCTACCAAAGGCAGGTGAATATGATGTTCGCCGATCAAATCGGGCAAACCATGGAACTTTATATTGACGACATACTGGTGAAGTCCCTGGAAGCCGAGGATCACATCTCGCACCTGCAGCAAGCCTTCTCTACCCTGCGGAAATATAGCATGAAGCTCAACCCAGCCAAATGCATGTTTGGAGTGAGCTCCGGAAAGTTCCTGGGGTACATCGTGACCCACCGGGGCATCGAAGCTAATCCCGATCCCGAACAGATACACGCCATCCAGTCCATTCCCCCCCCCCCCCCCCCCCCCCCCCGAGGAACGTCAAAGAGGTCCAAAGGCTAACGGGTCGGACGTCAGCCCTGAGCAGATTTATCTCCAGGCTGTCCGACAAGTCTCACGCCTTCTTCGAAACACTGAAGAACCCGAAGGACTTCCAATGGATGGAGAAATGTGAGTCCGCCTTACGCGAGCTCAAGGTATACCTCACTAATACTCCTCTCCTGTCAAAACCCTTGGCGGGCGAAGTACTATTGCTGTACCTCGCAGTTTCGGAGCATGCCGTAAGCACCGTCCTGGTATGCGGGGAAGAAAGCAAACAGCTCCCAATCTACTACCTAAGTAAAGCCCTCTTGACAAAGAAACTCGCTACAGCCACCTTGAGAAGCTAGCTCTAGCCCTGATGGTCGCCGCCCGCAAACTAAGACCGTACTTTCAAGCTCATCTGGTCGTGGTTGTCACTTCCTTCCCCATTAAACTGGTTCTTCACAAACCCAAAGTCTTAGGACGCCTGGCCAAATGGGCAGTAGAGTTGGGGGAGTATGACGTAATATTTCGGCCGGCTACCGCTATCAAATCACAGGTCCTAGCCGACTTTGTGGCTGAGATCTCGCCAACCTTGCTCCCGACTTTGGAGCAGGAGGTGCACCTCCAAAGCAAGCCAGCAGAAGAGGGAGAATGGACCATGTACATTGACGGGTCCAGCAACGCCCGAGGAGCCAGAGTCGGGATAGTGCTCACCTCACCCACCGGAAATACGGCCTCAAGAGCTGTAAGGTACAAATTTAAGGCGAACAACAATGAAAGCGAGTACGAAGCCCTAATCGTGGGACTGGCACTCGCGCACCATATGGGCGCAGAGGACATCCAGGTCTTCTGCGATTATCAACTGATAATCAATCAGGTGCATGGGAGAGTACCAAGCAAAGGATGACAACATGATTCAATATCTAGCGATCGCTCAGCGCCTCCTCAAGAAGTTCAGAAGCTATAAGCTTACGCAAATCCCTAGGGAAAGGAACTCGCTTGCTGACGCTCTGGCAAATCTGGGGTCTGCCCTCAAAACCAAGAGCCAGATGAGCATCCCTCTGCTGGTTCTCCAATGGGCGGCCATCCTGGAGGAATCGTCGTCCAAAATTATCTCCACGATTGGAGAAAAGGAAACATGGATGACCCCCATAGTTCGGTACCTGGAGAGCAATATCCTCCCCCGGGACCGTAACGAGAGCAAGAGGATCAAGAAGAAATCAGCAAGATACTGCATCTCCCAAGGAGTACTGTACCAGAGTTCCTTCTCGGGACCCTATCTTCGGTGCGTAACACCCCGAGAAGCTTCCAGGATCCTCGTGGAACTACATGAAGGGGACTGCGGATCCCACTCCAGTGGCAGAAGCCTAGTGCTGAGAACCAAGAGAGCGGGATACTACTGGCCAACGATGGCCGAAGACGCCGACAGGAAAGCCAAACACTATGATGAGTGCCATAGACACGCTCCCGTGTCCAAGCTCCCCCCAGAAAACCTCAAATCCATAAGTTCCCCCTGGCCTTTCAGGAAGTGGGGCATGGATATAGTGGGAAAATTTCCAACTGTGCCGGGGAAGAGATTTTCCTCCTGGTGGTACCGACTACTTCTACAAATGGGTCGAAGTGGAAGCGCTCAACAGAATAATTGATCTCCAGATAAGGAAGTTCTTGTGGACGAACGTGATCACACGCTTCGGAGTCCCGCCAAGAGATTGTCACCGACAACGGGCCACAGTTCACTAGTCATAATGTCAAGGAGTTCTGAAAAGACTGGGGCATAAAGCTCACCTTCGCCACACCCAGACATCCTCAACCCAACGAACAAGCCGAGTCCACAATCAAAACCGTGGTCAACATGCTAAAAAGCGCTTGGAGGGTTCTCATGGGAAGTGGTCGGAGGAACTACACGGAGTTCTTTGGGCTTATAGGACTACTCCCAAGACGGCGACACATGAAACTCCCTATTTATTAGTGTACGGGACAGAATCTATAGTTCCCACCGAGATGCATGTAAAGACAACTATCTCCGGATCCATCTCCAAAGAGGAGAACGAAGAACTGATGTCTCTAAGTCTCGACCCACTCGACGAAAAGAGAGAAGCTGCTCTACTCAGAAATTGGTCATACCAGCAGGACGTCGCTCGAAGCTACAACAAGAAAGTCAGGACCAAGACCTTCCAGCAAGGGGATTGGGTTCTACGACGAGTAGCCGACAACACCAGAGAAAAAGCAGTAGGGAAAACTAGCCCCCGGGTGGGAAGGAACCTACAAGATAATCGAGGTGCAGGGAGCAGGACCCTACAGTTTGCAAGACAGCAAAGGTAAAATACAACCCAACTGCTGGAATGCCTTGCATCTCAAAGAATATCATTTTTAAATACGATCTCCGGATCCCTATATATATTTCTTACTATATACTATTTAAGCATTGTGGTTTTCTACTCCTATGTATGCGGCACGGCACGTCTACGGACCAGGCTTATGTAATAAAATAGTTCTGACTATAAGAGTAGTAGAAAAACCACCATACTTAAAGGGGCATATGTGCTGGATCAGGTCCCAAGGGACTTCCGATCCTAGCCAACCCTTACCAAACGTGGTACGTCCACAAAACACAAACGGGTATGAGACTTAAGACAAGAATGGGTCTGCGTAAACATGAGTATGCTGTCAAAACTACCTATAACCCCGGTATAGTCCTAGAGCCATAGAAATATCGGGGCCCCCAAAAGTACAAAATGTGAAAAGTACCTGTATTAAAACGCTACGTGCTAACAATACAGGGGACACAAAGTAAAAAAATTGAAAAAGTACTGTGATATACACGGAGCAATAAGTGCGAAAGTCCCAGGAGAGAATGATAGATGACATTAATGAGAGACTGGATGGGATCTATTATCCTCTTGACAACAGCATTGGATGGATAAATAAGTGTATCGACGATATCAAGGAGAGATTGTATGAAGTGAAGAATGCTGTGGAGAAGCTGCAGAGACAGAGAACCAAAGGAGAAAAAGCCATAAGAAGATTTGTAGGCACCTGGTTCGAGATATCTGAGGAAGATGTGGAGACTTGTTTCCCAACAAAGTCTTCTACTCCTTATGACTATTAGTCTCAAAAATTCATAAACGTCAAGCTATAGACTATAAACAACCGTTGAATGGGAGGCGACCCATTAATATATATTTTAGTTAAGTTTTTATTTTGATTTTTACTTATTTTTGGATTTATTTTGTCTTCAGATCCAAAGAAGAAAACTCTGTAACGAGCATCGCCCGACACCATTCCATGTACGGTCGATACCACTCGGTCATGAGCGTCGCTCGACACCATTCCATTGGTGATCGATACTCATCGCAGAAAGAGGTTACCCGATTCCTTGTTAAATACTTTTACTTATGATTTATTTTTCTTCTATGATCTTAGCTGAATAACCCTGGGGACATTGTTGTTTAAGTCTGGGAGAGGTCATAACTAATATCTTTTTTTTTATTTATGTCTTGAGTCTTAAAAGAGTGTTATTGAGTAGAGAAGGGGACAATGATAATATTTAGATTTCTATTTGTATCTAACTTTATCCTGCACCATTTTAGATTTATTGATTACAGAGTGTACTAGATGAAAACACCGCAGTAGATCACCTACCATTAACACTCACACCTGCTAAAAATGCTTGGAGAAACCAAAGCTGACTTCCAGCCTTAATCAACTACAATCAGCTTGTTTTGGTGCTTGGTATACACTTGATCGGATTCCTCTTACAAGCTTGGAAGGTAAAAGTCTGTATGCACTAGTTCCCTTATCTCTCCCCTTCAATTTTAAAAGAATTCGAACAAGATTTGGTGGTACAACCATTAAAGCTTGATTCATGAAGCCTGTCCAAAATATCTCAGACAATTTTTTTTAAAAAATTGATACCCCGCAAAGGAGGGAGACATTGACTGAGAGAAGTGAGAAGAGAGAGAGGAAAGGAACTGGGAAAGACTGCATGTTAGTCCATATACTTGTCTGAGTAAGAGTGCATATGTCAGATGATCGATACTCCCAAGATTTAGCCTACACAATTTACTTGCAGAAATGAGGTTAGTAGAGGGGTATGTCAGGAGCTATTATTGGAGTTGTGTGTTGTATGGTATGGTTGCTAAGCTAGTGTATAGTACATTGAATAACTTGTAAGGCCAGTAATTATTCACTACAATTTATACTATAGCAGAGATTGGCAATACTTCTAGAGATTGTTTGAGTCATCGCCGTTTTCAAACCTTTTCCAGAGACTATTCTATGTTTTACTTGAGGACAAGCAAAAGAATAACTCTAGGAGAGTTGATATACTATGGATTTCACCACTTTTTATGCCATAGTATATATCTGAATTAGAGTCTTTATGCTATGTTGGGAGTCTATTCTATTGTATTTACAGGTTTAGGTACATTTTGTACGTTGGGGAGTTTATGAAGCTTAATTGGAGCCGAACCCGTTGCTGAGCAAATGAAGAGGAGACAGAGTCGATATCCAGAGGAAGTGTCGGTCGACACATATCCTTGGTGTCGGTCGACACCCGATGCGAGAAGGCTTTACAGACTTTGATCAAGATTTGGGCCCAGAAGACTTCATAAATTAGAAGAATGCCCTTGACAAATTTTTACCTAGGATTTATATATTTTGTGCTGCTGCTTAGGCAAGAAACACACAGACAATATTATTAGGGTTTTAGAAGATTAAGGTCTTGGAGAGAAGATCAAGAACTCCTTCAAAGTATTGTATTGGAACTCTGGTTTATCTATCTCTAATCTATCTCATTTAGTTTATCTTTGTGTCTTGTTTGATTATGTCTTAGCAGTAACCTTATTAGACTTAGGGTTTGTATGGTATTGATGAATTATTGATGTTATAACTCCTAAGATGATTAATCTAGAATCTTTCACAAATCTAGGACTTACTGCTTGCATTCTAGAGTAGCTAACTAGAATCATGAATTAAGAGTTGACAACAACGAGAGTAGGCTCATACCTGATACTAATTATGTTGATCTAGGTTGTTAAACACAAGCTGAAGCTCGCTAATATAACCAGCCTAGTGAACTTATCGATATGAACATTAAAGCTTATTTGGAAGTGTATTGATCAACACCATATAGGTGTATCGATCGACACTCGTTCCATGTGACACGCGAGAGTGTGGACATAGATTCAGACTTGTAGAATCGCAGCGAGAGCTGGATAATTTGAATTAGTATTTGAGTTCTACAATTGATTATCACGTGCACTTAGCAACTACATAATAATTAGGATTACCTTTACCTGAAAGTCTAGCTTATATCTTATTATGTGAGCTCAACAAATATATCTAATTTACTGCTTATCAATATTTTCTGTCTTAACCTATTACCTGCCTAGCTTATTCTTACATTTAATCTCTTCTATTGTGTGTCCACGCTCCCTGTTGATTCGATCCCCAAGTGCTACATCCGATCTCTTATTTGAGAGAGTTGGCTCTAGGGTTAATTTGATCTTATCAGTTGATGTATGGAGTTTTCAAGACTCCTAGGATCAATCAAAGTAGTATAAAAGATTGTCGAATTCAATCCTAAGGGATTCTAAAGAACAGGGAATGCAGGTTCATGCTTAATCTAAGTGCAACCAGTTTTGAATGATGATAAGAACTAATAACTAAACTAGAATGCAATAAAGGAACAAACTTTCAAGCAATGTGAGTAAAGAGGACCCATGGGGCTAGAGACATTGACTTTGGGTGATTAAGATCTGATATAAGGGTGGCAGGCTATCAATCAAACACTTTCCTTATGCCTAGACACAATACTAAACAAACTCTTTCCCAAGATGAATGCTCATTTGCAATAATCACCCAATACATCAATTCCCTTTGACTGTAATGACTAAAGCAATCATAGAGAACAAGTCTACTAGCAATCTTAACTCCTTTAGCAACAAATCCATTTGGTAAAGCAAGCTAAAAGCATTGAAGAGTTGGTTCAGGCATTTCATCGACACCTCCCGGGCGTGAAAGCCTATAAATCTATTTTAGTGTAATCAAGACTAAAATAGCATTGAAAACCCTCAACAAGCAAAGAAAGAAATAGATCTAACACTAAACACCCTAGATCTTCACTTAAACACCCTCATCACCCTAGCCCATGAATCCAAAGATGATCTACTCACTAATCCTTATGATTCCTCTTAAACCCATGAAGGATTCAAGCTTAATCATGTAAGGAAAGAATTAAAACACTCAAGAACTCAAGAACAAGATGAGAATTAGATTCAAGAATCAAACTTTCTACAAATGTGAGGCTTACAAGAGTATTTATATGGGCTTGAAAAACCTAAAAAACATCGAGACAAATGACCAAAAGGGCCTTGGAAACACTTCATTCTTGACCAAAGTCCAAAAATGCACCCCGGGTTGAGCCACTCGACCAACCCGCGTCGTCCAGCCCGGGTCGTCCAGCCGCACGGGATGCTCGTCCTTGTGCGTGCTGCCCGCGTCGTCCAGCCACGCGGGATGCTCGTCCTGGTGCATGCTGCCCGTGTCGTCCAGTCGCGCGGGGTGGTCGTTCCGATGCATCTGACCTGCGCCATCGACAAGGATTGGTATGCCTCTAGTAAATCGATCATAACTCCTCCAATACAGCTCCAAATGACTTGAAATCACTTCCATTGGAAAGCTAACTCAATTTACTATATCTTCCAAACGTTTTAGCAACAGAAGACATATTTAAGGACTCCATCCATGTTCATCTTTCACCCCCTTTTAGATCACAATGCTCCCAAACACCTCCAATCACTCCATAGCACACTCCAACACCTGATAAGGACATATGAATGCAATATGATCAAAATGCAAAAAATATGATTGCTAGAAACATGTAAATATGCAAGATATCAACTCCCTCACACTAGTCCTTTACTTGTCCTCAAGTAAACTTTGAAAAAAACACAAGGAGGAGTAGATATAAAGATGGGAGCTTAGCCAAAAGAAACACTGGTGTTTGGAATTTTCATGGGTCCTTAACCAAATGATGTAGTATAAGAGATGTCGAACCAATTCTAAGAGACTTCGATGCAAAGGGAATACAAGACCATGCTCAAGCTAAGTGCATTCAATAAGTGAAATGATAATGAACTAGAACAATACTAAAATGCAATAAAGAACAAAGCTTTCTTTCTTAATGAGATGGAAGAACTCATTGGTTAAGGGAATTGACCTTGCGTGATCAAGTTTCATTCTAAAGGTGGCAGCTTTCAATCAATCTATCAACCTTAGGCCTAGACACAATCCTAAACAAGCTCTATCTCTAGATGAATGCTCATTCACTAAGATAACTCAAGCATCAAATCTCTTTGGTTGAAATCTAAGCAATCATTAATATCAAGTCTAATAGCCATCTTAACACCTTTAACAACAAATCTCTTTGGTAAAGAATGTTAAAAGCTTAGGAGAGTTGGTTCAGGCATTTAATCAAACACCTTTCGGGCATGAAATGCCTAGAGCTCAACTTTAGAGAGGTCAACTCTAAAATAGCATTAAAAGCACTCTACTAGCAAGGAACAAGATAGATCTACACTAAAACACCTTAGATCTAGGTTAATCACCCTTAGTCTCCCTAACCCATGAATCCAAAAGTGGATTACTCACTAATGACCATGATTACTCTCAAACCGATGAAGGATTTTAGCTTAATCATGTGAAGAAAGCAAAATAAGAACTCAAGATCATATAAGAACACAAGAACAAGATGATGATTTGATTCAAGATGAGTACTTTCACCAAAAGGTTTGTGTTTCTTAAGAGAAAAAAAAAGATAAGTCCCAAATTGGGATTACAAAAGTATTTATACTTAGGCTTAGAAAGACCTAAAACATCAAGATAAAATGACCAAAAGGTCCCTAGATAAAATGGAATCGACCAATAGATATTCGACCCTGGAAGAAGCTCTCTCGACCAATCCGAGTACTCGACCCCGGGTATGAAGCTCGGCCAACGTCTCTCGCCCACCCGAGCGGGGTCTCTACCCCGAGTGCATCGACCCGGGTACATCTCCTTCTTTGTCCAGCCGTCCAGCCGAGCGGGGTCTTCACCCAGAGTGGATCGACCCGGGTGCATCCTCCTTCGTCCGTACATCTCGACCTGAGCGGGGTAGTGAACCCGGGTGCATCTACCAGGGTGGGAATCGACCAACTTCATGATTTCCTTGTCTTGTCTTGACCAAAATTCATTCTTCACTTCTTTTTGGATTTTTAAGCTCCCAAACATCTCAAATCACACCATATCGTACTCCAACACCTAATTAGGACAAATGAATGCAATATGGTCCTAAAGAAGTCTAAGTACTAATCTATATGATCAAATGCATAAAATGGATAGTTAAAACAGTGAAAATATGCAAGAAATCAACTCCCCCACACTAGTCCTTTATTTGTCCACAAGTAAACTTTCAAGAACTAAGGAGGAGGGGTTTGAAGGAGGGGACTCATTACCAAAAGAAGCTCTTCTTAGTTCTCAACTTGATAACCTTGCATAATCATACCAAATAGCAAGAGCAACGACTTTATCTAACTCTAACTTCTCTAGGCCTATCTTAAATCCTTTGATCTCTACACCCAACATCATGAATCCACAAACTCTAATCAGCCAACTCTCACATTCATTAAGCAAAATACTAAGTGAATTCTTGCAAATGGTCCAATGGTCCATGTCATTTGGTTTGGTAGAAAAAAGGCTTTAGTGTAAACTGAATCAAGAGGTTGAAGATGCTCTTTCAAGGTGGTTTACTCTCAAAACAAAGTAGCCCTGACATTGCATATAATGTATCTAAGAAAGGGATCAACTCATGCATACAATTCTCAATCTCCATTGTTCTACCCTTTTCCCAAATATACAAGTTACATTCTCAATCTCAATGCCAAACCCCACTCAAATCTCTCACCCAAAGACTTCCCCAAAACACTCAAAGATACTTTATCACTTGGAACTCTTTCTTTTTGAAGTTTACAAGAGATTTTTCACATTTTCTTAACTCTTATCAGCTCTTTCTAAACATTGCTAGCCCCTTTTTCATTATTTTCTTTCTCTCTTCTCTTTTTTTATATTATGGGGGCCAAGACTTTCTTTACAAGCTAGAGCTTAGCACTTTTCATTTCTCTTATCCCTTCTAGACCAAATTAATTACAACTCTAGAGTTCCTTGTGTCAACCTTTTCTTTCCTCTCTTTTTCACATTCCCAAAACCACACATTACAACACTCACCCCCATCCTAGAAGCTAGACAATATGAGTGTCTAATCTAGCCAAAATGGAGACTAAGCATTGTCATTCCCAATACTCTCAATATTATTCACATGTAAGGCTTTCCAAAGAGGCCTCACTCAACAATCAATGAATGCTTGAAAGGAGGAAAGGGTCAAAGGGAATGGAGTACCACATGAGTTTGTCAAAAAGATTGGCAAAATAGGAGAGACAACTCAAGTGTGTATAGCCATGACTCAGCACACAAAGGACCATAAGCAAGAAGCATTAAATTCATTCAGTTCAAGTACGATTGTAGTTGGCATCAAAGAGTGAGTTTCAACAATCAATGAGTTTCAAGAGGAGTTTTCAAGGCTCGAAGTCTACAAGCTTTCTAAATGATGCTCAATCTACTTACCATGATTACATAGGTTATCAAATTGAGTACTTAGCATGAGCTCTTTACAAGGTTGGTATCATCCTAGTCCCCAATGCATGATGCAATCCTATATGCTCAAGACTTCTAATATTTTTTTTGTTTTTCTATGCAAATAAGTGAATGATCTAGACTCAATCCTAATGCAACTACATGCTTCTTTTTGTTGTTTTTCAATTTTTCAAAAAAAATTTGGATTTTTAATGCAAATATCTATCTACAATGCATGATTCATGACAATAAAACACATAAAATATCAGCAACTTGGTACCTCCCCCACACTTGAATCACACAGTCTCTGTGTTATCAAGGAGAGGAAGTTACCCAAAGAGAAAAACTAAATGCAAATGAGGATGGTATATACAATGGTAAGGTGAAGGAGTACCTCTATGGAGCATGAGAAGAGGCTGATGCATCACTCTCGGAGTTGTCTTCCTCATCAGTTGAGGCTAGTGAAGGTGATTTGTTGCCTGAAGTGGATGGTTGAGCTGCTGGGTTTCTCTTGGCGCGAAGAAGCTGCTTTCTGGTGCGAGGGGGAGTAGGCGCCAATGGATCAAGGAGTGGCTAAGGCTGGGGTGCAAAGATGTCACCAAAGTCCTCTGCTGTGCAGCCAGCTACAGCCTTTCTAGTCAAGATATCAGTCACATTCTTCATGAACTTAGCTGAAGCCTCAGCTTGCCTCTTAACAGTCCTTCTAAGCTTTTTGCACTTGTTGGTGAGCTTGAAGATGGTTCTGTCATGAGCCTTGTTCCACCTCTGAAGATTGCCAATATGGTCATGAGCTTGGCGAAGGGAGCCAAGAGGTAAGGCACCAGGGCGCTGATCAAAGTGGTATCGAAGAGGGCCAAAGAGATGCTCAGTGGACTTGCTTGTGTGACCATCATGGAATACAGCTGTCTTATCTGATTGCTTCTTGGCTGATGGTAATGTCATGGGACCAAGAGCTCCATGAGGTCCAAGGAGGTGCTGCTCACTGATATCAAATCTGATTGCTCCTGGAGTGCTCAAGGTGGTGAGGGGAAAGTTTGGAAGAACCAGTTCAACTGCTTTGGTACCTCTCAGGTTTGAGTAGACACAATTGCCATTGAACCTTCCAGAGAAGTATTGAGCCAGCTTCAAGTAGTTACCATCCATGAAAGAGGGCCAGTTGCATCATTGCCTAAGCTGATACCCTTATGCTGAAGTAAAGGTGTTATCATGCCAGCAATCCCAATCTGAGCATCTGAATCCCTGTTAGTCCAAGCATAATTCTTGTAGAACATGAGGCGCTTCACAAAGAACCCAACCATACCAAACTCCTTGTACAAATCAGTGGGGACTTCAGGCGGCTGAGTAGGTGAAGCATAGTGCTGGACAGCCTGATGTAGAAAGAGTAGATCATCTTCATTGATATTCCCTGGCTCCTTTTTTGGGAAGATGGTGTGGACAATCAGCCTATGGAGATAGCGCACAGAAGGGTGCCTGATAGAAGTATTCTTGTCACGGCTGGAGACTCTTTGCTTGCCAGCTAACAGCTTGTACGTGTAGTGTACAAGGGTCTTCTTTGGTGGAAGCCCCTCAAGCATGGAAGGCTCCTTTGAGTCCCTAAGACCAAGCACTGCCCCAATCTCCTTAAAGGTCATGAAGTAAACCTTCCCATCCATCTTGAACCTGATTCTTCCCCATCCTTGCTTCACATGCTTAGAAGAGTGAAAGGTGGCCTCCAATGTTGCCAAGAATTAACAAGAGACCTCCTTGTATGTGGGATAAGCCATGTCATAGAAGTTTCCCATGTTCATTTGGTCTAGCATGCCTTTAATCTCTTCAACAATGTCCAACTCCTTCATGATCACCACATCGGCAAATCTGGTTGGAGGACAAGAAATACCATGCCTCATGTGCTCTACCAGCTCATCTTCAGTAGGCTTCTTTCTCCTATCTCTTTAGCATTGAACTTGGCCTTTTTGAGAGGACCTTGCTCTTCTTCACTACTCCTCTTACTTTCTTCAATGGAGGGAGGCACCCCACTATCACCATCATAACTCTCTTCAATTATAGGCTTCTTGCCTACTTTCTTAGCTTTTGCTTTTGCCCTTAGCATGTGCAAAGCTTTCTGCCTAAGATCTTCTTCACATTCTGGCATGGAGCCTAATTCTTTCCCAAACTGAGCAGTCACCCTTTTTGCATCCTCAACTTTCTCTCTTGCAATCAAGTTCTCATTTTTTCTCCCCATTGGTACCTGGAAAATTCAGACCTTGGAAAAGAATAAGCACAAGAAAGTTGAAGACTTTTGAATGAAAGAGGCATGATGAAGCACCCCGGGTACGCCACCCCGGGTACAAACATGACCACAACATAATTTTCACTTTCTTTCTTTTCAACTCACTGATCCAAGCCATCACAATCCCATGCTCTCCACTTCTTCCAAAAAGAAAATCCTAATGCAATATGTACAAGGATAGACATGGGACTTCCTCCCAAGTGAGCATGTTTAAAGTCTCTAGCTTGACTTTGCCTCCTTTGAGACTAGGCTGGGACAGGATCAGTGAGTGGGGTTCATGTCCCATTCTCCTTGGGTGTTGTGGCCATGTACTGCTTGTCCCTCTGTCCATTCACTGTGAAATCATTATCCTGCTTGTCCCAAAGCACAATTGCTCCATAAGGCTTCACTTCCTTAACATCAAATGGACCAGACCATTTTGACTTGAGCTTCCCTGGAAATAATTTCAGCCTAGAGTTGTAGAGAAGGACTTGATCTCCAGTTTTCCTTCTTCAAAATGATCTTGTCATGAAAGGCCTTGGTTTTCTCCTTGTAGATCCTTGAGTTCTCAAAAGCATCCATCCTTATTTCATCAAGCTCATGTAACTGAAAGAGTCTCTTCTCCTTAACACAATAAAAGAAAAATTACTTAGTCTCAAGAAAGTGACTAAATCACAATGTCAAAATCAACATCGAACTTGGCAACGGCGCCAATTTGATGTTACGAGTTTTCAAGGCTCCTAATCAAATGTCATAGTATAAAGGATGTCAAACAAGTTCTAAGTGATTCTAAAGCAAAGGGAATGCAAGACCATGCTTAATCTAAGTGCAGCCAAAAGATGAGATGATAATTAACTAGAACAATACTAAAATGCAATAAAGAACAAAGCTTTCTTTCTTAACGAGATGGAAGAACTCATGGGCTAAGGGAATTGACCTTGGGTGGTCAAGTCTCAATCTAAAGGTGGCAGCTTTCAATCAATCTATCAACTTTAGGCCTAGACACAATCCTAAAAAAACTCTATCATTAAATGAATGCTCATTCACTAAGATAACTCAAGCATCATATCTCCTTGGTTGAATATTATCTAAGCAATCATTAATATCAAGTCTAATAGACATCTTAACACTTTTAACAAAAAATCTTTTTGGTAAAGAATGTTAAAAGCTTAAGAGAGGTTGTTCGGGCATTTCATCAAACACCTTTCGGGCATGAAATGTCTAGAGCTCAACTTTAGAGAGGCCAACTCTAAAATAGCATTAAAAGCACTCTACTAGCCAGAAATAATATAGATCTATACTAAAACATCTTAGATCTAGCTTAATCACCCTTAGTCTCCCTAACCCATGAATTCAAAAGTGGACTACTCACTAATCACCATGATTACTCTCAAACCCATGATGGATTTTAGCTTAATCATGTGAAGAAAGCAAAATAAGAACTCAAGATCAGATAAGAACACAAGAATAAGATGATGATTTGATTCAAGATGAGAACTTTCACCAAAAGGTTTGTGTGTTTCTTAAGAGATAAAAAGATAAGTCCCAAATTGGGATTACAAAAGTATTTATACTTAGGCTTAGAAAGCCCCAAAAACATCAAGATGAAATGACCAAAAGGTCCCTGGATAAAATGGAATCGACCAATAGAATTTCGACCCGGAAAGAAGCTTTCTCGACCAACCCGGGTACTCGACCCCGGGTACGAAGCTCGTCCAACGTCTCTACCCCGGGTACATCGACCCGTGTGCATTCCTTCTTTGTCCAGCCGTCCAGCCGAGCAGGCTCTTCACCCCGGGTGGATCGACCCGGGTGCATCCTCCTTCGTCCGTACATCTCGACCCGAGGGGGGTAGTGAACCCTGGTGCATATACCCGGGTGGGACTCGACCAACTTCATGATTTCCTTGTCTTGTCTTGACCAAACTTCATCCTTCACTTCTTTTTGGATCTTTAATCTCCCAAACATCTCAAATCACACCATATCGTACTCCAGCACCTAATTAGGACAAATGAATGCAATATGGTCCTAAAGAAGTCTAAGTCCTAATCTATATGATCAAAATGCATAAAATGGATAGCTAAAACAATGAAAATATGCAAGACATCAAACACTCATAGCACAACTTGACATCCTAAAGAAACATAGCAAATAGTATAAGAAAACTCTCTTATTATACTCTAGCTTCTCAAGGCCTATCAATACTCTTATGCCTTTACACAAGATGCAATACTTATCAACCAATAAGTTCTCTAACCAGCCCTCACATTGATTCACACACACACACACACACAAGGTGAATTCTCACAAATGGACACATGAACCCAATCATTCAAATGGTCTAATATGGATGGAGAGGAGGGTTCAATGCAATCATTTTAAGGTGGCAATCACTCAAAAATCAAGGAGCTTGAGCATTATGCAAAATTTATCTAAGACTAGGAGCAATTCATGCATACATGGATCCATCCTCATCATTCCACCCCATTCCTAAGTGATTACAACTTCTACACCCCTATTATTCATCCCATGACCCAAAGTAACACCCTCTCACATCACTCACCCAATGAACAACTCTCTTTTCTTATGATTTAACCACTAGGGACCTCTCATTCATTTTTCACATTTCTAAGCTCTAACTCTTTTTCTTTCCTCTTCCCCACTATCTTATTGAATCTTTCTTTTTCTTTTTCTTTTCTTTTTTTTTTCTTTTCTTTTCTTGTCTCTCTTTTTTTTATATGAGGGGGAAGGTATCAATAGACAATCTAGAGCATTCTTTTCTTTATTTTCTAAGGTCCCTAGGGCTTTTATTTCTCATGACACTCTTTTGTTAATCAATCTCATCTTTATCACTTCCCAAACCCAAGATATAAACCTTTAAGGAACAAAGATCCATTCACCATCCTAGAAGCTAACTCAAATGATGACCCTATGCTAGCAAGAGATGAGAACAAATCCATGTCGCTCACAATACTCTCAAAATTTTGCAACTGACAAACTATCAAAAGAAGCCTCACTCATGCAAATCAATGTAGGCTTCAAAGAATGGCTAGGGTTCAAGGGTAAGGAAGTGCCATTTGGGTTAACAAAGAGTGGTACAATTGAATAAGATAACTCAAATGTGTATGATATCCATGACCAAGTATGCAAGTGCCCTTATGCAAGAGAGATTAAGTCCATTCAAGTCTATGTCAGGATGGAGCTGGTTTCAAGAACAATACCAATATCAAGCAAGCAAACATGTTTCAAGAAGAGTTTTCAAGGCTCAAAGCATGAAAGCCTTTCAAGAGATGCTTAAGCTTCTTGATATATTTAACTAGGGTGTCAAATTATGTGGAAACAAGTGTTCTTTACAAGGCATTTTCAACAGCTGCTCCATATGCAAGTGAATGCAACCAATATGCTCTAGACTCAATCCTAAGAATGCAAGTGATGCAACTACATGCTTCTTTTTGTATTTTTCAAAATTTTCAAATTTTTTGGTTTTTCTACGCATATATGTATGTACAATGCAATGCATGAGACTCAATATCAACAAAGTAAACATGATCAAATACCTGGTACCTCCCCCAAACTTAAATCACACAGTCTCTGTGTGAGTAAGAGACAAGGAGATATCGAAAACATGATTAAAGCAATGGTATATACAAAAAAGAGTTGGAGTGATACCTCAAGTGGAGAGTGGGGTGTGGTAATGGGCGTCTAGGGCTGGTGCTAGGAGTTGACCTGAAACCTCGACCACACTTATTAAAAACTGAAAGAAATGAAATAGCAAGTTTATATACAAGGATAACCATGGAATTTCCTCCCAAGTGAGCTTGTTTTGAGTCACTAGATCGACTACCTTTTCTCTTGGACTAGTGAGAAGAAGGATCCTTCCCACCTTCAAGAGTGATGGTGAGGAACTAAGAGAGAGAAGCTCTTGGAGCTTTATGGGGTCATCCTGAAGCTGAGGAGTGATGATGGCCCTGGCACTTGAGAATGGCTTGGACCTGCCTTTGCACTTGACCTTGTACTCAATGGATCCATCTTTGAGCTTCAATGGGTGGAGAGTGAGAGTGTGTGGGAGCATACTAAGAGGTGGAGGGTGAGTTGCTTTCAGCATTTTCTTCTTCTCATGAGTTTCCTTTGTGGCTCCAGCCACCTTCTCCCTTGTAGCACTTTCCCAGTACTCAACACACAGCTCTTGAGAAGACTCTCCAGCAAGACCTTCTTCCCCACAAACAACCACTTTATCTTGGGTCTTCTCAATGGATGGTTCTTCACAAGTGATTGTCCATAATATCCAACATCCATTGGAGACTGAATTGGGTAAGAGACAGCCTTGTTCACATTGAGGAGTGGGACCTTCTTGTTTGGAAAATCGATGCATGCTCCAATTGCTGTGAGAAATGGAGTGCCAAGGATCAAAGGAACTCTCATCTCAGTTTCCATCTTCAGGACAGTGAGGTCTCTAAGACCTTCTTCCCCACAAACAACCACTTTATCTTGGGTCTTCTTAATGGATGGTTCTTCACAAGTGATTGTCCATAATATCCAACATTCATTGGAGACTGAATTGGGTAAGAGACAGCCTTGTTCACATTGAGGAGTGGGACCTTCTTGTTTGGAAAATCGATGCATGCTCCAATTGTTGTGAGAAATGGAGTGCCAAGGATCAAAGGAACTCTCATCTCAGTTTCCATCTTCAGGACAGTGAGGTCTATAGGAATTGTGCAAGCTCCAATCTTCAAAGGGAAGTCCCTGATGAGGCCAATGAGGGTTGTAGAAGATGAATCCCCAAACGTGTGAGAAGGTTCATGATTTATATAAGTGCAACAAGTTGTGAATGATGATAAGAACTAATAACTGACTAGAATGCAATAAAGGAACAAACTTTCAAGCAACGTGAGTAAAGAGGACCTATGGGGCTAGGGACATTGACTTTGGATGATTAAGATCTGATCTTAGGGTGGCAAGCCATCAATCAAACACTTTCCTTATGCCTAGACACAATACTAAACAAACTCTTTCCCAAGATGAATGCTCATTTGCAATAATCACCCAATACATCAAATCCCTTTGACTGTAATGACTAAAGCAATCATTGAGAACAAGTCTACTAGCAATCTTAACTCCTTTAGTAACAAATCCCTTTGGTAAAGCAAGCTAAAAGCTTTAAAGAGTTGGTTCAGCCATTTCATCGAACACTTCCCGGGCATGAAAGCCTATAGATCTATTTTAGTATGATCAAGACTAAAATAGCATTGAAAACCTTCAACAAGCAAAGAAAGAAATATATCTAACACTAAACACCCTAGATCTTCACTTATACACCCTAATCACCCTAGTCCATGAATCCAAAGATGATCTACTCACTAATCCTCATGATTACTCTTAAACCCATGAAAGATTCAAGCTTTATCATGTAAGGAAAGAATTAAAACACTCAAGAACATAGGAACAAGATGAGAATTAGATTCAAGAATCAAACTTTCTACAAAGCGTTTTGTGTTTTTAGAGAGAATAAAACTTAAATCCAAATATGAAGCTTACAAGAGTATTCTATATGGACTTGGAAAACCTAAAAACATCAAAACAAATGACCAAAGGGCCTTGGAAACACTTCATTCTCGACCAAAGTCCAAAAACGCGCCCCGGTTTGAGCCACTCGACCAACCCGCGTCGTCCAGCCCGGGTCGTCCAGCCGTGCGGGATGCTCGTCAAAAAGTACTCAAGAAACTTTTACAGAAGTTACAAATTAATATATAAACGCGTGTTTACTTTAGGTTTGTCCTCACTGATAAATTTCAGTTCCAGCAAGTTTACATTGCTTACCCTTTCTGACTGTTGAAGGCGTTGCCTTTCCAGATACTTGGGATTCACATGTATGCTATTTTGTGGGCGCTGAGATTGCAAATCAGCTCTGCCTGTGCTAATAACAGCAGCTGAGCCATCACTTTTAGCATTAACACCAAGTTCTTTCTCAATTTGCTGAAGAGTTTGCGGATGAAAGACTCCTTTCCAGGTTCCAAAGAGATGCTGCATATTAGAACGCACAGGAGGATCAACTTGTCTGTAAGCCTTAACGAAAACCTGCACAGAAGTTAAAAAAAAAAAAAAAGAAGATCAGAGATGTGTCGCCAGAAAAAAAAATTATACAACCATGACTATCAATAGAAACACCAACCTCAGGCAGCTTGGCAGCAAAGTACTTAATGTAATCCCTTCCAATGTTTTTCACAATGCTGTCCAACAGGTACAATGTTGGCAGCTTCTGATCACTTGGAACCTGCATAATATTCTTGAAATTAGATACCCAGAAGAAAAGGCCAATTCGAGCTAACAGAGAGTAACGTAAAGAATTCCACTACTGAGGCGACCCTAGAGGATAAGAACTAAATATCAATAACTTATTCCTTAACTAGAATTTTAGCACAAAATATGATGACAATCAAGCTACTACTAGCATATATCCTCAAGAAACAAGGAATCTAAAGATGGACACATAAAGACATTAAATACATCAGCAAAATCTGCATGCCCAAAACGGTCAGAGTAACACTGTTAGAAGTGTCAACTTCTAAGCTCAAGTGAAAAACAGTGAAAAAGTAATCCTCGTCTTCCCACCAACTTGAATGAACAGCTCCAAGGCTTCTATGCTATCCAAAGACGAATAAAATTTGTCTTCTCTTTCTCGAGAGCATTCCGTAATCAGAAGCCACTTAACAGAAAATACAGCCTCACTTAAAACAGATCTTACAGAGCTCTTTGTCAAATAGTAAAATGATGATACAATTGAACAACCCCAACATTGTCAAATAGACAACACACAGTACAAGGACATGAGGAGCTGATATATCCATTCTCGAAAAATTGATTATGGACAAAACTGTTGGCATGGGAAACAACTAATCTGAGATAGTTAATACCATAGTGTCTAATATCCAATAAATGACATAAACTAGAAACTTTGATTCACAAATATAAAAGAAAGCACATATATAATACAGAGAAGACACAAGAATTGCTTTCAATATTGGAATTTTTTCTCACTAAAATCTCGTGTACAGATCACAATCCCAACCACCACCTTCACCTAACTTACCTTATATTATACAAATTAAGATTCAAAAGAAGTGAGCAAAAAGAGTATAACAACTATAACAGTGGGCATGATTCACCTCGAGGATATTGTTGCAAATGGTGGCAACAACGGCCTTGGCAGCATGAACATTCTCTCCAGCAATTATCGTGAGGTTCGTAATGATCGGCTTTGAGTTGATCGTGAGCTCAGATAAAGCCGACTTGTACTGGTTCACAAGCTCGTAATGTGGATGAACTGGTTGCAGCTGATAAGCTTCCCCACTCGGATCGCTAACATTACTATCCGTTACTCTGCCACCAGCAACTCGAAATCTCGACGAAGACACCTGCGACGTTAACTGCCGCGTGTTGGAATTCACATCACTAAGCATCCATGTTCATCTTTAGCAACAGAATACATATTTAAGGCCTTTATCCATGTTCATCTTTCACCGCCTTTTAGATCACAATGCTTCCAAACACCTCCAATCACTCCATAGCATACTCCAACACCTGATAAGAATATATGAATACAATAGAGATCCTAAAGATGCCTACTTCCTAATCTACATGATCAAAATGCACAAAATATGATTGTTAAAAATATGTAAATATGCAAGATATCATCAGTACATGAGGGAGATGAAATGAGCGGGGTGTAGCAACCACCAACAGCACCGTGGGCACCAAGATATTTGGATATGATGAAACAAATGACAATCTAAAGATGGGACGTTCATTGGTGGGTGTAAGCCAATGGTAGAGGATGAGTTGAGGACTCTCTTAGAGCATAACTTTGATTCGTTCTTTTGTACATGGGAGCACAAAAAAAGACTGAAGTCCTTTTCCTTAGATGTGATGCATACAGTGGTGGAAAGGGGTACTGCACGTGGATCTGTCAAGGGAGCACAATTAGTATTCATTTAATTAAGGAGAAGTTTAAGGAACTATTTGGTGAATGAATCCCAAATTAACTCGGAGATTTCTTTCCTTGAACTTCATCAAGGGTCAAAGTCAGTGCAGGACTGTGAGCAAAAGTTTAACAGACTCAAGAAGTACACAGGGAAAGGAAAGGAATGGATGTTGAGCAAAGGCAAATCAAAACGTTCAAGCCATGAATGAAGCTCGATCTCATAACCATGACGGTAAATAGAGATTACCAAAACTGTTTCAGCATTGGTTGAGAAGTCATCTTTGGTTGAGAGTGGACTCACTATAAAACATATGTTTTACAACTCTGTCATTGTCCTTATTTCGTCGTATATGGTGGGTTACGAGTAGTTAATGACGATTACAGAATCGTCCATTATTTGTCGTAACAGAAATTTCATTGTAATTTCCTCATCAGTGTTATGATGAAACTATTTTGTCGTAAATAACAGAAACACCAATTTGTCGTAAAGTCATAGTAACCCTATGAGGTAATACTTCATCTTGAAATGCATGTAATACTTCGTTGTAAAGTGGTTGTTAAGTTTCAGAGTTAATTAGTAGCTGCATCTTCGTAAATTTTACAATGAGTTTATAAGACTATTCATGTTAATTCGACGAACCTATTTATGACGAATTAATAAATATAGCCTCATAAATTGGTAGTACAGTTTACGACGACTCAACAAGGAGGGACACGTAAATTAGATTTAAAATTTTACCACCAATCTACTTATATATAATGGCATAGTATTTTTTAAAATAATAAATTTAAAATACATGTAAAAATTATAAAAATTATAAATTTATAATTCAAAAATGAAAATAGGTATAAAATTTTAAAATACATGAAAAATAAAATTTATAAATATTAATATTTAAATTTATAATACAAAATGAATATAGTTATAAAATTTTCAAATACAAAAAAGCTAGCAGTTGAGGTCGTCAAAGAGCTCGAATCTGCTCACGTCGGCTCTTCTCTCTAACGCCGCTCCCTCTTCTGTGCAATAGGGTGGTGGATCTAGAATCCCGAAGTTGTGCCGCCTAATCTGCAACATTTGAGTATTCTTAAAAAAATCTGTGTGTACCATATTGAATGTTTCCACGCTCTTTCATCTGATGGATAAGTGACCTCTCCATTTATCTGGACATGTTCAGCATACTATCTCATCGTTCCAGCGGTATTCTCCGATCGATATATTTTTTTCAACATGTTTATAATTAGTAGGTACCACATTCTTTGATACAGTACCCTATACCGCCAAGTCCTTGTGGTTTGAATTGTGGCTTTGTGCAGAAGCGACACTCTAGTAGTAGCTTTTCATCTTATTTTCAGTATATCATGCAATTGTGGATGCAAACATCTATCATTTCCGAAGGAAAACCTAGACTATATACACATTGTCTTCTGACAAATACTCTTAAAACAACTCAGTACATGCATCCCGTTTTAATATTCATCATCCTAGCTGCTTCAGACAATTTAGAGAGACATTCTCTAGAACCAGTGTAGATTGGCTGATTTGCAGTATCTAACATTTCATAAAACTTTTTTACATCCAAGTTTAACTTTTCAACATTTCCAACTTCATCAGTTGTTGCTGTATTAGTTTCTCAAAATGTGTTTGTAACCATGTCGTGGACCATATCATCATCTACCAACTATCCTCCTGATGCTAACTATTTTTGTTATGCAAATGAATTGGTTCTTCAAAATTACCAGCATACTTAAAATTACTATTACTATTACTAGTTTCCTTCCTACCATAACTCTCACCATGTTGAAACCATAGTATTATAGTGTGAAACCTCTATGTCAGAAATTCATAACCTACTTGGTATTACGAATTTGGGAGGGATGGTTAATTATTTGGCCATTCCTGAAAGTTTAGGTTGGTCAAAAATCCAAATTTTTGGATTTTTAAATAAACGAGTAAATAATAAAGTGAATAGATGGATAGTTCGGTTTCTTACAAAAGGGGGAAAAGAAGTTTTGGTTAAGTCAGTGGCATCAGCGATGCAAACAAATGTAATGTCATGTTTCAGACTTCCCAAAGGGTTAACTCATAAAATTACGAGTACTACTGCACATTTTTGGTGGAGTAGTAGTGGAAAAAAGAAGAGTATACATTGGTATTCATGGGACAAGGTATGCACACATAAGGGTGAGGGAGGTCTGAGTTTCCGGGATCTACAAGAATTTAACACTGCATTACTAGCTAGGCAGTTTTGGTGATCAATAGATAAACCGGATTGTTTGTTTTCAAAGGTTTTTAAAGGAAGATACTTTCAGAATAGAGATCCTCTCGAGGATCACATATCTTATTCATCATCTTATGGGTGGAGAAGCATCTGTTCAGCTAGATCTCTGGTTCAAAAAGGTTAATCAAAAGAATGGGAACTTATCGGTCCATCTCCGTATGGACTGATCCTTGGTTTTCCGCTCCTCGCCCCTGGTCATCAATACTATAAAATCATACTCAATTTCAAAACCATTCTTTAATGGTGGAACATCTAATTAATCCAGTCGATTGTTCTTGGAATGTGAACTTGCTCAATGCATATATCCATCCAGACAATGTGAAAATTATTAAAGGATTAGCAGTAAGCAGGAGTCAGAGACAGATTCATATGGGTGGATGTTTACAAAGTCAGAAAAAAATATTCGATAAAGTCAGGCTTTAGATCAGAGTCCTTATATCGAGATGAAGGCCCTAGGACGATCACTTATGAACCAAATATCAAACCCCTTTTGGCTTTTTCTTGGAAACTAAAGTGCTCTCCAAAGCTGAGACATTTTATTTGGCAAATTTTATCGGGTACTTTACCAGTCTCAAAGAATCTTAGAACACGTTAAATCGACTGTGATTTACGGTGTAGTATTTGTGTGGAAGAAGAGAAATCTATTAACCGTGTTTTCTTCGAATGTCTACCAGCATTACAAACTTGGGCTTTATCTAGAATCCCTTCCCAGGCAGGAATTTTTCCATCTTCTTTGGTTTTTACTTGCATAGATTACCTGTTTGGAGGCTTCCGAAAGAAGGTGATTTTAGTTTTTTTTCCCTTGATCATGTGGTATATTTGGAATAACAGAAATGACAAGATTATAAAAATAAGAATGGAAATCAAGAGGAAATTCTTCGTATAGCGGAAGTTGAAGGTGCCCTATAGGCTGAGGCGCAATTGACGGTGAATGTACAACATGGGGTCTTTCAGCAGGTTTTGGATTGGCATTCCATAGGACATACAAGAGCGTTATATTGATGGCGCATGGAGGGAGAAAGATATTTTCATAGGACAAGGATGGTTCTGTGGAAAGAAACATTCGGATGAGGTGATGATGGGTGCGATTAATCTGTGACGTAGTCTATTGCCTTTACATGCCGAATGTGAAGTTTTGATTTGGGCAATGGAATGCATGAAAACCCTCTAATTTTCTGACTAGTTTTTGCGACGAATTGTTCTTAATTTGTAAACATGGTGTCGACACTTAAAGAATGTCAAGGTTTTTCTACATATATGGAAGAATTTCGACGCAGTAAGACTTTCTTCCCTAATTTCAAAATCAGACATTCCAAGAGCACAAAATACAATGGCGGACAAGCTTGTACGTTGTGTGAGGAGTTCTCCTTCAGATATGCTATATGTCTATTCCTTACCTCCGATTTGGCTTTGTGAACCGCCAGGTCGGTTACTTAGTTTAGTTTATATTGTCAAAAAAGAACACATATAAAGCATTTATTTCCAACTGTGAACTGTTTCAAACACCGCTTCGAAATATCATAGGAACACATATCTACAACTGGAATATATAATCATCAACCAAGGTAACCGATGGTACTCTTCTCTCTTCTCCGATTTCTATGGATCCATGGTTCTTCTCCATTGTGTTCTGGTAGTTCGTTGGATCTTTGGCTGAATCTCTCCGCTAGAGAATGGTGGAGACACTGACGGGATCTAAAATTCCGCTTTTGGGATCTATGGGGTTTGTCGCGAATGTTGGAGAGAGCCGTTTGACGACGGATCGATTCTCTAGGATGTGACTCCTCACTGTCACGTTTTCTCCCGTGGCCTGATTGAATAAAGAGTGTGTGTCGCAGCTCGGAATTATGTGTGGCGGAGTCACATGGTTGTTAAAATAAGCTAGGGTTTTTGACAGTCGGTCTTTCTGTAGAAGCGGCGTAAGGTGGCTGCAGGACATCTCCAAGGTGGCAGCTTTGACGGTACGCCGTTGATGGACCCCTGACTGGATCTGGATGCTCGGCTTGGAAAAATAATGGATAACTGAATCAGGTGTCACCAGTTTATATCGATCTATCTTTGTTTCAAGCTCTAATAATGCTCCAGATCGGTTCTGTTAAACAGTTTAAAAACCGAAATGAAAATATCTGTATAAACTTTGAGAAAACTAAATTATTGGTTAAAATGTCCCAATAGTCACGAACGCTACTAAACTCTATGGCAACCTGGGTTCAAAATTACAGGATGATTTTTTTTGGTTTTTTTTTAAATTCATTAATGAGTGGTAATTTTGTAAATTCATTAATGAGTGGTAATTTTGTAAATCTTCATCTTCTTCCTCATGTCCCTTTTTTCTAAACCCTAATTTGCAGCCTTCTTTAGTGTTGCAAACTGGATTTCATCGTTTGATTTAAGAATTTTTGCCATTTTGCACATAAAACATTAAGATTTAACATAGAATCACTGATTATGAACTTGAAAAGTAAAACAAATCATCTATTGTTCACATTCTTACATATAGTTTTCGGTTCAATCGGTTTATCCGAACGGTTCCAGGTATGAACCAAACTCAAATCAATACCCATAGATGTTTCTAGCTTTATCCATCAGTTAAATTTCTTACATCCAAAACCGATCTGGACTGGTCTATTTCGGTCAAAAGTAGCAGGCCAAAAAATTAGTATATCTCGAATAATTTTTTTTGTCAACTGATATTATTAAACAATATCAAAATACAGTAAAATACCTAAAAAGGCAAACATATAAAATACAAAGGGGCCAAAACCCAATAACAAAAGAAGGCAATTGGAAGATCGTGACAAGCCACAACATCTCACGCGTACAAAACTCCAATCTAGTGAGAGACACGTGTTGAGGAGCAGAGGCGTCACCTAACTTCACCCAGAGGTAAGTCGTTGCCGGACGGTCTAGTCAACGTTCCGCCAGATACAAACCGGAAATAGGAACACAGAAAAAAGAAGCTGGCCACGACAATAACTTGATTCAGCACAAACAAAATCAAGAACAATGCTTCAGAAACTTTTAACCCAGAACCAATCGAATCAAACAATTAAACCAGACGAAAGTCTCAAATCCTTACAAGCAAATCGAATCATCTTTCAAAATATGAATAAGCTTGAAGATGATTAAACCATAACGAAGAGGGAAGGATGAAACATATCAATTTAAAATCTTTGATTCGATTGAAACCTTGTGATTAGAGAAGCGAGGATGATTCAATAAAATTAAGAAAAGCAAACTAAAAAAACAAAACCAGAGAAGATCCGGAAAGAAAAAAATAAACAGAATCATTAGAAACCTTATGATTCGTAAAAACCAGTAGAAACAATGCTATGAAAGCTGCCGTTCACCGGAAGAGAAACCCGACACTTGAGAGACAAAGGCCGGCCAAGAAGGTGCTACGATAGCACCACTTGCCGGAGACAAACCCGATATATGGATGATAGTTTCACCGGAAAGGATCCGGCGTCCATAGAAATGCGACTCCCTCTCTCTCAAATATTGGTGAGAGAGAAGAGAGAGGGAGTTCCGGTTCTTTTTAGTTTTTTTTTTGCACATATCTTGAATAATTTAAGGAACCATCATGATTAATGGGAGTGCAGACTAGAGAATAGTTTGAGAGGACACGTGTAGATGAGATCACGTCCAAAGATTGCCGCCAAGATTATTTGGATCACATCAGATGTTCTTCATTAAGTCAGTCGCAATTGTATCTTCAATGCACGGTCTTCGGTAAAGGGTGGTCCCACTTGTCCATTTTCTTAACGCCAACTCATTTGATTCATGCTTTAGCTCTAGAGAGTTCGAGTCTTAATTCAGCATAACTACGTGCTAGAGTATGTCCAATGGTTTGAACTCTTAATGGATTCTAACCATTAGTTTAATTATTAAGTGTATATTTTATGAAATTAAGAATCTCAGTTAATATAATTAATTTTGTGAAGGTTCAATAGAAGAATCCTTCGAGATTCTTAATTTTTTTTTTAATTGCTGATGAAAACCGATTAGTTGCGCGAGGTGCAAGTTTCTTATTTGTAGCTGAAAATACAACTAAAACGCTACTACATTTCACTAGCTAAGATTAAAACTCTTTCACTCTGTAATTTTTATGGCATAGAGTTTGGAATAAGTGGCATTACTTGTATCATGGCAAAGACAATGAGCACGATGAGAGAACCGAACAAGAATGGTCCAAGGAAGTTGAAGTCATATCCTCTCTTAGCAGCCCAGAAGGTGTACACGGTGATGAAAAGCACCACAACCATTGTCAAGATCGCTGACTCTAGAATCACTTTCCCTGTTCCAAAACACATAAACATACACTATACGTAATGCAAAACATAATCAATGTAATTGAACAACAAAGGGAATGATATTTTACCATTGGTGAAGGCACATGTTAATCCAACGACAAAAGCCAGAGCCAAAGTGAACACCCCCAAGAAAAAAAAAAACAAGCAAAAACATTTAAAACAAAACATCAGCCATGTAAGTTTCAGAGTCGTATGCTTACAGTTACCTTAACAGAAATAATGGCATGGTCAAGAAGAGGAAGCAGATTAGTATGGTTGAACAGAGACCAAACACGAATCTCCTCCCGCACCAATTCTAGCTGCTCCTTGTTCTGAAGGGACCTTCAGGAAAGTCAATGTTAAGCAGCCTCCTCCCCTGCATCCAAGAAAACAATGGCAAAATCAAAATCTGATTTATTCACAGGTGAAGTTGATCAGTAAAAGCTTATTTGTATCACATTGTCATACTCATAAAGAGAAAAAAAAAACACAAGGAATCACCTCAAGTTCAGCTTCAAGCTCCTCCTTCTCGTGTCCAGTTGCAAGGGCATAACATCCTCCACCTTCTTCTTCGCTATTGTCTCCACTGCAAAGTAAAAGGGTAATAACAATCATTCACCACGCTCTTTTACAGATTCAATGGTAAAAGAGAACAACAATATACCACCTGATTCAGAGCTGAAACAGTGATGGATGACAGAAGAAGATGAAGCGGGATTGGCAGCGCGATGGAAGCCAATGGGTCTCGCGGTGGTAGTGGCTATGGATCGGCGAGGAGAAGCAGCGGCTAGACCGTCACATAGCTCACACTTCTTGTTCGCCATCTTCAGATAGTTTCTTTATTTGCTTCTTTTGAAAAAAATAATTGATTTCACTTCTTCTAGGGTTTACTCTCAATTTTCTATGATTTGATCTGATTTCCCAATATAATTTGCAGTGAACGAAATTGGAGGAAGCATTAATCAAATCACAGAGAAGATGGAGATCGAAATTGGAGAAAGAAAAAAAAAATTGATTTCGCAAAGGAGAAAGGAGAAGGAGAGAGAGAGATAACACAGGAGTACCAACACTCAAATGACATGTAAGGGTTTCTTACCACCTCTAACAAACCCAAAGTAAGCATCGGTTCTTCTTTATTTTAGGCTTTTTCATTTTTGTTTTTCACTTTTGTTCCTAAACCTATCTAAGAACCATTTGATGGAGGTGGTCTTATAATCTTGGTTCGTAGTGTTATATATTATGTTTTTTTTTTTTGCTTAAAATGTTATATATTATGTTGAGAACTATAATTTAGATTATAGGTGATCGTGTCATTAATCGTTTTGACGATTTTTGAATTTCCTTTTGTTATTGACCAGTTACTATTGCGAGTTTATTTTTATATAATGAATATCAAAGGTCCAAATCTAATAAATTCGAGTAGCTTTATCTGTTGAATACGAGTTTGGTCGATCAAATGATAGTGAAATAAACTCGGTTTTGTGGGTCTTACAAAGACGTTTATTGATCAGTGTATGAGAACGAACGAGTTTACAAAGAGATTAATGAAAGAGAGAAAGGTTGGAGCTTTGCTGAAAAGACTCTAACGAAAACACTAAGCGGCTCGATTGGTTGAAAACCCTAGATCTTGCCGTCAATGCCTTAGTGTCTGTTTGCCGATCCCTTCCTCTTTCCATTATGTCCTCCTTTTATAACATTGGCTCGTCTTACCCTCGTTCGCCATAAAACTAGTTCGCCCTAGAAACTCGGCCCAATTCCATGCTAAATGAGCTTTCGAGCCGACGGAAGGTTTGTTGGGTCGGTGCTGAGCGAGTCAGTCGATCGATCGTCTGACTAAGCCGAGCAGCTCAATCTATAAGCCGATCAATCCGTCAGGCAAATTGGTCACAACTCGATTGTTGATGCTGTCGGGCCTAATACTGTTGTTCGATGGGCCTTGTGGAGGAATGTTAAATTCTTCTCCAACAGTAAGCCCCCCAGTCCACTTACGAAGGCTCGCGGTTCTTCGTATTGAGATTGTAAGAGTCGGTTCTGAGAACAATGGGATTGGGCTTGCTACAAATGGTCATCTAACAATCGATCGATCGATCGCTCCGTAACCCATTCCTTGCCGATCGATCGGTCGTCAAAAAGATGCACGTCTTGCCCATGATTGTTGACAATGTACTTTGATCAATTGGTCACTTCGAGGCTTGAATGATGACTTATATGTGTGGATCGATGATCTTTGGAGAGAAAATCTCGAGCAAGGCCTTCCATGACTGATTGCTCTGTGACCTGTTTCCTGTCGATTGATCGATCTCCATTGTGCTGTGCGTCTCGCCCTACGACTATTGACAGTATGCCTCGGTCAATCATTCGTCACGAGATCGAACTGATCGGTCGACTGATCAATCGGTCGTTTGCGGGACTGAACTGACAGCCTTGTTAATCGATCAGTCACCCTACCTCTGGTTTTCTTTTGAGCCGATCCGTTTCTTGGTTGACTTAAATAGACCCTATTCGCAATGTGACCGAAAGATAGAACCGGTATTGGTTCGAATCTGAATTGGACATTCGGCTGTTGCAAAGTAGATTAAACCAGGTGCCCTCTTTTACCCCGCGGATCTAACGATCGTCTTACCTTCGGGGCACGTGTTCCTTTGCTATAAATAGGAGGATCCTCTCTTGTTTTTCTATTTCTCTTCTTGTGTCAAAAAGGTGTTTCTCTCTCTTTACCTTTTCACCACCTCTTTTCTTCTCCTGTTTTTGCGATGTCGCGTCGCCAAGAGGGCAAGCGATGGGATCCGATCAATCGACGCTCCCCGCGTTTGAGAAAGGAAACGCCATTCGGACCAGTGCGCCGGAGGGACGACCTCTCGTCTCCAAGCTATTAGGTCCGACGACTGGCGTCTCTTGCCGGAACTCCAATCAGAATCACAACACCGAAGATCTGATCGAGAGCGATGATTCCGTGACAGAGGGAAAGGTTGGGGATGATCTCGCAGCGAGGGAGATCGGACGAGACGGAGCAGTTGCGATTTCCAGAGACACCGTCGATCGCTTGGTTGTCTCGATGCGGAAGATTCACCGATTGACTCCATTCGCCTATCGTCGTGATGGGGCTATCGTGCAGCATCTGGATCTTCCGTCGAAGTTTGCGCGGCCATCTGAGGTGCATGGAGAGAATTGGAGTGATGTTCTACCAACTCAGTCGACCTTCAAAAGTGTTTCTTTGCTGCTGAAAGAGTGTGTTGCGTATGGAGTCGAGTTTATCATTCCGCGGCCCGACCAACAGCCTTGGACTCCACCGACCAGTTTTCAATGCGTCTATGAATATTTCTTTCAGAAAGATTCCAGGCTGTGGTTTCTGATTCCTCGTCTAATCACTTCTTACTGTGCGTGTCGAGACATAGCCATGACCCAGTTGATGATCAGGGTGTGGGAATCGAAATTCACACCGTCAATTTCTGATAAAGATTTGTGGAGGAAAACCGAGTTAACCCGATCTTCCTTGAAGGTCCCGGATATCTGCTGGGCCGCACACGAAACAATCAAATAAAGTAGAAGTTGCGAAAATAGAAATCGTAAAAGTTGAGCGGAAAAAAGATCTTATTTCTGAATTCGCGTTTTGACCGTGAACAACAGGTGAGAAGTAAGCTACGAGAGCTGTTGAAAGGTCCGCTAGTCCGGTCGCCTAAGTCTATCCTAGTTGAGTCGCAGCTCGCTAGTGAAAACAGAAAAGAATGCTAAATCGCTCTAAGTGCTAAGTGCTCGAAAATTTGTGATCTGGTTTGCTTCTTGCTCAAAGCTCTCCTTAGATACTCCTCCTATGACGGTCTATCTTCTCGCGGGCTGAGTCGGGCTTTTTCCATTTTCGTCCATCTTTGTGTTTATCGGGAAACTTGACATTTATCTTCGGAAATCTTGACATTTATCTTCTGGAAACTTGATATTTATCTTCTGGAAACTTGACATTTATCTCTTATGTGAGGATAAAGATAAACCGTCATAGTTATCTTTCCTTTTCGGAAAATCGTACGTGGGCCGTTTTGGCCACGTTGGGCCGTTTTGGCGTTTTTACGGTTTTTCGAAAGGACAGTCTTTGAAGGTTTCGGTGTTTCCGAAGGAACCTCAATTCCTTGTTTAGTCGAGGAAATGGCGTTCTAGAGTAACCGTGATCATACCAAACTTGCGTAGATTGATCCGAACAAGCTAAGATGGGATCGAACCGGGCACGATAGGACCGAGACCGGGACGAGGGCCGCGGACCGACGCCAGGCCGACCCGCGCGACGGGTGCCGCCGGCGCCAGGCCGGGTGCCGCCGGCGCAAGGCCGACCCGCGCGAGCACGGGTGCCGCCGGCGCCAGGCCGACCCGCGCGACGGGTGCCGCCGGCGCCAGGCCGGGTGCCGCCGGCGGCCAGGCCGCCCGCGTGACGGGTGCCGCCCGCCAGGCCGGGTGCCGCCGGCGCCAGGCCAGCCCGTCCCGCGTGCCGCCGGCGCCAGCCGGAGTGCCGCCGGCGCCAGGCCGGGGTGCCGCCGCCGCCAGCCAGCCCGTCCCGCGTGCCGCCGGCACCAGGCCTGGGTGCCGCCGGCGCCAGGCCAGCCCGCTCCCGCGTGCCGCCGGCCCAAGGCCTGGTGCCCCGGTGCCATGCCAGCCCGCGTCCCTGCCGCCGGCGCTAGGCCGGGGTGCCGCCGGCCAGGCCCGCCCGCTTCCCGCGTGCCGCCGCGCCAGGCCGGGTGCCGCCGCCAGGCCAGGCCGCGTCCCGCATGCCGCCGGTGCCAGGCCGGGGTGCCGCCGGCGCCAGGCCAGCCCGCGTCCCGCGTGCCGCCGGCGCCAGGCCAGCCAGCGTCCCGCGTGACGCCGGCGCCAGGCCGGGGTGCCGCCGGCGCCAGGCCAGCCCGCGTCCCGCGTGCCGCCGGCGCCAGCCCGCATCCCGCGTGCCCCCGGTTCCAGGCCGTCTTGCCGTCTGTGAGTTTGTTCGATCTTTCCCTCGTCAGTCGTTTGCGGGAAATCTTTTGAGTTTGGGAGGATCTCTAGCCGTAGATCTCGAGATAATTGTTTCCAACGAGATTCCGCGAGTATCGGGATTTGAGATTTACTTAGATCTGCAGATTTTCCATCGTCGAGGATGAGAGCAATGTGGCTCCGAGTTTTTAGATATGTTAAAAGATGAATCTTTTAAACAATCGGGAAGGTTTTACGGAAGACTCATTGTAGATCTCGGACAATCCAGACATGGGTTTCAAGGGACCAAGATGCTGTCATTGCCCGAGATCATGAGACGATTGCATGGACGGGCGCCAGGACCCTCGCCGTTGGCGCCAGATGGGAGTGGACGAGCCTTCCGTGAGTTTTATCGAGCGACGACCCGTTTCTTGGATTTGATCGTCGCTTGGCTTTTCTTTCGAGGATTTTCGGGTGACGATTTCGTCATTGACCGATTTTGACCCCAACAGTTAGCCCCCCAGCTAGCTAGGAACCGTAGAGCCTATCGGATCCTAGCTTGCGGTATAGCCGTGTGGGAAGGTGTTGAGACGTAATCGTTTGCCGAAAATCGGGGTAAATAGTGATTTTACCTCCTTTATATGGAGTAAGAAATCTCATTCTTACTTCATCACAAGGTTTTTACTCTCTCTCTCAAGAATCCTTTCTTTCTCTTTAAGAACAATGTCTTCAAGATCCTCAAAGAGAAACTCTTCTTCCCATTCATCCTCGGATGACTCTCCTGCCCATGTAACGGTAAAGCAGGAGGAGTCGGTCGAGGAGGAAAAGAAGAATGCGTATTACCGAGCCCTTGTAGGTTCGCCCCCAACACTGCCAGAGATCCCTGTTCCGAGGAGGCCTCTGAGGCAGCCCGGTGCTCCTTTTGCGCCGAGCTTGGTTTCTCGTCAATATCTCAACGTTCTTCGAGATTTTTACCAGGTTCCTGAGGGAGTCAAATTCCGGATTCCCGTTGGTAATGAGAGTGCAAGGAATCCTCCGCAAGGTTTCTTTACATGTTATGAAGCTTTCTTTACGTACTGCCGTATGTGGTTCCCAATTCCTGGTGCCATTGTTCGTGCGCTTCACCGCTTCGAACTTTCGATCAGCCAACTCAGCGTTCCTGCCTTGGAGAGTTGGCTTGGCGTACTGATCGCTAGCTACGAACTCGGGATTGATCTTGGTCCCGATGATTTCGAAGGTCTTTGGGGCACTCGGCCGACGGGGAGTGACGGTTATTATTCCATGCTGCCTAAGAAGGATATGGCCGTGATTCAGGGGACTACTTCGAATCCCAAATCGTGGCAGGAGCGTTTCTTCTTCGTCCAAATAGATGGCGAGTCTGTCGAGGAGAGCTGCCTCCATCTATTTCCGCGAGCATGGAACTTCAACCGAGGTAATACGCGAAAACTCTGTTGTCTATCTCACCTTTTCGGAAGTGCGAGTTTTGATGAAAAATTTTCGTTTTGTAGGGAACAACCCTACCGCGCATTTGCCTGGTGACGTCTTCGTCAAGAGAGATCTTCTTCGTCAAAGGCCGTTTTTCTGGAAATCCTTCACCCTCGAACGGATCCGAGATGCGGTTAAGCTTTATCGGTCCCGAGGTCCTGTCCCGTCGTATGACGCCGAATCTGTCACCGCGGCTCTTACTCGGAGGCGCAGACAGAGGTCTCGTAAGGGGAAGGAAATCGATGATGGGGAAGGCTCGGAAAGTCCTTCACCGTTGGGAGAAAAACCTAGTTTTGTTCCAACGGAAAAAGGCGGAGCCAGCGGTTTTCCACCTAACAACTTCTTTGATGGCCTTCCTCCGGAGTTTACCACTGACGAGTCGCTGGAGGATGAGGAGAAACAACGGGTTTTTGCCGAGGGCTCCCAACGTGTCAACGAGGTTTGGCCCGTCGAACTTCTTAACCTTGCGTTCGAATCTGTATATAAGCATGCTTGCTGATCTTGAGTTTTATGCAGGGACTAAGAGTGTTTAGCGAGGCGCTTGACTCGAGTTTCCGCAAATCCAGGATTGCTAACTTCAAGACCACAGAAGCGGAGCGAGAGCTTTTCCGGTTCCGACAAGAGGTGAAGGCACAGAACGCGAAGCAGGCTGAGCTTCACGCTCGGGCTCTCGTACGGGCGGAAAGGAGAGGAAGAAGGATGATCGCAGCAGAGGTGGCAAGACGGGCGGAATCGTTTGCTGCTGAGTTTCAATGTTTTAAAGAAGCTCAGGAGTTTGTTGGTGATTTCCGCGAGTGCCGAGGTTCGGTCGTAAACCTTTACAAGTCTCAAAACCCGGATTTCTCTTTCGATTCCGAGATTGCTGAAATGAAGGATTTCATGGCCGAGTGTGCTCATGCTGAGTCCTTGGTTCCTGCGGTAGAAGAAAGAGTCCGGAGACTATGGGAACCTATCGAGGTTTCCGAGGATACGGTGGAGGCCGGAGCCGATGAGAACGCCGAGAATGGTGGGAATGCTCGAGGCGTGAATGAGGAAGTGGACCAGCCTGCTAGTTCATTTGGGATTTCCGCATCCGGATTTCTTAACGTTGACTTCCTTTTGTGAATTGAATTTTTTTTGGCCATGTGTGGCCGTTTTTAGTAATTTTATCCTGCGACCGTTGGAGGTTGCATTCTTATGTTTTGGGACTGGCCGTTGGTGGCTTTGAATTCTGCCGTCTTTTGCGGCTTTTATGAATATGAAAATTTGCGAGATTTCGTCTTTTGTTTTGATTTATACTTTCGTCAAGTGTAGAGGGAAGGATGCGAGTAGTCACTTCGTATCCTAACTCTTTTTTCGTCGCTTAGTCCGTATGCTACTTTTTAGCGAGCGTTTTTAGGTGTAAGCGATAAGAGACATGTTTTGGGATCTCGTATACGATACTATGTCTGTGAGATGTCAAGATCCAGCAAGACTGGGTTTAGGGCAAGACCTAGGTTTACTCTCAGCTTTGAGGCTGTGCGATGACTGATCGGCTTTCGTTTTGCCTGTTAGTGATTTCTTCCTGATTCTTTTCGTTTAAAGTCCGCGACTAGTCGCCGGCTTATATGACTTGTGTTAAAAGAATCGAGCTATCTTCGGAGTTTATCCGAGATGCTAAACCAAAATTTTGGGTTTCTTGTATAGCGCGCTATGATATCCTTGTCGGATGTAAGAGGACCTTGTAGGTCTGACTACGATTTTGTATTGAGTGAAACGTTTCTTATGAGCGTCCGTCAGGGCCAATCGACGGGCGTGAGTTATTTTTAAGTCGCTGGTGGACTGTCTTTTGCGGATAATACGAGTTTTGTTACCTTTTTAAGAAGTTGCGACTTCTCGCGTTTCTTTTGAAGATACGATTTTCGTTTTTCCGAAGCGTTGATGCGTTTAAGTGAGCATGAAAGATAGAAAGAATTTTATTAAAAAATTTCGAGAAGTTAGAGTACATATGCGGATTTTTCGCGTTTTTGTGGGAGTATAGAAGTATACGCACCCAGTCCCCCCCCTTTTTGGTGAGGGGGATAGCTGAACTCGCCGGGTTTCGACGAGCTGCCTACGTACCTCTTTCGAGGATCAAGCCATCTCGTAGTTCTGATAGTTGCCGCGGACGTTTTTACTCCCCGTGCGTTGCCGTTCCGATCGTGCTGGTCGGATCAGTGGTTTGTGCGGGGGTCGAGCTGTCCGCTCTTACGGCGGTGGATTGAGAGGCTTTGTCGTCGTCTTGAATCGTTGCCTGTTCAGATGATTCTGGATCATCTTTCTTCGAGTCTTCGGGAATGTTGTGTGATTCCTTTGCTCGTTTCGGGTTGGCCGCAGGGGCGTTCCGATCTTCATCCTGTAGAGGGTATCGCGGAAGATGACGTTGACCGTGCTTCCTGTATCGACGAGAATGCGGCCGACTTCGAGATCCTGGATGACCAGGTCGATTACCAAAGGATCGCAGTGAGGTTTGTCGATTCCGACGGTCTCGTGTTCCTCGAAAGCGATTGTGTGGTTAGGAACATCGCTGTCTGGGAACCAGTTGGAACTAGTCTCGGCTTTTCGCCCGTAGGCTTTTATCGATGAGACTGAGTCTTGGAAGAACTGTGATCCTCCGATGATCATGTTTACCCTCTGGCGACTGTTGTTGTTCCCTTGGTCGTCCTGTCTCCTTCCGCGTTTTTCACCCGATTGGTTTTCGGTCGCGCGGTCCTCGGAGACAGTTTTGTTAGTCTTTGGGCGGTGGAGTCCAGGAGCAAGTCCTTTATACTTTTGACCTTTGATAGTTCGCCGGTGAGGAGTTTTGCGGCGAGCCGGGCGCCGAGAACCTTGCAGTTCGCAGTGGAGTGTCCTCTGGTCTCGTGGAACTCGCAATAGGAGTTATCCTTGTACTGGTTCCTGGTCCAGGTGTTTCCGGAGGTTTTGCCTTGCTCCGAGTTGATGGCGTAGTTATGCTCGCCTTGGACGTCTTCCCCTTCGTGATGGACGTATTTGTCGTTACGAGAGGGTTTCTTCTTGGACGCGGTTTTCTGCGGTCCGTGCTTCTGCGATAGAAGCTTCATCTCTTCTTCCATGATGATGAAGTCTGTTGCCTTGTGGAGAGTATCCTGGATTGTCCGCGGCTTTTCCAGTAGTATCCACTTTCGGAACTTCGACTTGTACCAGAGAGTTTTCCTCAGGGCGTCGATTGCGACATTGTCGCTGATGCCCGTTACCTGGCCATCACCAGTTTGAACCTTCGCATGAAGTCGCGGAGCGACTCGTCTTCCTTCTGAGCTAGACTCCATAGATCCACGTCGGACGTTTCTCTGTCCATGAACATGGAGTACTGTTTGAGAAACGCCGAGGCCAGTTGGCGGAAGCTTCCG
>CM031942.1:18349243-18499243 GCA_018703725.1 Brassica juncea | reverse complement strand
GGTCAAAGAGGTTAGGAACCTTTGTTGTCTCCGTTTCTTAAGATAATAGTGATTTAATAGTGTTTAATCCACTTATTTAAGCAGTATATGATTTAAACTAAATTAATTGTTAAAATTTGAATGACGTAAATGAACCTTGAACGATAGCTTAGAATACATTAATAAAATGTAGAATGTTGTTAAATATTTTTAAACACACTAAAGAGTATAAGCTCAAGTTAATGAAAAACACAATGTTTTCGTAGGGGTTAACCTACAAATTTTGAGTGAATTCAAAAAATATGACAATATTGTTCTATTGCATAGTTGCATCCTCCACTTACATATTATGATGGTCAAAGAGGTTAGGAACCTTTGTTGTCTCCTTTTCTTAAGATAATAGTGATTTAATAGTGTTTAATCCACTTATTTAAGCAGTATATGATTTTAAACTAAATTAATTGTAAAAAATTTGAATGACGTAAATGAACCTTGAAAGATAGTTTAGAATACATTAATACAAAAGTAGAATGTGGTTAAATATTTTTAAACAACACTAAAGAGTATAAGCTCTAGTAAAAGGAAAACTCAATATTTTCGAAGGGGTTAACCTACAAATTTTAAGTGAAATTCAAAAAATATGACAATATAGTTTTATTGCGTAGTTGCATCCTCCACTTACATATTATGATGGTCAAAGAGGTTAGGAACCTTTGTTGTCTCCTTTTCTTTAGATAATAGTGATTTAATAGTTTTTAATCCGCTTATTTAAGAAGTATATGATTTTAAACTAAATTAATTGTTAAAAATTTGAATGACGTAAATGAACCTTGAACGATAGTTTAGAATACATTAATACAAATGTAGAATGTGGTTAAATATTTTTAAACAACACTAAAGAGTATAAGCTCTAGTTAAAGGAAAACTCAATATTTTCGTAGGGGTAAGCTACAAATTTTGAGTGAAATTCAAAAATATGACAAATTGTTTTACTACCATAGTTGCATCCTCCACTTATATATTATGATGGTCGAAGAGGTTAGGAACCTTTGTTGTCTCCCTTTCTTTAGATAATAGTGATTTAATAGTGTCTATACCACTTATTTAAGCAGTATATGAATTTAACTAAATTAATTGTTAAAAATTAAATTACGTAAATGAACCTTGAAAGACTAGATTTGAATAGATTATTACAGATGTAGAAGTTGGTAAATATTTTTAAACAACACTTAAGAGTATAAGCTCCAGTTACCGAAAAACTCAATATTTTCGTAGGGGTTAACCTACAAATTTGCGTGAAATTCAACAACATATGACATATTGTTTTATTGCATAGTTGGCATCCTCCACTTACTTATTATAGTGGTCAAAGATGTTAGGACCCTTTGTTGTCTCCGTTTCTTAAGATCATAGTGATTTAATAGTGTTTAATCCACTTATTAAGCAGTATATGATTTAAACTAAATTAATTGTTAAAATTAATGACGTAAATGAACCTTGAACGATAGCTTAGAATACATAATACAAATGTAGAATGTGTTAAATATTTTTAAACAACACTAAAGATATAGTCTCAGTTAATGAAAACACAATATTTTCGTAGGGGTTAACCTACAAATTTTGAGTGAAATTCGAAAAATATGACAATATTGTTTATTGCATAGTTGCATCTCCACTTACATATATGATGGTCAAAGAGGTTAGGAACCTTTGTCTCCGTTTCTTAAGATAATAGTATTTAGATAGTGTTTAATCCACTTATTTAAGCAGTATATGATTTTAAACTAAATTAATTGTTAAAAATTTGAATGACGTAAATGAACCTTGAAGATAGTTTAGAATACATTAATACAAAAGTAGTGTGTGTGTTAAATATTTTTAAACAACACTAAAGAGTATAAGCTCTAGTAAAAGGAAAACTAATTATTTCTCTTCTCGTCTCTCTCTCTACCTCTCCTCTCTCTCTCTCTCTCTCTCTCTATCTCTAGATCTCTCTATCTCTCTCTCTCATATCATCTCTCTCTCGCTCCCACCTCTCTCCTCTCTCATAGCTCTCTCTATCTCTCCTCTCGGTTTTCGAAATAGAACTTATGCCAAAGAAGGAAGTGGAGATGGGTATGTATAGGCAAGGGGAAATAGTCGGTGGGACACCATTGGCCAAGGGCCGAAATGGTGCGAGTCTGACTTGTGTCCATTTGCCCAAACATTGTGTTCATTCAGTCATGCATTAACAACCCTTCACCCAAGCATTCAAACCCCTTCGCCATAACTGCCCAATCGAAACTCTACCCCACTAAACACCTTGGCTAAGACCTAACCTAGCCTAACTACTCTAACCTGAGCCACCCTAGTCTAACTGCCGAACCACCTGACCAGAACCACTGGTCCTGGCCGGACCAATCCCAACTACCTCACTACCAACCTCACCGCCTCAGTTGGTCGAGCTTGCCGAGTTAGCCATCGAGCTGGCCGTTGGCCGTCTAGTTGGCCGAGTTGGCTGCCGAGCTGGTTGAGCTGGCGACCTAGTTGGGTCGAGCTGACCTAACTGTACTGAGCTAACCTCAGCTGCCTACACTAGTCCTAAGTTGACTACACTATCATGAGCTAAATGGAAACTTGTATTTTGGTCAAGGAAATTACCTAAGCTTCCGACCCGACCTCTTGACAACGCCTATTGAGTATCCAGGTTGATGTTTCATATGAACCTCGACTACGCTTGTCCATAGGACGTCCATCTGGTTCTATACAGGACCGAGGGTGTTACAGTGTGTTTCTTTAGGATTAGAGTGTACGATGTCTTATACTCACATATCCTCATAAACCATCGAGTGTCAACGAAGAGACATGTTTGGAATCTCGTATAATGATACTATTTGTGATAACCCGCCCAAAGGGGTAAAATGGTCGAGATCAACAAAATCAGAATCTAGAGACGAGCTTTTGGGAACCAAAACATAAGGAGATATGTTGAGTTTACATCATGAAACATTTGACATGGTTCAGAGAAAATAGAAGATTGGTCGAGCATCAACATGTGGTCGAACAGCGGGCAGCAAGGGTTGATCGAAATTTTTTGAAGAACTGGGTGGTTGAAGAATTGATCATGGAGGAACCTTAAGCTGCTCAAACCTGTTAGAGAAGGTGTTAGATTGATCAGGCGGATCTTTTGGAAGAATAAAATTTTTGGAAGCACAACGTTTTAGAAGCACGACGTTTTTAAAGCCGACGTTTCTTCACCGCGAAGTTTTCCCGGAAAATTTTGTATCACTAAAGTATGATTCTGGAAGTGGGAAGCAGGACGGGAATTTAAGAAGGACGGGAAATTAAACAGGACGGGAAGCAATCACGACGGGAATCGAAGCAAGACGGGAAAACCCGAAATTGGCAAAAATCGCTAATTTCGGTATTATGGATATTTTTGAGGAAGCGGGAGGCTCGGGAAAAATTTTTCTCCAAGATCAGAATTCTTTTGGGAGTTTATTAAAAATATTCAGATCATCAGAACGGGAGCGGAAAATTATTCAGGATTGATCGCGGGACGAAAATTCACTAGAAGGGCCGAAATAGCGCAAATCGACCTAGAAGCTCGAGGTGGCTTGATCTAAGGGGTCAGGACGTGATGTATATCCCCAAACCAGCTGAGTGTCAACACAAGGAGGAGGTGTAGACGTGAATGGAAGAAGCACATGCAGCTTGACACACCAAAAGCACGAGATGTCGCCGTATCTGCGATCGAAGCATGCTGATCGACATGTGGAGATGGTGTGTCGCCTTGCATGCACTCCAGTCATGCAGCAAACCATCTTGTCGTCCTGGCAGGATAGAGGTGTCACTTTTCATGAGTCCTGACCATGCTGAAGGACATGTGGAGCAAGAGGTGTCGCGACACATGCGTCCGGAGCCATGCGAAGCGACACAGGGCTGCCACCAACTTCGATCTGATTCGCTGCTGTCTACTATAAATAGCCCACGACCCCTTCACATTTAATTCATCCAGACCTTTCAAAAGCAAGTTAAAAACGTGGGTTAGAAAGAGAGAGAGAGAAGTAGAAAAAGAAAGTAAGAGGTTCTGAGCTATTCGGAGAGTTTTAGAGAGTTTTCGAGATCAGTTTCTCTACTGATTTCAAGTAAGCGCCTAGGGAAGGTTCTGTCCAACTGAAGATCAATCAAGTGAAGATCAATTCAGATGGGAACAATGTCAACGTGGCTAGAGAGAGAGAGAGAGATTCATTTTGAAGGTATAGTCTTTTCTAAACCCCGATATTCCACCAAGAAGCGAAGTTATGTCCAATCGAAGAATTTCTGCAATTGTTATGCGGAAGCTCTGCCCAAATCAATCCGTCCTCTCTATTCATATTCTTTCATGATCAAGTGGAGGTGCTGTCCAAGATCATTTCAGTTTTAAGGGTTCAGTTCAGTCGAGGTCATGGTTCGATACCCTGCTCAGAATTCCAAAGGAATCGTCCAGCAGCTAGGGAAGGTTCGGCACGAGTTGATTTCAGTCCAGACCAGTATCAAGGGAGGTTCTGTCCAAGTCAAGATCAGTCCAGTCCTGTCAATTCAAGACGTCCAGGTTGGGTTTGGTTAAGTCCTCTTCGATCAACCAGCTGCTTATCGGCAAAGAACACTGTGAGTGGGCTTGTTTGAATTCCGTTTGGAAGTTAGGATAGATAGGTTAGTGAGTTGGTTTGTTTGAGTTCCACTTGGAATTTAGGTTAGATCGAGTTGCATATAGAGTAATTATCTCATACTGATGCTTGATAGAGTCCTAGGGTTATTTTAATTATGAATTGGACTCAGTTTAGCAAGGGCTAAGTTGAGAGGGAATGGAATTAAGACTGAGTTAATAACCTGACTAGGACTAGGGCTAGGTTGCATCATGTTTTCTATTCCTGCGTGTTAATTTGATTGAGTGCAGGTTTCCGTTATGTTTAAAGATAGTTTCATATCAGGAGGCTGAACTATCTGGGTAACGGTTTGATTGACTTGATTGCTTGTTGATTAATTAATCGTGTTGTTTAGTTGATTAGAGTACTAAGGGTCTTAGGTCATATAGGCCGGACTACTGGTACTTTGATTTGATTGTTGAGTCGAGTGTCTAGTTAGAGTCTAGAACTTTATTTTTAGGTTATGTTCTAGATTGTGTTTGTGTTGTGTGAATGTGCCGACAGTATGTGCGTAACCCGCCCATACTAGGCTTGTGTAGGGGTGATTAGATTTTCCTTCAGTCCTCGTACCTGGCGGGTTTAAGGAAACCCCTTATTCGCTGGATCGGGAAGACTCAGAGAGACGGGGTCATGGCCTAGGGCTGAGTATTACATGACGGTGTAATGTAGCAGTGATCCGAAGGACTGTGGGCTGTCACGCGGTGACCCGAATGACTGTGGGTCGCGGTCGGTTGAAAGTTCCTTCTTCTGGCCTTTGTGGTAGGGAGATAGGATATTGCCGATATTGAGGAGGACCACAAAGTCACCAGGGCCCAGGTTAGAGTGTCATGTTGTGTTAGTGTGTCGTAGAGGGTTATGGAACCCTAGAGAAAGTGTAACACTGATATACGGTGTTACGAGTTAGATTGAGTCGTAATTAATTAGTATTTTGTCATTGTTGTTTGTGGTTGATTGATTTTCTTGCAGGTTCCTGTTACTTGAAGTTGGATCATGGCAGGAGGCCAATCTAACTTAGTAACCGGTTTGATTATTTAGTAGTATTGATAGATGACTGGATATTAGATATTGGTGGTTGTCTTGTTTTCATGCAGGGTCCCGTTACTTGAAGTTAGATAACGGCAGGAGGCCGGATCTAACTTAGTAACGGTTTGTTTATATAATGTTGGTTTTGATTGATTGCATGATAGGATAAATTTCTTGTTGTTTTGGGTTGTCTGGGTTAGTGAGATAGGTTGCGGGCAGAGGCCGCCAGCTCACTGAGTGACATTAGGTTACTCACCCAACTCTCGTTGTCCTTTTTGCAGGTAGCTTTAGTAGGATTGATCGGATAGCTTGGTGCTGGACGTTAGGACCGCCGGTGTAGATTTTCATGCCTTTTGTTAATGGTATTTTGGATTTACATTATTTGACTCGATTTGGCATTAGGCCGGGCCCAGTCTTGTTTATGTCAATGTATGGATATTTCTTAAATCAATAAATTTATCTGTTTTATATGCGCAACATGAGTACTCTGATATTTGACTAGTCCGGTCTGAGACAACGTTAAGTCTTGGTACGGGTTGAAAAGCCTTAGGCCTCGATCTAACGGAAACCGTTAAGTCTTGGTACGGGTTGCAAAGCCTTATGCCTTGATTTAGCGGGACGAGTTAGTGAATGAACTGGTCTAAGTTGCGGAGTAAATTCTGAGACATTGACCGGATTGTTCCTAACCCGTCATGTAGCGCTTCCGGATCAGGGTGTTGGGTTGGACGGACAGTCATGTTCTTGTTTGATTGTTGGCTGGCCGGTTGGCCTTTCATCTCCAACCTTTGGTGTTGGTCGCTCCGTCGGTCATGTTCTTTTTTTATTGTTAGCCAGTGGTTCGACCTATATCTAGGACGGTCCGGGGGTGTTACAGTGGTGGTATCAGAGCATGGTTTCGTCTATGCTTCCGGAACTCATGATTTAATCGGTTTTAAAATATTTTTATCAAGTCAAAATGAGTCACAAAAGGCATTAGGGAAACCGGTCACGTTCGGCTTTAGGAATTGTGGTTTTAGGAATTAGGTAGTGGAATCTATAATTGTTAGGTTGCTTGGTTAGAATTGCTAGGTTGCTGGTTAGAATTGTTAGGTTATTTGGTTAGAGTTGCGATTAGGTTGCTTGGTTAGTTTTTGTTGGGTTAGTTGTTGACTAACTTGCGTGCAAAGTGTTCTTTTAGTTGCAGCTTGTAAGTGTGTTCGTTGATCGGAACTTTAAGGATAAAAACCTTAAATTAAATAAAGTTCAAGGCCAAAACCCAAAGCCGAAGAGAAAGAGTGACGATAGATTCAGAGGGACTGGACAGTGGTATGGACTGTACAAATGGGAACAAGACTACTTTGGGAAAAGACTTCATCAGCATATGGGAAAGGAGAGATCGAGGAAATGGTTGAAGAAATCAGAGGCGCAGATGGACAAGATCGTTTCATGGGAAAAGAGTGTCATCGCAGAGTAAAAGCAAGAAGACGACTCAGTGATCATTCAAGTGAGTAAGATATGAAGATGATTGTGGCGACATTAAGGAGGGCGCTCAAGGGACATTGGTGGACAGAGTAAAGAGTTATGGAGATGGGTTGAAAATGAGTGAAGCATGAGAAATCAAGAAGTGAAGAAAAGAAAGGATTCAAGACCGAGGGAAATGTTTGGGAAGGCATCCAGATAGAGCGAGTTGAGAATCAAGAGTCTGAATGAAGACCGAAGAAATCTAAAGAAGACATCAAAGGCGAACCGGCAAAGAAGCACATCAAGTGATCAAAACCGCAAGACGAAGTGATCCAAGGAGAAATTATCATCAAGTGGGTTCATGTCGTGGAGCTGAGCAATTGCACACATCAGAATTCGAGGACGAATTCTATTAAGGGGGGGGGAGAATGTGATAACCCGCCCAAAGGGGTAAAATGGTCGAGATCAACAAAATCAGAATCTGGAGACGAGCTTTTGGGAACCAAAACATAAGGAGATATGTTGAGTTTCTATCACGAAACATTTGACATGGTCCAGAGAAAATAGAAGATTGGTCGAGCATCAACATGTGGTCGAACCGCGGGCAGCAAGAGTTGATCGAAATTTTTTGAAGAACTGGGTGGCTGAAGAATTGATCGTGGAGGAACCTTAAGCTTCTCAACCCTGTTAGAGAAGGTGTTAGATTGATCAGGCGTATCTTTTGGAAGAATAAAATTTTTGGAAGCACGACGTTTTAGAAGCACGACGTTTTTGAAGCCGACGTTTTTGAAGCCGACGTTTTTGAAGCCGACGTTTCTTCACCGCGAAGTTTTCCCGGAAAAATTTCGTATCACTACAGTATGATTCTGGAAGTCGGAAGCAGGATGGGAATTTAAGCAGAATGGGAAATTAAGCAGGACGGGAAGCAAGCACGACGGGAAAACCCGAAATTGGCAAAAATCGCTAATTTCGGTATTATGGATATTTTGAGGAAGCGGGAGGCTCGGGAAATATTTTTCTCCAAGATCAGAATTCTTTTTGGATTTTATTAAAAATATTCAGATCATCAGAACGGGAGTGGAAAATTATTCAGGATTGATCGCGGGATGAAAATTCACTTGAAGGGCCGAAATAGCGCAAATCGACCGAGAAGCTCGAGGTGGCTTGATCTAAGGGGTCAGGACGTGATGTATATCCCCAAACCAGCTGAGTGTCAACACAAGGAGGAGGTGTAGACGTGAATGGAAGAAGCACATGCAGCTTGACACACCAGAAGCACGAGATGTCGCCGTATCTGCGATCGAAGCATGCTGATCGACATGTGGAGATGGTGTGTCGCCTTGCATGCACTCCAGTCATGCAACAAGCCATCTGGTTGTACAGGCAGGATAGAGGTGTCACTTTTCATGAGTCCTGGCCATGCTGAAGGACATGTGGAGGACGAGGTGTCGCGACGCATGCGTCCGGAGCCATGCGAAGCGACACACGGGCTGCCACCAACTTCGATCTGATTCGATGCTGTCTACTATAAATAGCCCACGACCCCTTCACATTTCATTCATCCAGTCCTTTCAAAAGAAAGTTAAAAACGGTGGTTAGAAAGAGAGAGAGAAGTAGAAAAAGAAAGTAAGAGGTTCTGAGCTATTTCGAGAGTTTTATAGAGTTTGCGAGATCAGTTTCTCTACTGATTTCAAGTAAGCGCCTAGGGAAGGTTCTGTCCAACTGAAGATCAATCAAGTGAAGATCAATTCAGATGGGAACCATGTCAACGTAGCTAGAGAGAGAGAGAGAGAGTCATTTTGAAGGTATAGTATTATATAAACCCCGATATTCCACCAAGAAGCGAAGTTCTGTCCAATCGAAGAATTTCTGTAATTGTTATGCGGAAGCTCTGCCCAAATCAATCCTTCCTGTCTATTCATATTCTTTCATGATTAAGTGGAGGTGCTGTCCAAGATAATTTCAGTTCTAAGGGTTCAGTTCAGTCGAGGTCATGGTTCGATACCTTGCTCAGAATTCCAAAGGAATCGTCCAGCAGCTAGGGAAGGTTCGGCACGAGTTGAGTTCAGTCCAGACCAGTATCAAGGGAGGTTCTGTCCAAGTCAAGATCAGTCCAGTCCTGTCCATTCAAGACGTCCAGGTTGGGTTTGGCTAAGTAATCTCCGATCAACCAGCTGCTTATCGGCAAAGAACACTGTGAGTTGGCTTGTTTGAATTCCGTTTGGAATTTAGGATAGATAGGTTAGTGAGTTGGTTTGTTTGAGTTCCACTTGGAAGACTCAGAGAGAAGGGGTCATGGCCTAGGGCTGAGTATTACACGATGGTGTAATGTGGCAGTGACCCGAAGGACTGTGGGCTGTCGCGCGGTGACCCGAATGACTGTGGGCCGCGGTCGGTTGAAAGTTCCTTCTTCTGGCCTTTGTGGTAGGGAGACAGGATATTGCCGATATTGAGGAGGAACACAAAGTCACCAGGGCCCAGGTTAGAGTGTCATGTTGTGTTAGTGTGTCGTAGAGGGTTATGGAACCCTAGAGAAAGTGTAACACTGATATACGGTGTTACGAGTTAGATTGAGTCGTAATTAATTAGTATTTTGTCATTGTTGTTTGTGGTTGATTGATTTTCTTGCAGGTTCCTGTTACTTGAAGTTGGATCATGGCAGGAGGCCGGCCAATCTAACTTAGTAACCGGTTTGATTATTTAGTAGTATTGATAGATGACTGGATATTAGATATTGGTGGTTGTCTTGTTTTCATGCAGTGTCCCGTTACTTGAAGTTAGATAACGGCAGGAGGCCGGATCTAACTTAGTAACGGTTTGTTTATATAATGTTGGTTTTGATTGATTGCATGATAGGATAAATTGCTTGTTTTTTTGGGTTGTCTGGGTTAGTTAGATAGGTTGCGGGTAGAGGCCGCCAGCTCACTGAGTGACATTAGGTTACTCACCCAACTCTCGTTGTCCTTTTTGCAGGTAGCTTTAGTAGGATTGATCGGATAGCTTGGTGCTGGACGTTAGGACCGCCGGTGTAGATTTTCATGCCTTTTGTTAATGGTATTTTGGATTTACATTATTTGACTCGATTTGGCATTAGGCCGGGCCCAATCTTGTTTATGTCAATGTATAGATATTTCTTAAATCAATAGAGCTATCTGTTTTATATGCGCAACATGAGTACTCTGATATTTGACTAGTCCGGTCTAACACAACGTTAGGTCTTGGTATGGGTTGAAAAGCCTTAGGCCTCGATCTAACGGAAACCGTTAAGTCTTGGTATGGGTTGCAAAGCCTTATGCCTTGATTTAGCAGGACGAGTTAGTGAATGAACTGGTCTAAGTTGCAGAGTAAATTCTGAGACATTGACCGGATTGTTCCTAACCCGCCACGTAGCGCTTCCGGATCAGGGTGTTGGTTGGACGGACAGTCATGTTCTTGTTTGATTGTTGGCTGGCCGGTTGGCCTTTCATCTCCATCCCTTGGTGTTGGTCGCTCCGTCGGTCATGTTCTTGTTTGATTGTTGGCCGGTGGTTCGACCTATGTCTAGGACGGTCTGGGGGTGTTACACTATGCCTGTGAGATGTTCGAGACCAGTGTACTGGGGTAGGGGTAAGGCCTACGTTTACATTCTTGTCTGGAGTATGCGGGGTTGTCCCGACTTACTTGACTTGTTGCGATTTCAACCTGATTCCATACTCGACATTGATATATGTGGTAAGTTCTCGGCTTAAATGACTTTCTTCAACCGTGGAACTGACCACCTCTCCGAGATAAACCTAAAATATATTGACCAAAATTTGGATTTCTTTTGTAGTGCACTGTTAGTATCCTTGTGTCAAATTTTCGAGAACATAACCGAAGTACTTGTCTTTTCAACTTGACTTTTCGTGTGTATTTAATGTTGTGGTGATTGATTGTGGTTTTCCTAGATGAAACTTTTATCGAGAAAGTCGTTTATGTTTTGAACGTTGATTTTTGGATTTGTGCGATGTCTCGCATTTCAGAAAATGGGTTTTCTGTCACAAACATGAATTAATGTTTTGAGAACGTGTTTGGAAAAGTTTTTGAGTTGACATGAAGGTTGTATTTTTTCCTTGTATCAAGATACGATTTGGCTTGTTGCGAAAAGTTTGTATTAGCCTTCGCCGTTGAAATCGTTTTTTTTTTTTTTTTGTAAAACGGTGCATTTTGAGGAGGGCGATTTTCAGGCGAAAGAAAAGGTGATTTGCGATCTCGTTTTGCTCGATGGATTCGGCTTCTCAGCCGGATCAATCGGATCCTCCGGAGGACGATATGGCGATTGTCGAGAGTGGTGACGAGGTTGTGGGTAAGGATGAATCGAATCAAGCGGTTGATATGGAGAATAAGGCGATTACGGAGAGGGGTGATATTGTCGGGGTCAACGGTGGTTCGAATCGAGAGGTTGGAAATGGGGTGTGATGAAACGGCAGGAAAGCTGGGCCTCGGTGGCTCAGGAAAAGCGATGTCTGAAGAAGTTTGAGGTGGAAGTCTCGACAAAGGAAGGGAGGCACACGGTGGAGATCCCCGTAGAGTTTCTCAAGGATACAACTCCGTTATGGGAAGATTTTATTGTGGGAAAATTTCTTGATCTTGCTCCTCACATTGCAAAGGTTCACATGGTGGTTAATAAAATCTGGCGCTATGGAGACACTTCAACGAAGGTAGATGTGTATGATGTTAATGCTACAACAATGAGGTTTCGAGTTTCAAATTTGAGAGCTAGAGAGAAGATCCTTCGTAGAGGCATGTGGAATATTGCTGGTGTGCCAATGGTTGTACAGAAATGGACACTAAAAATTGAGGAAGAAAATCAGGAAGAAGAAGCTATCCCTATGTGGGTTCACTTGAGGAATGTTACGCTTCACATATTTTCATGGGAGGCTCTGAGCTTTGTTATGAGTCCGGTGGGATTTCCTGTCACACTCCATCCAGAGACTTTAATGAGATTCTTGATGTGGAGGAAAGCTCGGGGTTCTCTAGTTTGGGTAATCTTCCTAGTGGTATGAGGGAATTTCAAAGGACGGTTCTTCATTGCAAATTTTCAGACATGGGATATCAGGGTCCCTTGTTCACTTGGTGTAATAAAAGGGAAGAAGGAGTCATTTGTAAGAAGCTAGATAGGGTGCTGATGAATGATGTGCCTCAGCAGATATTCTCTACTGCTTATTCAGTGTTTGAGGCTTGGGGCTGTTCTGATCATCTAATGTGTAAAGTTCATGTCTTGCCGCCTGAGGAGAAAATTGGGCGCCCATTCAAATATGTGAATGTTATTGGAAGGCTTCAACAATTTCTTTCTTTAGTTCAGGCGTACTGGGATTCTACTGAACGGTTGTATCATTCTACCTCAGCATTGTTTCGTTTTTCAAAGAAACTGAAACATCTAAAACCGGTCGTCAGGGAACTTGGAAAAGAGAAGCTTGGGAACCTTACTAAGAAAGCAAAAGAGGCGCATGATGATTTATGTGAGAAGCAGCAAAGGACTATGCACAATCCAAGTGATACTGCAGTTAGTGAGGAGGCAGAGGCGTATGAAAGATGGCTCCACATTGGCTAGATGTGGGAGACCAGAATAACATTACCTTTCATAATGCCATAAAATCTCGTCAGGCATAGAATAATATCAGAGAAATAAGATGCATGGATGGTAGTACTGCCACAAAGCAATCAGAAATAAAGCGAGAGGCGGAGAGGTTTTTCTCTGACTTCCTGAATTTTCATCCTGCAAACTATCATGGTGCGAAAGAAGAGGAGTTGGGGGATTTGATTGATTTTCGTTGCACTATAGCAGACTGCAATATGCTGGTGGATGATGTTTCAGAGGAGGAGATCAGGAAAGTTTTATTTGCAATGCCAGCTAATAAGTCTCCAGGGCCAAATGGTTACTCAAGTGAGTTCTTCAGAACAGCTTGGCCTATACTTGAGAATGATTTCATCGTGGCTGTTCAATCAGTATTCATGTTTGGATTTCTACCTAAAGGTATCAACTCCACAATCCTTGCTCTAATTCCCAAGAAAGAAGATTCTCTAGAGATGAAAGACTTTAGACCTATAGTCTGCTGCAATGACCTTTATAAAGTGGTTTCAAAGATCTTAGCCAACAGATTGAAGAAGATTCTTCCTCGTCTTGTGCTGGAGAATCAATCTGCGTTCATTAAGGGAAGGCTGTTAATGGAGAACGTGCTGCTGGCTTCGGAGTTAGTAAAAGACTATCATAAGGACACTATTTCGCCTCGAGGGGTGATGAAGATAGACATTTCAAAGGCTTTTCATTCAGTTCAGTGGGCTTTTGTTTTGAAGAGTTTAATGATTGGAGTGCCTGATAAATTCATCCACTGGATCAGATTGTGCATCACCTCTCCTTCTTTCTCGGTGCAAGTAAATGGAGAGTTAGCAGGGTATTTCCAAAGTGCTAGAGGATTGCGGCAGGGCTGTTTCCCTTTCCCCATATTTGTTTGTTTTGTGTATGAACATCCTGTCTCACAAAATTGACAAAGCTGAAAAGGAAAAGAAGTTTGATTTTCATCTTGGATGTCGGTCTTCGTCTCTCACACATATCTGTTTTGCCGACGACTTGATGGTCTTTGTTGAAGGCTCAAAAAAGTCTGTGGAAGGTGCTTTGGCTGTATTCGCAGAGTTCAAAATGTGGTCGGGGCTGCGCATAAGTCTAGAGAAATCTACTATATACATGGCTGGTGTATCTGAGGCGGAAAGAGCAGAATACTTACAAATTTCCCATTAGCAACAGGAGCTCTTCCTGTTCGATACTTGGGTCTTACTCTAATGACTGAGGGGATGAGAAGGCAAGATTATTTGCCGCTTGTGGAGAGAGTGAGAGGAAGGATTAATTCCTGGACATGTCGATACTTGTCATATGCGGGTCGACTGCAATTGATTAAAGCATTTTGGATGAGTATGGTTAACTTCTGGGCTGCAGTTTTTCGGCTTCCTAGTAGGTGTATGAAGGAAGTAGAACAGCTTTGTGCTCCTTTGGACAGGGCCTGATCTGAGAACTACTGGTGCTAAGGTTGCCTGGGGGGAGATTTGTAAAATGAAAAGTGAAGGAGGGTTGGGCATTAGGAGTCTGAAAGAAGTAAATCAGATTTATGGGCTAAAGCTCATATGGAGGATGCTGTCTGGTCAGTCCTTGTGGGGAAAATGGATAAAAGAAAATTTGCTCCGGAAGAAGAGTTTCTGGGAAATCAAACAGAATTCTCAAGCAGGTTCTTGGATGTGGAGGAAGATGTTGGAGTTAAGGGAGGTTGCTAAGTATTTTTATAGGAAAGAGATCGGGAATGGTCGCCATACATCTTTCTGGTTTGATCATTGGTCGGATAAAGGAGTTTTATTTGAGACATTGGGTGAACGAGGGTTCATTGACTTGGGAATTAGTAGAGAGGCTACTGTTGAGGATGTGGTGATGAGTTATAGGAGGAAGAGGAGACATCGTATGGTGGTTTTGAACAATATTGAAGCTGAGATTTTGGAGCTAAGAGAAAAGTTGAACAGAACTGAGGATATGAGTTTGTGGAGATGCAAATCGGGTTTCAAACAAAAGTTTTCAACTCAAAAAACTTGGATGCTAATTAGAGAAACTGGTATGCAATGCACTTGGGCTCCGGGGGTTTGGTTCTCTCATGCCACTCCCAAATTTGCTTTTATGATATGGTTGGCAATACATGATAGGCTGTCTACAATGGACAGAATTTCTTTATGGAGCCGGGGAGTGGATCCAACTTGTGTCTTATGTAAGAATGCAGCTGAGTCTAGAGATCATCTCTTTTTCGAATGTACCTTCTTCTCACAGATTTGGGAACAGCTTGTTAAAGGGATTCTATGTAGCTCTTACACCACCAGTTGGAGCGACATAGTGGGACTGATTACAGGGAGAACCTTGGAGAAGAAGGCTCTGTTCTGTGTCAGATACACATTCCAGGCTACTCTCCATGCGATATGGCGGGAAAGTAACAAGATCACTCATGGAGATAGCCCTCTTCCTCTTGTGAGTTTGAAGAAGTTAATTGATAAGGGAGTAAGAAACAAGCTAAGTTTGATAAGAAGGAAAGGAGTGAAAAACATGGAGGGAATTCTTCAATTTTAGTTTGACACAAGAATGTGAATAATCTAGATTTAGTGATGCTTTGATGTTAAAAGGTGACACTTGATGTACAAAGGCTTTTTGATGAATAAAAATTTAACATTCATTTAAAAAAAAAAAATCATTTTGTCTGATATGAAAGTTTTTTTTGGCTTGTGATCGAAGAAGTTGGACGGAGAAGTCGCGTAAGTTTTTTTTTGGGAATAGACATGTTTCTTAGCGGTGTTTCACAAGGAGTTGGCTTTCGAAATTGTTTAACTAGTTTTTCAGAAAAAAAAAATATTTGTTTAGCTCGGGGAGCTTTTCTACGAGAAATTTCTTTGCAGGTCACATTTTTGTGCGAAACGTTGCAGGTTTGAAGTATTTCATGAAATTGACAAGCGTGTGTAATGTTTTCAACTGATGAGACAATCTGAACATATTTTTATGTGAGCCATTTGGGTGTAAGAAGTAGTTTTGTTTTGTGGACATGGTATGATTTCTGTTTGGGCTGTACGAAAGTTGTTGGTTATTGGTTTCAAGCAGAATAATAGATCATTATTTTTCCGTTGGGTGATTTGATGGAGAATTGGTTTGCTCAAGTTTGGTTTGCTCAAGTATTTTGAGACATAAGATTTTGCTTGACGTTTAAGTCGAAATCTGTTTTTCTTATTGCCAATTTTTTTTTTAAAAAAAAAACATCGAGTACACATAATTGAAAATTTAAAATGCGGAGTATACGAGTGAGTATATACGTACCCACTCCACCCTTTTTCAGAGGAGGGAAGCTGAATCCATTTTTCAATACATTGCCTATGTAACCCTTTCGAGAGGATCAATCTGTCATGTAGTTCATTTGGTGTGACGGCTTTCCTAAGACAAAGTTTGCTAAACTATGATTGGTTCAACAGTTTTCCTAAGATAAAGTTTGCTAGACTAAGATTAACCATCGTCTAAGATAATGTTTGCTAGACTAACCATCCATATTATAAGTTCTCTAAATCTCACAGAAATATCCTAAACATTTTTTTTTGTCTCCCAAAGTACTTTCCTATAAAAGTCACAAGTCTGTTTAGAAGTTTCAAAGTCGGTCGTACCTTAATTTCCTTTGAGATTAAGGGTTTATCTATTCTCCATTCTATTTCTTCGTTTTATTTCTCTTCTCGTGTCTATTTTATCTTCTTTGGTAAGTAAACAAACCAATTCTTGTTGGGTTTCTCTAAGTTCTTGGCCCCTTTTGATGACTTATACCATTTTGTGGTTTATTTTATCAATTTCAATCTTCCAATTCGAGTTTTGGTTTTGATCTCTTTGTATCGTGTTTTACAAAAATTATTAAGTACAATTTGTCTTCCATTGAAATTTATTGGTGTTTAAAAATAGGTATTTTTGCCTCAATGTTGCGGAACTTCGTAAACATTGATTTTGTAGTACTCGTAAGTTTCAATTGTCAACGGTATTTAACGAGAAAATTAAAGCGAGGAAGTAAGAGAGAGAGAGAGAGAGAGAGAGAGAGAGAGAGAGAGAGAGAGAGAGAGAGAGAGAGAGAGAGAGAAACTTTGTTGGTATTCTTGTCTTCTTTCATCCACCGTTGATTGTTTCGTACGATCTTGTTTGATTTTAAAGGTTGTTTCACAAAATTTAAAGGTTCATTTAGTTTATGAGAGTTATTTCCAAAAAAAAAAGTTAGAGCTCTAGACTAAGTGGATTACAACCCAGACCCAATTACCTCGCGGTCAAATGGTTACTCAACAATCTCAAATCTTTAGAGCAAGTTACAACATGTGCGTCGTAGATATGCAGAGTAGTTCAAACGAGATGAGGAATATAAAAAACAAGCCAAGACCGTTATTTTATATGATTTTCGACTTGATCACTTGTTACTTAGAATACTCTTTTTGAGTTATATTTTCTTTGACTTTATTTTTTTTTTGTAATCGTCCTACGCATTGTCAATATTAAAATTCTGTTCGAACAAACTTTCTTAAAAATCAACTCACATATACTCTTTCTCACCAATTCCATTAACCTACATTTATTTTGTTAAATTCTTGATTGTGGCTTTTAATCCCACACTAGGGTTCCACAAGTTTGATCTTTTGTTGCTCAGACTATGACAGAGGGAGCATCTAGAGAGCACTTAAGGGATATGGTTGGAGGAAAACAGTACAAGTTTTATAAACTGGAAGCAGTGTTATTGTTTCATATAGGCTTGAGGATTATGAGAGCTGGAACTTGGCAAGCCTCTTGCAATTACCGGCAAACGCAAGAAAATGTATTGGAAGAAAAGAAGTTCATAAACGAGGAACTAGTTCTGCAGTACTGAATACACAATCTTTTTTTTTAATTGTCTGCCCAAAATTTTCAGACCATGACATTTTAAGATCAGAATACGGGTGCTAGCTGCATATGAGCAATTTGATTAATGGACTTGGAAATATGTTTTTGGAAACAAACCAATTATACAGCAATTCAAATGAGAAATAGGGCTAAGTTGTTATGGTGGATAAAGAGCTAAGACTAGCCAAATAAAGATAAGGGTAGTAAGAGTTTCTTACTACAGGCTACTCTCTACAATAGAACATTTAAGGTCGTGCTCTTTTGTTGCTACATGCAGGGCACTTGTACTGTTTGATATGCTCAGCTCTAGCTGGAGTTATCTTCACACACTTCCCGTGGAACCATACCTCACAAACGTCACAGCAGATCCAGAAATCATCAGTGCCAGTACCATCACCGTCTCCACAGGCACCACAAAGAGTTTCCCCGTGTTCATCCTCATCCTCATCCTCATTCTCTTCCTCTGATCCATCTTCCTCGTTGTTTGCCTGCATGCCCTTTAAGTTTTTGCCATCTGAAGATCTCTGCATTTCAAGACAAACAACATATATTAATCTACAGCTGAAATTTAAGATGAAACTCAAAACTAATCCAACCAACAAGGTAAAACTTAAAGTTGAGTTTCATTAAGCATTGTTGTCTTTATCCACTCTACGGAGAAGCTTACATGGTAGAGTTCCAAGAGCAAGATCTAGAATTAACTAAGATCCCCCCCCCCTACCCAAAAAAGCTAGTAATTGACTTAGTGCTATTTGATACTCGACTATGCCAATCTTAGTTTCCCAAAACTAGAAAAACAAGAGGAAAACAAAGTAATAGTCTTTACCACTTTTGAATCCGACTTGGATAGATTGCCATTTCGATTAGCAGCAGAGGACTTTTCCTTTGTTTGCTTTTTCATATTTCCAGTGACTACTTCAAATATGGTAGGAACCCCATTGATCATATCAAACAAGCGCTTCCTAAATTTGACAAGTCATAAAAGTTAGCAATACAAAACATGTGTTTAAAACCATGACAACCATCTACCTATCAGCCTTGTCGAACGAGAATCTCGACCCGAAGTAAAAAGAGACCGAGAGCAACCAAGTGTCACTGTGGATAGCAACAAGAGAGAGCCATTCCTTCTCAGAAAGTCCATCTCTTGCAAAGTTAATGCCTAGAGCTGGCTCTGGAAGCTCTGGAGGCACTTCTTCAGCAGGTAAGTTAACTTCCCATTGTTCGTTTGGTAACCCATACAAGCAAAGATTCTCCTTCTCTATAAAAACGCATGATTATCATAGAAAAAGAAAACAATTCTGAGTCAAAGTACCACATAAGAGTAAGGAGTAAAGACAACTGGGAAAAAAATCGAGTAAAAGAGAAACCCTAACCAGGGTCGCATTGCTGGTAAAACTCTCCAACATCTGCAAAATTAAAAGGAAAAAAAAAAGCGAATCAATTAGATCGAAGAAGAAAACATCATACAAACAGATCCAAACACGCTAGAAAACCCAAAAATTATATATATAAAAAGAAAATCAGATAAAATGGCGAATACCGGAGGTGAGAGCTTTGACAATGGCGGCTCTACGGCCTTTGAAATCCCTGAAAACTTCTTCGACAGTGCGAGGATTGTAGAGACCAGCTCCTCCTTCCATGCTCTCTCTCTCTCTCTCTCTTTCTGCGGTTTGGATCCTTTTTAAAAATTAAATCGAGGACGCCGTGGACTGTGCAGACCAGACCCGAACTTCTTACTTATTGACAAAAGTCTTTCGAGTCAGTTTTTGCTTTTAGTCAAAGTTGGGTTCGGGTCGGATCGTAGGTACAACCCGAAAGCCCAGGCTCGTCGGCTAATTATTGGACAATTGATATTTTTAAGCTATATATGTAGGGATGTTAATACGGGCAGCCCGGGCCCGTTTAGGTACTGCCTGTATAGTACCTGCCCATTTAAAGCCCGTCAAGGTCATGCCCATTTAAAGTCCGTCAACGTCGTGCCCGTTTAGGTGCGTACCCATTTAACGCGAATGTGCTCGTTTAGGCCCGTGAGTCCATTTATTTTTTCTTCCATCTAGAGTTTCATTAATTTTTAAATACATATTTGTTATTGTTTTTTTTTCCATCTACAGCTATGCATCAGTTTCACGAGACACAGAACAGCATCGTGACTATGAAATTTTTTAAAACAAACCACAATTCTACATATGATTATGGGTAAAGCTCCAAGAAAATTAGCAATAAAATTTTAAAACAATCCACAATAGAATTTCTACATACGTTATTATGCTGACAAGAGAGATGAGAAGTAGGAGACTTGGGATTGGTAGTGCCGAGAAGAAGGAGAATTAAGAAACTGGATGATGCCGTGTCCTTCACCGGAGGTGGCCGGTCGATGTCCATGGCTCTTATCAAAGCATCGTGCAACCCAGAATGAGAAGAAGCTAAATTGCCAGAACAGAAAATAACGAAAATATCGTGCAACCCAGAATCAGAACAAAAGCTAAATTTCATAGACAGAGTCACAGAGAGCTTAGAAGAGTGGAAGTGAAGAACCAACGGCAAGAGAGTCGTCTATTCTGAAAATCAAAAGGAACCCTAAGACTAAACGACGCCGTTTCGTCTGATCTGAAAAGAAAAGAAAAATTAAACGGGTACCCTTTTATTCACGGGTAAACCCGTTTAACAAACACTCTTAACGGTCCGACCCTGTATAAACTCGTTATGACTTTTATGTTAAATTAAACGGATACGGGCGCCGCCCGTTTAGAAATTACCCTTTAGGCCCGCGGGCAGCTGACCCATTTAAACATCCCTATATATATGAAGCTACTAGGCCGTTTCGACTTTGGTGGGTTGATAGATGTTTGGTTTTTGTTTCTTTTGAATTCCTTGTGGGAAGTGAAATCATGCATTTTGATCATATTTCTCAATTGGAACTAGGGGTGGAACGGATCGGGTATCCAGAGTATTTTGAGGTATCCGGATCCGGATCCTTATCCGGCGGATCCATGATTTTACTATCCTTATCCAGATCCGGGATTCTCGGGTATCCGGGTGTCGGATATCCATCTAAAAATTATAATATCCGGCGGATATCCGGATCCGAATTTGGAACCTTAAAATAAATTAAAAATAATATTAAATTATATAAAATATTAACAATAATTTAAAAATAAAAATGTATATAATGTTTTTAATTATGTATGCTATTAAAAATTTTATATAAAATTTATATATACTATTATAAAAATGAAAATATAATAAATAAAATTAGTTTTTATATATAGGTATTACTATTTTTTTTAAATTATTAAAAAAAATTACGGATCCGGATATCCGGACTAAAAATTTTAGATATCCGGATCCGGTTTGGACGGATCCAACATTTTACTATCCGGATCCGGATTCGGCCCCTCCAGATATCTGGATTTTCGGAGCAGATCCGGATCGGATCTCGGATCGAATCCAGATCTCGGATAATAAGTCCCAGACCTAATTGGAACCAGATCTTATCTTTTTACAAAAAGGAACGTTAATTTGTATGTATTTTATTTTGCAAATATATCACTTTGCCACATTTAAATAAAATTAAGTCTATGATATACGTTTACTATTGTATCCCTCTGATTATTGAGAAATATTCCACGAGATAACTAAAAAAAGATTTAGTTATAAATATAGCCTACAAAGATCAAAATGATCTAAATGTTTCATTAAATAGGCAAATATACACTTATACTTATAGGTTTAATTAATTTAAACTTAAGTTTTATTAAAACACAGAACCCTTTTTTGAGGTGTCCTTGGTTTTAAATTATTATTTATCATCCTATAATTGGTATATTCAACAAAATAACTTTTAATCTAAAAACTATTTAATGTTTAATTTATTTTCCCTTTTCAGCGTAATTAACTGAAATAAGGCAAAAAACTATTAATTTTAATTTCCTTTACCTTTTAACATTGGCTTACCGAATTATAATTTCTCTCATCGCAAAACACATTGATTTTAATTGCTTATATAGTAGATGGTATTATTTATATATATACGAAATGTGACCATGATGCTCAATCAACTCTCACGTTTCAACATTAAATTCAGAAATCAATGTTTTTTTTTGGAAGCATGTGGGATCCATTGTCAATGTGAATACAATTATCTCTTCTATAATCATAACAATTTTTTTGACAAAATCCTATAATCATAATGATACATCCACGTTCGTTCTGTTATAAATTATATGGTGGACGGCCCATAACCACATGAGGAAGGAAGAGACGGTTCATACTATGTTTTCCTTTTACTTATCTACTTTGTAGTTTTACATATTTGTATTTACCTTTTCCTAGTTAGACTAGAAATTGTTAGTTTTCCATTTATCTTATGACGGTCTATTTATGACAGTCTAAACTTGTATATAAAGAGCCTTTAGGCTATGGAATAATATAAGTTTTCTCACTCATTCATAACTCGTAAATTGTGTACTGCTTGTTCACAAGGGAAACTCATAGTAAAGCCATCACTTATTAAGGTGACAAAGGAAACTATTAATTTTCTGGAAAGAATACAAGGAGACATTTGTGGACCAATACACCCACATTATGGAACATTCAGATATTTTATGGTCCTTATTGATGCATCGACCAGATGGTCGCATGTCTGTCTCCTATCGACCCGCAACTTGGCATTTCCAAGATTGCTAGTTCAGATAATAAGATTACGAGCTCATTTTCCAGATTTTCCTTTGAAGACTATACGTCTTGATAATGCTAGTGAATTCACTTCTCAGGCGTTTAATGATTATTGTATGTCCATGGGGGTAACAGTGGAACACTCCGTGGCACATGTACATACACAAAATGGCTTAGCTGAATCATTTATAAAACGAATACAGCTGATTGCCCGACAATTACTCATGAGGTCGAGGCTGCCGGTTTCAGCATGGGGACATTCGGTCCTTCATGCGGCCGAGTTTATACGCATCAGGCCATCTAGTGAACACAAATATTCCCCATCCCAGTTACTAACGGGTCATGAGCCAGACGTCTCCCATCTAAAAACCTTTGGTTGTGCGGTTTATGTTCCTATTGCTCCACCACAGAGAACAAAGATGGGACCACAAAGACGGATGAGAATATATTTTGGATTTGACTCCCCCACAATTATAAAATACCTTGAGCCAACTACGGGTGATTTATTTAAGGCCAGGTATGCGGATTGTCATTTTAATGAATTCGAACTTCCAGCATTAGGGGGAGATAATAAGCTGGTAAAAGAAATATCATGGAATCAGACATCCATAAATTGGCAAGATCCTCGGATCCAAGTGTGTGATCTTGAGGTCCAGAAAATAATACATTTGAAGAAGCTAGCTAATCAATTGCCAGATTCCTTTGCTGACCCGAAAAGAGTGACTAAGTCACATGTACCAGCTATTAATGCACCAGTTCGGATTGATGTTCAAGAGGGACACAATCAAGTTGCTACAGATTCCAAAACACGTTTGAAACGTGGTAGACCAATTGGTTCCATAGATAAGAAACCTCAAAAAACAAAGAAAGGTGCTATATCCGAGGATGGAACCCCAGACAAGGAAGTGGCCGATCTTACCCGAGATGAGAGCGCACATAAATCCATAGAAATGGATATTGGTCCGGATGTACCAAGCAGTGATCCTCGGGACGCTGGGGTTCATGGTACTGATGGTCCGGACAATAATGAGATCTCAATAAATTATGTCATATATGGAAAACAATGGAATAGAAAAGATGTCGACATCACATATATATTTGCTTATGAGGTAGCACTCGAACTAATGGATAATGAGGATCAAGAATCCACGTCTATATATGAATGCATGCAAAGAAAAGATTGGCTTAAGTGGAAAGAAGCCATAAACGTGGAGTTAAACTCTTTAAAGAAGAGAGGTGTTTTCGGTCCAATAATCCGAACACCAAATGATATAAAACCAGTGGGATACAAATGGGTCTTTGTGAGGAAGAGAAATGAGAATGGTGAAGTCGTGAGGTATAAAGGCCGACTTGTTCCACAAGGATTCTCACAGAGACCAGGAATCGATTATGAGGAAACATATTCCCCTGTGGTGGATGAAACCACTTTTAGATTCCTGATAAGTCTGGCCATAAGAGAAAATCTAGATATGAGATTGATGGATGTCGTTACAGCATATCTATATGGCCCACTGGATAATGAAATCTATATGAAAATCCCAGATGGTATTGAACTGAAAAATAAAGAGAGCTCTCGTGAACAACACTGCATAAAGTTGAATAAATCACTTTATGGACTGAAACAATCTGGCCGGATGTGGTACAACAGATTAAGTGAGTACCTCATAAAAGAAGGATACATAAATGATCCTATCAGTCCATGCATTTTCATAAAGAAATTCAAAAATAAGGGCTTTGTGATTATAGCAGCGTATGTTGATGATTTAAACATCATTGGAACCTCTGGAGAGATTTCCCAAACAGTCGAATATCTAAAGAGAGAATTCGAAATGAAAGACCTAGGCAAAACAAAATTCTGTTTGGGATTACAGCTTGGGTACATAAATGATGGAATCCTTGTGCATCAAATGGCATATACAGAAAAAATACTCAAGAGATTTAATATGTCCGAGTCTCACCCTTTGTCCAGCCCTATGGTCGTGAGATCTCTGAACTTGGACACGGATCCATTTCGTCCCAAGGAGGACGGTGAGGATGTACTTGGTCCCGAAGTACCATATCTCAGTGCCATTGGAGCATTGATATATTTAGCAACTCACACACGGCCTGATATATGCTTTGCCGTGAACCTACTGTCTAGGTTTAGCTCCTGTCCGGCCAAAAGGCACTGGGACAGGATAAAACATGTTCTTCGTTACCTACAAGGAACAGAAGATTTAAGTTTTTTTATACCAACAAAAACAAAGATGGTTTAGTTGGATTTGCTGATGCTGGATACCTTTCGGATCCACACAATTCTATATCTCAGACAGGCTATGTGTTTACACATGGTGGAACGGCCATTTCATGGCGTTCAATGAAGTAGACACTCGTGGCCACATCCTCAAATCATTCGGAAATATTGGCCATACATGAGGCCAGCCGTGAGTGTGTCTGGTTGAGGTCGATGACCCAACATATATGATCAGATTGTGGGATGACATAAGACAAGGGTCCAACCGTGATGTATGAGGATAATGCAGCATGTATTGCTCAACTCAAAGATGGATACATCAAAGGGGACAGGACGAAACACATCCTGCCCAAATTCTTTTCTACACACGAGATGCAGAAGGCCGGTGTGGTCCAAGTGGTACAGGTCCGATCCAGTGACAATTCAGCCGACCTATTCACTAAGGCATTACCAACCGCGACGTTGAAGAAACTCATACATCAGCTTGGGATGCGTCGAATAAAAGACCTTCAGTGATGCATTCATCAGGGGGAGTAGTGTGTGTTGTACTCTTTTTCCATCACCATGGTTTTGTCCCACTGGGTTTTCTTGGTAAGGTTTTAATGAGGCAACATTAAGCATACTACGAACCTTGAACGGTTATGGCGTCCAAGGAGGAGTGTTATAAATCATATGGTGGACGGCCATAACCACATGAGAAAGGAAAAGACGGGCCATACTATGTTTTTCTTTTACTTATCTACTTTGTACTTTTACATATTTGTATTTACCTTTTCCTAGTTAGACTAGGAATTGTTAGTTTTCCATTTATCTTATGACGGTCTATTTATGACGGTCTAAACTTGTATATAAAGAGCCTTTAGACAATGGAATAATATAAGTTTTCTCACTGATTCACAACACGTTCAATATAATACTAAATCCATTTCAGAGCCATGCCATTGATGTATACAGAACCATGCCATTGCATTTATATCAAAACAGAATTAATATAGTTTAAATACAGAAAAATCGGTAATGGAAATATTTAGTAACAAACAGGATGTTCTTAAATTAAAACATAATTAATATTATTTATTCAAATTAAAACAAAATATTCCCTATGGCGGCTCCTAGGGTTTTGGCGATAAAAAAGGCGATTTTAGTCCCCTTGCGATCCACCGTCAACTGTGATAGAACATAGATCCCCAGGCTCTATTGAGGCATAAAGGAGACTACAACACTCCTTGTCCCTCTATCCCTGCTCTGGATCCCGGGTTCTTTCCCTTTTTCTAGTTTTTGCTACGATTACTTTTCCCGCAAGTTTTTTCGGTTTAGACTGATCCTTTGACTCTGTTCTCCTGCTTCTAGCTATTGCTACGTCTCTTATTGGAACCAAATCTATACTAGGACTTGTGAATCTTTCTGCTTGTCCAACAGGATGAGTAAAACCAATGATACTATGCAGAAGGGAGAAAACTCCTCCCAAGCGGTTCAAAGGATGGATCTGGAGAAGGAAATTATCAAGATACCTGAGTGCGATATGACGGTCATGGCGGAGCGCTTCAAACTGACTCTCATTGGTAGAGTGCTTCACCGTGGCAGTAGGAGTATTGAAGCCCTAATCACGCAACTACCCATGCCTCGCATATGGAACGTAGAAGGAAGAGTCCGGGGAAGAAACTTGGGTAATGGTCGCTTTCAATTTGATTTTGATAATGAAAAAGATTTGCAGGCGGTCCTGAACAGAAGGCCCTGCCATTTCAATCAATGGAGCTTCCCTCTCGAAAGATGGGAGCCGTTTACTCGAGATGATTTCCCTAACACTATCCCCTTTTGGGTGCAAGTTACTGGTGTCCCAGTTCACTTCTGGAATGATGGAACCTTTACTGAGATTGCAAAAGCGTTGGGTACAAAACTCGCTATTGATACAAAGAGTGCAAGGATCCAAATCTCTGTCAATATTGACATGCCCCTACAATTTGAAGGAACGGTTGGGTTCCCGAATGGAGATACTGGAAAGGTGACTTTCCTCTACGTGGGTTTGCATAGATACTGCTTCACATGCAAGATGATTTCTCATGATGAAAACAGCTGCCCGGAGTTAACGGAGGAACAAAGACAACAGAAACGCTTAGAGAGGTTGACTCAGAATACTGCAGATACTTATCGTCAGCTCCCTTATTTTGATGAACAGGGTCGTAAATCCACTGGAAAGAGGCCACGATCTCCTACTCTTGAGTACTCTAGGAAATCGCCTCAGTGAAAATTCCAAACTGGTGCTTCCCATGGAAGAAACAGAAGCTATGGCTCGGGTAATGTCCTAAGAGATAAGGTGATTAGCAATTCTGACTTCAATCTGTCGAAGCATGGGAACCATGGGAACTCGCAGTACCCCCATGACTCTTTTAAACAAAGAGTTACCCCTTACTCGCACAGAAGCTCTCCGACTCGTCAAGCAGTTTGGAACCGCCTGGACAGGGCTCCACTCCCAAGACGTTCCCCAGGACATGCCTCCCAGATCTCACGCTCACATGTCTCACGGTCTGATCCAAGGAAACATGCCTATCATAATGGGAGCGATCGTGCTCGGGACTCGCAGAATCGGAACCGGGGTATTCCTGCTGGTTTCGAGAATCGCATTAGAAGACCTATGGAAACAAGTCAGCAGGAATGGCGCCCAAGATAGCATCGAAATGCCTTTAACGAACCAAGAGACACACGTGATAATCGGGTCGATGTGCCTAAGGAAAATTCACGGGAGCTACAAAGATCAGTTCGACAGGATCAAGAAAGGTCAGATTCTCAAAGGACGGTATCAGAACAATGTGGGAATATGAGAACGACGGGCGACCACGGAAGCGGCCTTCTGGTAGTCCACATAAATGAGACGGAGGAGGGAAGACGCAGGAGACTGAAAGGAAAAGCTATAATGACCTCAATTCCAGAGACTCCAACGTCAAAGGCCAAAGATGCAGCAAGTACGGCGCTCTTCATTGGGCGTAATACCATCATTATCAGAGAACCGTCTGCTCGGGATTCCCCGAAGTCAAACACACAAGCGAACAAAGAGAAGGATAACAACAGTACCAGGCCAGGACGGGTAGTAGAGTCTGAACGGAGGGAAGATATTTTGCCATCACATGGTATTTTTGAGGTTGGTGAAGATGGATTGTTGAATGAAGAGCAAGCAAAGATGATTACTATGACAGCAGCTGAGGAAGCAGAAGGGGATAAGCTGGCCTCCGAGTTTGATGGAGTAATGATGGATGAAAATATGATGAAGAATGATGATCTCCTGGTAGATGAACCAGATTATGGTGCTGAACAAATTGATGCCATTTCACAATTGTCTCCTATGATTATCCAGGAGGATAACAATGGTGAGGGTAGCGATACAGAACAACAGCCAGCAAACATGGAGAAGACGCAGGGACCCAAAGAGCTGGAGAGGAACATAGTAGTTTTACAGCAGAAGCGAATGGAGTATCCTGCGGGGAGCCAACTTCCAGCCAGAGGCCTTATGAAAAGGAAACCTAGCTCGGACTCTGAGGTCAAGGGTACGCAAGCATCCAAGAAGCTGCAGATGCATAAGGGATGGTCCCCCAAGAAGATTAAAGGAGCGGGTATGACCTTAAAGTCTACAACCCAAAAAATCCCTCGTCATGAGGTGTTTCCTTCTACTACTAGTAAGAATTCTTTATCTCTTTCAGGTTCGGTGGTATCCCAGAACCATCCAGTAAGAAGATATGAACATCATCTCATGGAACTGTCAAGGGTCGGGCGCCTACTTGACAAAGCAACACTTGCGAGAGTTGCACTGTTATTTTGCTCCTTCTTTTTTATTTTTATGAGAAACAAAAAAACTCTTTTTCTTTTATGCAAGATTTTCAGACTTCTTTTGGTTATAATAAATTGTTCACCGTAGAACCTGAGGGAAGAAGCGGTGGACTAGCCTTGTTTTATATGGATTCTTTCAATGTCAGGATTCTCTATTCAGATAAGCGTTTGATTGACATAGAGGCGTCAATCGAAGGACGTAAAACATTCCTGACTTTTGTTTATGGTGATCCGGTCATTGAGTGCCGCGAATATGTATGGGAACGTTTTACCCGGAAAAGTTTAGGGCGTACGGGTGCTTTGTTCATGATAGGAGACTTCAACAAATTTACGAGTAATAATGAGAAGAAAGGAGGACGGAGAAGGCAGGAGTCCTCGTTTATCCTGTTCAGAACAATGATCCCTAATTGTGGCATGATCGAGTTCCCTTTTAAAGGGAACCCGATGTCTTGGGTGGGCTTCCGTAGTAACGGCAAGGTCCAATGCCGTTTGGATCGGGCTACAGGCAATGAAGAATGGCATCATCTTTTCTCCCACACAAATGTGGAGTATTTAAAGCTCTGGGATTCAGACCATCTACCAATATTAGCTAGAATACAATCTCGAGAGATCAGGGTACAACGTAGCTTTAAGTTTGATAAGAGATGGCTCGGTAAGGATGGACTGGAGGAGGCTATCAGGACAGGCTGGGGTTTTACTGCTGGTCGAAATCCCTGTGAACTACATTTCAAAATAAGTAATGTACGCAAAGCTATTTCGAGATGGAAGAAGGCAAATCCGTCTAATTCTGCAAAAAAGATAGAAGATATCAAGGCCCTCCTTGAAATCGCTCAGACTGAAGATGGAGCCTCCAGCGAGGAAATTCTAAATTTAAAATGGAATCTCTGATCTGCTTATAGAGAAGAAGAATTATATTGGAAGCAGAAGAGCAGAGTTCTTTGGCTCCAAGAGGGAGATCGCAACACCAAATTTTTCCACGCAGCCACAAAACAACGACGGGGGAGGAATAGGATTATCAAACTCAAGAATGCATCAGGAGCTTGGGTGGAGGACGAAGATGGAGTCGAGCGGGTTGTAACTACATATTTCCAGAATCTCTTTACTACATCTTCGCCGGGCAACCCGGAGGAGGTACTCCGGTATATTACCGAGCAGGTCACACCCGAGATCAATACATCGCTCACACGGCCGGTTCTAGATACAGAGATAAGAAAAGCAATAGACGAGATTAACCCTGACAAAGCTCCGGGACCGGACGGTATGACAGGCTCTTTCTTTCAAGCGTTCAAGGGCATTGTTGCGGAAGATGTGATCCATTCGGTCAAGAGTTTCTTTGAATCTGGTACTTTCGACACACGGATGAATAAAACCAATATATGTTTGATACCCAAGACGGACCGGCCGAAAGAGATGACAGAATTTCGTCCTATCAGCTTATGTAATGTAAGTTATAAGATTATCTCTAAAATCATGTGTCGAAGATTAAAGAGATATCTCCCGAAGCTTGTTTCGGAGACTCAATCGGCCTTTGTGGCTAGACGCTTGATTTCCGATAATATCTTAGTTGCTCAAGAAATCTTCCATGCATTGAGAACGAACCCGATATGCAAATCCAAATTTGTTGCTATCAAGACAGATATGAGCAAGGCATATGACCGGGTAGAATGGAACTTCCTCGAGGCGCTGATGCTAAAAATGGGTTTTGCAGCACAATGGGTTTCATGGATCAAATGGTGCATATCCTCGGTGTCCTATCAGGTGCTGGTGAATGGGGAGCCCAAGGGGAACATCAAACCTACAAGAGGACTACGTCAAGGTGATCCTTTATCTCCATTTCTATTCATCATCCTAACAGAAGCTCTTATCTCCCAGATAAAAGGAGCTGAAGCGGAAGGAAGATTAACGGGACTGAAAGTGGCCCAAGCCAGCCCAGCAGTCTCCCATCTCTTATTCGCAGATGATAGTTTATTTTTCTGCAAAGCGGATGTCCAGCAGTGTGCTGAGTTGATGAATATCATCAAGAATTATGGAATTGCGTCTGGCCAACAGCTTAATACCTCCAAATCATCTATTTCATTTGGAAGCAAAGTCCCAGCAAATCTAAAACAGGAGTTAAAAAATGCGGTGGGGATTAATAAGGAGGGAGGCATGGGCACTTACCTAGGGCTCCCGGAAAAGATATGCGGCTCTAAGAGACAGGTCTTTGCTTTCATCAGAGACCGGCTAAACAATCGTATCAACTCGTGGACTGCTAAATTCCTGTCGAAAGGAGGTAAGGAGATTCTTATCAAATCCGTCGCACAAGCTCTACCCACTTATGTTATGTCTTGTTTTTTACTACCCCAAGAGATCCTGAATAAACTTAAAAGTGCAATAGCTAAGTTTTGGTGGAGTACTAAGCAGAATAACAAGGGCCTACATTGGATGTCTTGGGATAAAGTTTGAAAATCTACAGAGAAAGGTAGCTTGGGTTTCAGAGATTTAAAAAATTTTAATCTCGCACTACTTGTGAAGCAACTTTGGCGACTACTACATCATCCCCAATCACTACTGGCGAGAGTACTAAAGGGCAGATATTATAGATTTACGAACCCACTGGAGATTGCAAGTTCGAACTCACCCTCTTACGGGTGGAAGAGTATGCTAGCGGCTAGAGACCTTTTGAGAAGAGGCTTGCGGCGCACGATTGGATCAGGCTTCAATACGCGGGTGTGGTTCGACCACTGGCTACCAACACAAACGCCCAGGCTCACTAAAGATAACGGGGCATGGAGAGACCCGAAGCTTTATGTAAATCATCTTATCGACCATAGTACTAGGGAGTGGAAGAGGGAGCTTATTGAAGACATTTGTGATCCGGATGATGCGAAACTGATCCAAAGTATCAAACCTAGTCGACAATTCAAACCAGATGGTTTCTGTTGGGTTCATTCAAAGTCCGGCCTTTATACCGTTAAACAGGTTATGAGCTAGCGGAGACGCTACAGGAAGACAATGATCAGCGAGTTTTAGAGCCCAGTATAAATCCCTTACTAACTAAGGCGTGGAATCTAAAAGCTCCAAGGAAGATCAAACACTTTCTATGGCAATGTCTCACCGGTTGTGTGGCGGTATGTAGTAGACTGTCCGATCGACATTGTGGCACAGACCGCACGTGCACAAGATGTGGACATGATGAAGAGACGATTAATCATCTTCTTTTCGAGTGTCCTCCAGCTATGCAAACATGGGCTCTGTCGGATATTCCATCGGCCCCAGGACAGTTCCCTCGCTCCTCTGTTTATGATAATTTTGATTTTCTCTTGTTCAGGGCCCCGACAAGAGGAGTTGCGATGCAGAGACTGGAAAAATTCCCATGGATCATGTGGTACCTATGGAAAGCAAGGACTGACAAACTTTTCAATGGTGCTGAGAAGTCGCCTATGGATACTCTTGAGAAGGCGGTACAAGAAGTCGAGGAGTGGAAGGTGGCACAACAGGCGTTAAAGTCAGGATTGACGAAGGAGCATACACAAGCGCATGACCAGGAGGAGACGAGCAGGCTGCACTTACCGAGATGTCAAGTGGATGCATCTTGGGCAGCCAATCAGTCAACTTTTGGAGGCGGCTTTGTCATGGAGTTGCAAGACGGAAGCACGAATTCCGATTCTATGGGGGGGAAACAAGTCCTCACCCCCCTCCACGCGGAGATGAACTCGCTACTTTGGGCGATGCGAAGTTCTCTTCAAATGAGGCAAGATACTATGCATTTCGAATCAGATTGCCTTCAAATGGTAAAGTTGATCGAAGAAGAAGAGTTTTGGCCAGCTTTGGCTTCAGAGTGGGAAGATTTCTTTCATACTCGGTCTTTGTTTACGGTTTTTACTTTGTCTTTTATTCCGCGTGAGTTAAATGCTAGAGCTGATTTCCTTGCAAAAGGAGCTCGTGCGAAAGCTTCTGAATTTTTCCATGTAAACATTTTGGTTCCATCGGGGTTAGCTTTCCAGCCTAACCCACTCGGACCGGTTTAATAAAGTATGGTGTTTGCAGTCAAAAAAAAAATATTCCCTTAATCTACTCCATGACATTAGGCATTTTTTCTTTTGTCAAACAGAAAGAAAATAAAATTAGATCTTCGTTGGAAAGTGTATATAGTGAAAAATAACATGTCATGTTACCATTTTAGGTTATGAAAGAAATATTATGTTCATAAATTAATATGAAAAGGTGGATATACTGCAAAAAAGTTTGCCACATTATATAGCTATATACATATAAAAATATGACGTTCATTAGGCACGTACATCCCTTGAATATAACGAATGAAATCTGATATTTATGACATAAAAAAATTTTATTGAATCAATTTACAAATCATAAAAATATATCTATGAAGGAAAAAATATTTTAGACATACAATAATACAAAAAATAATATTATACGCTATTCTAAGGATAATAATAAGAATGATCATGTTTTAGTAATATAGATATTAAAACACCGATAAGAAAACTAATGAAACGTTACTCTTTGACATATTATCTGAAACTCAAAAACCAGTATTTTGAAATCCGACCTAAACACCCGGAAAACCTCCCAGCTTACTGGGTCACTGGATCAAACGTGGGTGAATCATGGGTTAATAAATAAATAAATTTTATTAAATAATAATAAATTAGCTATGAAAATAAAAAAATATAGAAACTAAAGTTAAGTATTTTCTAAATGTTTTCTAAAACATAAAATAATCTGTTTTAGAAAACACTATATTTTTATTTTCATTTGAAATAAAAAATATTAAAAAAAAGTTTAGACTATTCAATTTTTTTTAACAAATTAAGAACTGAGGAAGGCTTATTGAATTGAGGATTTTAGAATAATTTGAGGATTTCAGTTTTGATGGAATTTAAAGATTTTTGTAGGTATTTTAAAATTCTGGTGGGGTTTCAAATCATATGGTTTTGCATAAACAATTAGAGTAAAATCAGTGTCTTTCAAGACAAAATATATTTAGTTATAAACATGTAAAACAAAAATGTAAAATAAACTCATGTGATTCACGTCAAATAATGGAAAACATAGTAGAACTTAGAACATGTAAAATGTAGTAAATGAGATCTATGATAAGCGAGAATTTAGAACATTGTAAAACATAACTTCTTAATTAAAATTAGAATAAAAAACAGATTCCAAAAACATAACTAAAAACTAAAAAAATTTAAAAGTTATTTATTGGTTCAGCCATCGGTTTAACCGGTAACAGAGTTTTGGGTTTTAGTGATTTTTGCAAGTTTTATTTGGGTTTTTAAATATTGGTTTTGTCACAAAACCTAAAAAGAATTTATCTTTGGTCACCGAGTTTACCGGTTAAACCATGGTTCCGGATCAGGTTTCAAAACACTGCCCAAAACTGTACCCGAAAGAATAAAAATAAGAACTGAAATCGACCTAGGTTATAAAAAAACAAACGGTTTTTATTTCTGTAAAATCTAAAAACCGAAACCAAACCAAAAACAAACTGGTACCTGAATATTCGAAATGTAATAAAATATTAATTAGTTTTAAATTTATATATATTTATAATTTATAGATAAAAATATTCAAAATCACTGAATTACTCTAATTACCTAAATTTTGTGGTTTTCCGGATTTAAATATGGGTTTAAGCGGTTTTGGGATTTTTTTCCTTTAACACTGAATTAAACCCAAGCTAATACTAATTCGCTTCCACTACAAGTTTGTAAGAAAATAAAAAAATGACTTAAATCCGACATTACCTGAATCGATTCAATCCAATAATGTCTGGTTCCTTAATGAGTCTTAAAATCCTGACTTCAGTAACCCAAAAACCGAATAACCCGAATCGAAAACACGAATGCCCAACATTATGAGCCGTCAAAATGATTACTCTCGATTATAGATGTTAAAACTTAAATATTAAAATTTTAACCAAAAATGATAGTAACTTTAAAATTGAAAAAATTAACCAAAATGTTATCCCACGCTTTCAAGGCGCGGATAAAAATCTAGTAAATATCTTATAACTCAAAAGATTATATAGATTTTAACCTGACATCCAAGATATTTTAAAATTTGTTCTTAGTCCTTAAAAATAGTCCACTGAACCATTTTCTTAGTCGTCCTTAATTCTTTGTCTGTTTTTGTGTGTGTTGTGTTCATTTTAGTTATTACCTTTAATTTTATTGGTTTACATCCTAATAATTTGCTCTTTGCTAAATAATCTGACAATCTATGTGTGTTGTGCATGGATTAAACTCAAGATTAGAAGGGAAACATAAGAAGCAGCATGCTCTGTAGAAGCACCGGGCAGTATCCTTAAGAGCTGTTTATGGACTTCTAATCTTGGAGATTGATGCTCCACTCTAGTTGCCAATGCTGGTTACTTGTATGAGAGGTAACCTTAGCCCTAATTAATTCATATATGTATATGCCAAGGATTGAGGATTAGTTTAATATTTTTCTCATTCATTATATATTGGAAACAGAATCATAAGGTGGATTGATGAAGAAGAAGACAAGGTCAAACATGAGGAGAAAACAGTTTACAATACGTTAACTATACGTCCGCTAATTACATATGTTGATTTTCTTCAACACTATAGAGTTGTCTTTGATCAAGGCTTACTTTGTGTGTGTGTGTGTGTTGAGCAAAACAGCTATCGCTAATAGTAACACGAATGGTATTAGCATGATGGAGGAAATATGGTTTTCTGTTGTCAAAACACAATGAACGATGATGGCTAATCCATAACAAATGTATCTAAACCCCAAAACACAAAATATAAACCCTGAACGATGAATCTAACCCCTAAACCTATACCCTAATCTTTTTATTATTTAGTAGTTAATTAAAGTTCATTTACTCGGAAATCTTTTTAAAAGTTTATCATTACCAATAATGTAGGAATTTCTTTGTTATTGTTTAGTAATTAAGTAATTAGTTCGTTTACTTGAAAATATTTTAAACATTTATCGTTACTAATATGTAGGAACTTCCTAAACACCAATAACTTATATACTAATTACTCCTACATATTTAATTAATATAATTTATTCAGATAAAAATATAATACTAAACGAATATTTTAGATAGAAATGTTTAATTGTATTATTAATAAATATCTATAAGAAATAAAGGAAACAAATTCCGCGATTTGAAAGCGCGGATCAAAACTAATCAATACTATTAAAAATGAATGAGTCCTAAAAAATCTACCTATGAAAGTTTATTAGACCTATTAGTTATTAAGTTAAATCTATTATCTACAGTCATCGTATATACTTTCTAATATAACGTTTATAATACTTTCTTTAACCGTGAGTTCAAACCGGATTGTATTATATACATTAGTCAAAACAATAATAAATTTATGCACAAACGGTTATTCACAGCTTGCACAACACTACATGTATATAATATACAACTAACCATTTTTTAATACACACCTAATATTAGTCTCATACTATTATTTAATTAGCACAATCGATCATTTGTTGTTCATTTGCAACATAATCTGGAGTAAAAGGATGGGAAAATAAATATTTATGAAAAGTAGCTCATAAAGGGAATGAAAATATTTTCATGCTAAAGTGTGTTTTTGTTAAAATAAATATTAAAAAACTATTAAATCTCATATACCATTATTATTTGAAACTCTTAGTTATAATATAAATTGATGTCAAACTAATACCTATACCATAAATCCTAATTCATATACTACTAACCGGTTATTTAAACGACAATATTATCAAATCTAATTGATATATATATATATATATATATATATATATATATATATATATATATATATATATATATATATTTTGAATCGGTTATATACTGATTTAGTTACCGAACAGCTTTTAGATAATAATTTAATCTTTATATGGTATCTAAAATTCAAATTCAACGACATTAAGATAGGATTCTTCCTGATTTATAACTTTAACAAAAATAGTATTTGCCAAAAATACTCATACTTTTCAAACTGATCAATAAAATTTATTAATGACATTTAAGTCTTTTGGTTTTAGGCCTAATCTAATATAAATATGATAAATTTAAATATTGAAACCTACATATATTATGAACCTACATATGATATATATATATACTATAAGTTTAAATATCAAACCTACATATATTACTTTGTCATTTTATACATAAAATTGATATGAAAATAATGATTGTTTAAGAGTATTTTTAAAAGTATCACAAAACTAAATTTTAAGTATAAAATAAAGTATAAACTTATGAAAGGTTATTAATAATAAAAATAAACTAATAGTATCATATCAATAAGTTTTTTATATTATCATTCTTATTTGAATGACATGATTAAAATTTCATCAAAATCTAAAGAATCACAAGTTTATACAATATTAAAAATTATACGAGATGTTCAGTTTTAAAAATAAAAATATTATCAGATATTTTGTTTTTTTCGGATCAGTGGTATCAGATCGCGGGTTAATAGTGAATTTTTGAGTTTTACCAGGTTTTACCATATTTTTAATTAATGAATATTTCGTTAAATCCGAACCAGATTATATATGAAATCACTTATTAGATTCAAACATTGTTATAGAACAATTTTTAAATTATTTTTATTAATACATGAAAAAATAAATCACGTAATCAGGTGCTTGAAGCTTTAAATTTTCATGCAAATAAATCCATCACGCCATCCAAAATAACAGATACAAACTTGACCAAAACCCAAAACAACTCTATAATGACCATCAATGAAAACGTTATCAATCGATCTACCTAGATCCAAATTCTAAATCCTAATTTAGATCAAAAATATTAGGCTAAATCGATCTCCACCTAGTGATTGCTTTTGCTTTTCACTGCTGATGGTTTTTTGGTTCAAATCTCCTAACAATAACCCACGATCTTTGTGGAGAATTTTTGGTAAGTAAAACAATAAATTTAATAATTAGGTAAAGGAATATTAAGGTGTAACATCCCGGTTTGTGCTATATGGAAATGTTTAAGAGAATTTATTTGACTATCTATATCATCCAAATGCATTTACCTTTTAAGGTATACATCCGTTTAGAACTCCATAGTTAACTGTGTTTAGGCTGGATTATTGAAAGGATGGATGACTCATCGGGAAGTTATTCGCGATACCGTGCAAATGAGGCCAAAGCACGGGAAAAGTTCATGTGGTGATTGCAGGGTCAGTAAACAAAACTTTCGAGCCTTCAAAAAATTAGCGCACCACCCGTTGCACGGATGGGCCCGCAGGCCGAGAGAGCGGGCGTGGGAGACCCATTAGCAATGGACGGTCGGGCCGTTACAAGTGGTATCAAAGCCAAACCCTTACAAGTATGGAGTCAGTGAGGGATCACACTAATATAGGTAACTATCTTGGAGCGCAACGAAGATGTTGCGTTCTTTGAAAGGGGGTGAATTAACATCTCAGTTTGTGGTATATGGAAAGGTTTAAGAGAACTGATTTAGCCACCTATGTCACCAAAGTAAACTTATCTTTTCGGGCACACATTCATAAAGAAACTTTAAGGGTACTTTAGCTGGAGTAGTGAAAAGATGGATGACCTATCGGGAAGCGGTTCGCGATACCTTGCAAGTGAGACCTAAACAAGGTCATGCGGTGATTGCAGGATTTGCAAACAAGACTTTCGAGCCTCCAAAAAATTAATGCACTGCCCATCGCACGGGATGGGGCCATGGGCCGAGAGAGCGGACGTGGGAGGCCCATTAACTGTGGACGGTGGCGGCGTTACATAAAGCTTTAACAGATGATAGATGAAAGTACTTTTTGTTAAAAAATTTAAGATTCAGTACCTATATTTTCAGATTTTCTAAAGAAAATACTGGGAAACAAGAACCAAATAAAACATAAGCAAAACTAAACACAGACTCAATCCTAAGCAGAAACTGACTCAAAGCTGAGCATCTAAAAACAAAGGATACTTGAAAACCGGAACATCCGATTGCCGCAAAATCAAACCCGCAATGAAAACAAGAATTGAACCTAGTAGAAATCAGCTTGCCCGATCAGTTCTTTATGATCATGTTCTTCAAAAACAGCGTGCGACGACCTCTAAGTTTGCAGTCTTCACAGACACACACCTTCACCCAAGACCAAAAACACCCGCTCAGACAAAGACAAGCTTTATTTGGAGAATGATCAACCAGTAATCTCCACACACCATCAAACCTGCACCGAACGACAAAGAAAGCAAGCACCACCTTAAGACAAAATAGTTAGGAGGCAGCCCAAGATCAAGCCCCCTGAAACTTGCAGACCCAGTACACGCCACCACCGAGAAGAGCAACCGTGGTTGACAAATCCGATGACTCACCCCCACCCCCACCCCCCACCCCCGGATAACCCGCAATGGACCAATGTAGATGGCAAATCCTGAAGATCCCCTGAGAGAAAGACTGGCTGGCTTAATAATATTAACAACGGAGACCACCAAAGAGGCAGAAAAAAACACCGCAACTCCACCATCCTGGGGGAACCGGAACTGTGTTCACCCAAGCGAGTCAACTCACCCACGCTGAGAAGAGCAAAAAAAAAGGAGACAGGGGAAGGAGAGAGAACCCGTTCCGGTATCCAGATCTAACACCAGATCTAAACCACCACCACGATTTACCAACAAGATTCGTACATCAACTCCTCCACCATAAGTTTTGGAGATCCGAAGTCCGACGACACTAGATCTAACCCACGGAAGCGTCGAGACATAGAGCACCAAGAAAGGAAATGATGGGGAAGGAGGGAGAGGAGAAGCTAGGATGAAGAGAAAAATAAGGAAGGGGTGGGACGACCTGCGGTGGAGGAGGGGGAAGAGGAGGAGAGGAAGTCGCCGACCACACTAGCTTAGATGAAAATTAGAGTTTTGGCTAGAAAAAATTTGAAGAGAGAGGTGAAAAGAGTTCCAAAAATACATTAGATAAGAAGTTAAAGTAGAATCCATGTAAAAAGATACACATGAATAATTCATGTATTTCTGTTTTAATAGAAAAGTTATTTTAATATATTTTGTGTTGTAATAATAAAAGTCTAAAACTAAAATACAATATATATAAATAAAAATATATTTTCCAAATATAGTGTTACTAAATTTAATCTAGTCACATATAAACAACTAGATATGAGCCCGTGTGCGTTGCAACGGGTTATGTTTGATGTTTTGATTTAATAAATAACGTAAAATGTCAAATCATTTTATTATAGTTTTATGGTTGTTTTGTATATATTGTGTAAGATTTATTTAATAATTAAAAACTCTTTTTTCACACATAAGTTCAATTTAATATTTATATTTTATAATTATGGTGCATAGATGAATTGTTATCAACTTTATACTTAGTGGTAGAGAAAACCTTTATTTCACTAACTAATCATTTCCATTCCTCTCTCCTCCTTTTCCTTCCTATCTCTCTCTACCCTCTTACTACAAAATTGATATTTCCCCCCGTTATAGTTATTGAGCAAATTAACCCTTAAAAGCACTCAGGTAATTTTTTTTTTGTAAATAGTATAGTGTTTTCTGAAAGTGATATCAGGAAGCTTAAACCTAAATATAGATGTGAAATATTTGTAACTGTTTTTGGTATATAGTTTTTTCATAACATGCAATTATCTACTAAAAAGTAAAGTTAGTTATTTGTAAGAAAATAATAGGAGTAATTTTACAACTTTATTTTGTTGAGGATTTTTTTTCTTAACGAAATGTTACTTATTTTTATAATTAGTTTTATTTTTTATTTTTATTAAATAACTTATGCTATTTGTAGGACTTTATTTTGGGCAGAGTACTTGTACAATTTTATAATTTATTCTGTTTAAGATATTATTTTAAAGTTACAATTTATTTTATAATTATCTTTAAAAAACAAAAATTATTACTTTTGAAAAAAGGAAAATTATTTTCAAATATATTTTTACAATTACTTTTTGCTTAAGATTTTCTTTTTTAAATGAAAATTACTATCAAATATTTTTGAATAATAATTATGTATTTATTAAAAAAACAATTCACATGTCACAATCTTAAATTATATATTGTTATTTCTGAAAATTATGTTAATTAGAAAATTTAAAGTTATGAGATAATAATTTTCTTTTTCTAAAATCCTATTAAAATGATTTGTGAAATATTTTTTTAATTTTTAAATCCTAACCTAAATATAATTTGTTTCATTTTCTTTTTAAATTCTGATAAAGGAGAATTTTAAAAGTTTATTAAATAATTTTTTTAAAAGAATTTGATAATAAACATGATACTAAAACCTATTTAATTAACAAATACAATTTATAAAATAGTAGTGATATTAAAAACGAATTGTAAAAATACCAAGTTTTTTAAATTATTTAATATTAACTTAAAATAATTATTTGATAGCAATTTTTTTTTCTAAATATCTAAACAAAATATAACTGTATAATATTATGTAATAGTAATTTTTCTTTTCCAAAATCCTAAAAAGAAACAGTAAACCAATAATAGTAATTTTCCTTTTCTAAAATCCTAAAAAAGAAACAGTAAACCAATATTTTTTTCTGATGATAATTTCCCTTTTCTAAAACTTTTTTAAATCTTAAACAAAAATTTTTAAAAATATTTTTGACAAATGTCGCAATCCTAAATTTTCGATTGACACATGTCGTGATCATGTTAATTAGTAACTTTGAAGAACCAAGCTTTATATAATAACCAAGCTTTATATAATAAGATATAAAATCACTAATTTGCAAAACAAAAAATTGTATTAAAAATTAGGATTAATTAATATATAAACTAATGGTCTATAATTACCTTGTAAATACTTGGCGTAAACTTAAAATAAACAAACACACATAATATGGTTTGCTAACATATAAAAAGTATTAACTATTCAAATTTAATCACATACTAGGTAACTGCCTTCACCTTGTGCGGCTGATATATATCCAACGATTTTAAATCTTAACATATGTTTTTGTAATTTTAATTTTTCATTAGGGTGATAATTAATTTAAAGTATTAATGTGTTATTCTTAAGTTTAACATTTGAAATTTGGAACTATTGCACTATTTTATGTTATATTCTTTAAGGGCATTTTATTATCATCTAATGTTGAGGGAAATTAATCCGAACAACAGATTCTTAAACGTTTATTTGGTTATAATGCAAAGAATAATTTATGCTATCTTAGTTTTTATTTAATTATTAGTTTTTGATTTTTGAGTGGCTCTTAATACAGTTTTGTTATTTAAAAGAGTGCAAAAGGTTTTGTTTTCTGATCCTATCATGGCCTTGTAGTATTCATAGCATAGAGTTTCTACTAATTAACTATATCATATTTATTGACGTATATTTGGTGTTAAATAGGAATTAACTTGTAAATTTGGAGTGATTTCTGGAATAATGAATGTAGCGGTAGTTTAGTCAATACTTGAAGGAATAAAAATACATAAGATTTAATATATAACTAAATAATTTGACCTGGTTGATACCTTTTATTTGACCATATTAAAAGTAAATCTATTATTATAAAGTACACCACTCCCTCCTCCTCATTCAGCCACGCCAGAAAATATCCTTACCAAAAGGCGACACGTGTCTAAACATGCAGACACGCTGCATTTCAGTAAAATGTGGTTTCGTGGGTTTTTATTTCAACTGGGCCTCAAATTTTTTAAAGTTGGCGAGCCCATCAATTAGTTTATGCAGGTGTAACGCGGTTCTGAGGGTCGTTTCGTATTAGGGTTTTCTGCTTAGGTTTCGTCTCCAAAAAATCGATGTCGACACAGAACCAGAGATACCTTCTCGCGCAGATGATGCTTCACCTTCTTCCTATCAGTTGCGAGATGAAACCTGTAACCGAAATTATGACATAAAGCCCTCCATCAATCGAATGCCCATGATCTATATTCAAAGCGACTCCTAGGACTGGAAGTCGGTGACCGTTCTACTATAAATGGGTATGATTTCCTGCTTTTAGAATCAGCCTCTCCTTCGTTTTAATCTAAACAGTATAACAGTGTGAGTTATGGCTAACGCTTTGGTCTTCCTCTCTGATTTACAGAATGGCCGCACTTCCTCCACCGTTCAAGTTCACCTGCTCCATTTCTGGGAGGCCAGGAATGACCCCGTGGTGGAGATCTCATGGGAGTCGACATGCTCCTTCTTGATTCTCAAGTTATCTATTTAACTCCGATTTTAGTTCATAGTTTGAATAATCTCGTCGGTGAAATTCTATACACGTCTCCGCCTTTTTGATTCTAGATTATAATTTTTCATTGTGTTTAGGAGTCTATGTTGTAGATTTTTAGTATATGATTTGATTAATATCTCCGTTTTTAATCTATAAACATCTCAGCCTTCTTGATTCCAGATTTTATTTCTCATTGTGTTTTGAGCTTCTGTCGTAGATTTTTTTGAGCTTCTGTCGTAGATTTTTTAGTTCATAGTTTGATTAATATCTCTGGTTAAAATCTATACACATCTCCACCTTCATGATCCCAGATTGTAGATTTTTGGCTTAGCCATTCCCCAAGTTCTTATGATTGCTATTTTTACAAAAAAAAATTGATGTTCACAGTTTGATATTTTTTTATTGATGTTCATATTTTTTGAATGTTCATATTTTTGCTAAGAATCTCTCAAATTCGATGAATTGGTTGTTTATGGTTTCAGGCGACCATGATGCCAGCCACCATCAATGTCAACCGGCTGGCGACCTACCGGCCTAACCTGAGAGCGGGTTTGGTTTATTCCCTAACCGGGTTTGATGTTGCTCGGTGTAAACCAACTTATTGTCTATCAGACTCTTCCTTGCTAATCCGTTTAGTAACTCAAACTCCTTCAAAGAGGTTACCGATCCAGCTGTTCCAATCCCTCCTGAATCATTTCGCTTCCGTAACCATAGTGAGATGCTTGGTCTCGCCAACACTAACAATCAGCTTCCAGGTAATTCATACAATATCTATTCATCTTATTATCGGATTAGATAGATCATAATCTTCATTTGCAGACCTCATTGGTGAGATTACTGCTGTGAAGAGAACTGTTACTGAACCTCCTCAGGAAAAAAACCGTGTTATTGCAACCATCAAGATGGATAAGTAAGTCATTTATCCTTTATCATCTCTTCAGTTGTATTATATAATTACAGCGTTTATCTCACCGTTCTAATTTCTCATGTTATCAGTGACACATTAGTGACTATGAGCCTCTTCGACGCTCAGGCTGTTAATATTCATAATCAACTAGAAAAGATGAGAGGTGATCCAAGAGTTGTGGTTGCAACCAGCGTCAACCCGAAGATGGTGGGAAATAATCACCCAATTAAGAATTACATGATCAGTAGTATAATGGAGTCCATAACATAAACTCTTTTCCTCATGCAGGTCACCTATTTTTGAATGCCACTCCCGGCACATATATTTACTTCGACAAAGAGACATCAGCAGGAGAGATTTTCTTCAACGGGTACCATATTGATGATCCTTGGCGTTAAACAGTCACCGATTCTGATATACTCAAAATGTATACAATAAGTTTAACAATGTCGCATTCTAAAATGCAGGCTGGTTGAACAAGACACTGGAGTTACGCCAGCAGCTCTACTGCTAAGAGGCTATGCAAAGTTGGAAGCGCTGAGCATAGCTGAGCTCAATAATTTTTTCATAACCGCTCTTAGGTAAGCAGCCAGAGTTATATTGTTATCTTTTTCACAGCTAGATGTGTTAGTTTACCTGAGCAATCTGATTTCCAAACCATGTAGGACATTGATTTTATCTGTAATGGGAGAGTGACTGAAATCAAGATGGATAAGGGGTGGTGCTATGTATCTTGCTCAAATTGTGCTAAGAAACTTCAACGCGATATTTTATGAATTTGCATGATTTTAGCCATTCATTCTTGTATTTAGTCATTTTTAGGTGTCATTTTGCATACATGAGTCTTTATTAGGGGCTGGAGTGTGCTATGGAGTTCGTGGAGGTGTTTAGAGATATTTGTAGTGCAAAAGGGTGAAAGATGAACATGGTTTGGAAATCAGTAAATTGAGTTAGCTTTCCAATGGAAGTGATTTCAAGTCATTTGAAACTGTATTGGAGGAGTTATGATCGATTTACTAGAGGCATATCAACCCCTGGATGGTCCAACCCGGGTTGGCCAACTCGGGTTCCCTTACCCAGGCGCATGAAGAAGAAGTTGGTCGACAGTCCAACTCGGGCTGTCGCCCATGACTTCTATCCGGGTCGCGTCTTTTCCTTGCTCTATTTTAGACATTTTTAAAGGGTTTTTAGACTTTTTAATGGAAGCCATTAGGTTTCCCAAGGACCATATAAATACTCTTGTTTTGGGGAAAAATACTCAGGTATTAGATTTCTCCAGACCCCGGGCAGGACACCGGCCTCCAATTTCCTGCTAGAGATGGTACACGGATCCGACCCCTGCATCGGTCCCTTCCCTCCGGGGAAAATGGGAAACTTCCGATTGGAAGAACCTTCCATATTTTCGGATATGGAAGATTTCCACCTACTCCAAATCGACTCCCAGCAGTCCACGAAGACTATATAAAGGGAATCCAAACTGTAAATCAAAAGATCGACACTTCAAGACTTAGAGACTAGGGTTAGGCGGCTAGAACTAGGGTTTATACACCAAACATTGTAGTTCCGGCTCTGTTCCCTAATAAAAACGTCTTGTTCCTTCTAAATCTCTCAATACTTCTCACAAAATCTCTCAGACAATTCACAAATAGTACGAATACTCTAGCTTATCTGCCGTTCTGTGGTACTCACAAAGAACCTACACAAAAATCCCCTAACAGTTTGGCGCTAGAAGGAGGGGAGTAATCTAAACTATGTGACGATGGCGGTGGATGTGCATGACGAGTTACCGGGATCCACCCCGAGAGAAGTCGAGCTTCAGAGGCAGCTAGACAGCCTGCAAAGCCAAGTAACCGAGTTACAGAGATCCTCTCGGAAGTTCAGGGTTTAAAGAATCAGCTGGACGAGCATTCCAAGCGACTGGAACAAAGCGCGGAGAAGCTCAACCAACTCGAGGCCGAGAACATCTCTCTCCGAGATGAGAACCAAATCCTCAATATGGTCAGCAACAAGAAGCGTCGCTTCCGAATTCGAGTCCGATCTATGTCCACTCTGGAACACATAATTCCGGAGGAGACGCAACTCATCAGCAAACGGCGCTTAACGAAGGAACACCCAGATCCACGACCTGGAAAGCGACTCCGAGCCAGAACCCGACAAAGATGCTCCCGAAGGGACCGCCGCAGCATGGTCCTCCATGACTTCCTACCTGGAGCAGATGTTCTCTAGTAAGTTCAACACCATCCAGACTATGGTAGAAAGTCTTCTAGGAGTGGCTCCTCCGATCCGGAAGAGCGGTCCAGACTCCTACGCGGATACTCCCTTCACGGACGAGATCGAGCTAATAGAGATGCCAAGGAAATTCTCCTTCCCCAACATCAAGATGTACGACGGCACGGGAGACCCAGTTGACCACATCGCGCAGTACAAGCAGAGTATGTTCGCTGTATCACTCCCTAGGGAATCGCGTGAAGCCACGATGTGCAAAGGATTCGGTTCGACCCTTGTCCGATCCGCCTTACAGTGGTACATCAGCCTACCCACTGGGTTCATATCCTCTTTCGCAACCCTCAGCGACCAGTTCGTGGAGCAATTCGCGAGTAGCAGGAACCTGGCGAAAACCTTGGACTGCTTCTATGAGATTCATCAGCGCCGGACTATATCGCTGCGAAGCTTCATCGCACGTTTCAACCAAGAGAAGGTAGCAATCCCCGGGTGCAACATCCCTACGGCGATATCCGCCTTCAAGAGAGGCCTACTCTCAGACGGGGACATCTACAAAGAGCTGACTAAATATCAGTGCAAGACAATGGAAGACGTGCTATCCCGAGCCTAGGCTCAGGTTAAATGGGAAGAAGACGTCGCTGGCCACGCCGAGGCATTGCTAAAACAAGGCCAGAAAGTGACCAGGTAAGACAGGCACGAGCGAGACGAGAGACCTTCTCAGAGATAAGCTAAGGACTCCAGGACCAGGAATAAGGGCAAGTATCAATTCCGCCCAACCAAGAAGGCAGAAGGAGTGGCAGTGTCCAAGTAGCCTGATATATCCCACCTCTCAATATCGAGGCCGGAACTTATTAACGCTCTGAGGCAGATGGGCCAACAGGTCAAGTGGCCTTAGAAGATGAAGGCACCCGACTCCTTCCGGAATCCCGACCTTTGGTGCGACTTCCATAGTGATCGAGGTCACAAAACGGAGGATTGCGTCGTGCTGAAGATCGAGGTCAATGAGTTACTCAAGAAGGTACACCTCCAGGAATTCCTCTCAGACAAGGCCAAGAGTCATCTGAACAAGGGAACCTCCGGGAAGCCCACTGAAGCTGTCCCGGCCTCACCACCTCGGCAGGACCGAATGATCCACATCATATCTAGAGGCTCGGAGATAAGCGGTATAAGCCATGCAGCCGCCAAGAAGAGCACCTGTAGCGCCAAACACGGCCTGGAAACCACCAAGCCTAAACGTCTATTCCTGGGAACCGACAAGATCAGTTTCACAGCCAAGAAGCAGAAGAGGGTCCTAGCCCCGCATCACGATGCTCTAGTCATATCGCTCACTGTAGCGAATTGCCTAGTAAAGAGGATACTAGTGGACAACGGAAGCTCCAGCAACATCATATTCCAGGCCGCCTACAAGGAACTGGGATTGGAAGAATGCCCCTGACGCGTAAAGCAACTCCACTCGTGGGGTTCAGCGGAGAGGTCAAACAGACCGCGGGAGAAGTCACTCTCCCAGTGTACGCTGAAGGAGTCAACATGGCGACCAAATTCATAATAGTCGACTGTCTATCCTCCTACAACATGATCCTCGGGCGACCCTAGATCTATGACATGGGGGCCGTCCCTTCAACGCTCCACCAGATGGTGAAGTTCTCCTACAACATGATCCTCGGGCATAAGGTCGATCATGGGTGACCAGGAGAACTCCCGGTCCTTCTATGAGACTACCCTGAAGGGGAAGACAAAGGTCTTATAGCAATTACAGAGCCAGCCTCCGGCTCAGAATACTGAGGAGCTCGAGGTTGAAGAAATGGACTAGGTGCCATTGGCCGAAGGGGACCAGATCCGACGCCTCAAGATAGGCTCTAGGCTACCTGAAGGCCTCAGAAGGAGGTTAATAGACTTCCTCATGTCCAACTTCGATTGCTTCGCTTGGTCCCACGTCGATATGCCTGGGATCGATCCGGAGATCATCATGCACAAATTGCAGGTGGACCCTAAGTACCAGCCAGTCAGGCAAAAGAGAAGGAAGTTCGCTCCTGAGAGGGATGCGATCATCAAGGAGGAAATCAAGAACCTGCTCGATGCAGGATTCATCCGCGAGGTGCAGTACCCGGAGTGGCTAGCTAACGTGGTGGTAGTCAGGAAGAAGAACTGTAAGACCCGATCCCGGCCGACCAGGCCGCAGTCGATGCCTCACGTCGCTCGGTCCATACACTGACCGAACCTCTAAATTTTTTTGCACTTTATTTAAAACATCTCTCATAGGCGATGGCTAACTCAGATCTTAGCTCACGACTATCTTAGCCATTTCCTAGCTTAGATCAATTCAACTCATACACAGCGGAATAACATCTATCATCCATTGGTCTACAACCAATCTAGCACTTGTCCGGTCAAATCACCTTAGCCTCGGTTAGTATACACAACTACCACTAGCTCTCAAAGGTCGATCCTGAACCCAGACCAAGACATACAAATCCGAGGTTCCATTCCCCTAAGCAACATTGCTAGATCATACCTTTTCCACAACCACGGAGCTTGTTAGCTCTTTGTCTCCGCTGACTTAGCTAGCTCATCCAGCACCACGAGCTCACTCATTTGAGCTAGCTGCTCCAGTTTGAAGTAACTTCGCCCAGCTCCCCTTCCACTCGTCCAGCTCTCTTATACCTGCATAAACTCTTCCCTTGGGTACTTAGTCATTCAACCAACCATCCCCACAGACCAAGTAACCTTTGGGAAGTCTTCAATAGTAATTGGTAAGCATCTGGCCCATCTCAGCCCATGCATCAACCAATATCCTTACACTTTGTAAGATATAATACCAAGTCCTCTCATGGACTAGTAATGCCAAGTCCTCTCATGGACTAATAATGTCAAGTCCTCTCATGGACTAATAATGTCAAGTCCTCACAAAGACTAATAATGCCCATCAGATCCTAAGTCAATCAACCAACCACCCCACATGACTCAGAACTGATGAGTCATCACACTTACCCAACCGGCCATGGAACCATGTCCCAATGCACCCGATCAGTCTTGCTCTTACAACCGGTGCGTCCTTTGATCAATCAGAGAAGACACCTTGATCCATCATCCAAGGATCAGGTCATCCATCATTGCCCAAGATTAGATCACGCGAGGCCTTACTTGAATAATAACACCCAAGCTCAGTACTTATGGTCCACGCCACCAGGTACTAGCTATACTCTTCTTCATGGCTCTCAGACAATGCTTTCCACATAGATTACCAACACCAAGGTTGATAACTAACATTCCTTATGATCAATATCATAAGTGACTAACATATCACAACACACAAGCATATGATCAGATAACCTAACACAAGGATCTGACATCAATATACTCTCAGGTGCAATTTCGACCTCAAGCAAACCTGCTCCCAAAATTAATTAAAATTCACTAAAAATCCTAATAAATCCCCACTAAGAGATTCCCATAGTCGAAATCCAATGGATCCACCCAGACCATATAGATTTCGACCATGATCAGTCCTGCCAAGGCCAAGGACATCCACTTCCTGAACCGGCCAAGGCCATGGTTCAGTGCCTCCATTTCTTATCAACAGTCTCAATCATAAACAGAAGAAATAATATGAAGAATAATATTAAACAGAGTAAGGTGCAACTGCAGGAACATATCAGCCCATACGACTATGTCTGATGGTCCGCAGTCCACACTTGTTACCTTATCAAGGGCTATCATGCTCCTCCACAGCGCACCTCCATCAGGTCTTATCACATACTTCCAGTATTGATAAGATCCATTCATGGGTCGCACCCATCATCCCTTCCATAGAACTTCCATGAAACCAGTTTCTGCACTGCATCCGCCTACAAGGCTGTCTTGGCTATGGAGAGTGAAGTCCGGCCTTCTCCCTTCTCTCCTAACCATTTGCTTGTGTTCCCAAGGTGTAGATGAAGCCTAGGGTGTGTTCATAAATGATCAAAACCCAACCAAAGGTCGTGCATCACTTCCCCCTTTGTTGCCCATGAAACTGCTTCTCCATACACATCTGCCTTCAAGGCTGTCTCAGCCACTGGAAGTGAGATCCGGCCTCCTAACTTCTCTCCTGGATATTTGAGTGGATTGTATGGATGTAGAGGAAGCCCATGGCGTGGCAAACAATAATCAAAACTCATTAGAGGGTCGTTCTCAACTCCCCTCTTGAATACTCTCAAAACTGCATCTTTGATGCCTTTGAATGCATCTCGGTCTTGGATTGTTGAATCCGACCATCTCTCTCTTTTTCTCTGTTTCAGAATGGTATTTTCCACAGAAAAACCCCCAAACATGAAGAAGAAGTCGATCATTAACTTCCCATAACCGCCTGAGAGGCAGTTACCAATCAATAAGCCTAAAAGGGACAATTTCCCCTTTTCTCAACCGCCCGTAACCGCCCCTTGGCGGTTTCTTCCCATTTTAAATTCACGTCCTGGGCCTTCCAAACCACCCTTGGACATGTCCAAAACAAGCCCAAAGTGATTTCCCACGCCCATGGTCCAACCACAAGAGCCCACCAGCCCATCGGTACACATGGGTCGTCCACATGGCCCAGTCACTGTGCGGACCCGGCCCAACTGTCCAAGACTTGAACACTCAGTCCAGCTGAGTTGAGCTGATCCCCAGCTGACCCAGCTGAGTCAGCTAGTAGTTCAGCTAGTGTGAGCTGACCAGTGAGTGTGGAGCTAACACACTCTACTTGAGCTCCAACCGAGCTTCGTCCAACTAGTTGAGCTTCTTCCTTGCATCTCCTAGCTGTCATACACTGCGTCCAGCTAGCTTCCTTCATCTTATTCAATCCTTCTAAGTACCTTGGTCCATTTCCGGACCTAGACTTAGTTTTCACATGATCCATTCTGATCATTCACTTCATTACAGCTTGTTCACGATCAATTTCCATGATCTGAACCAAAACAGTCCCGTTTCTGTTGAAACGTCTAGACCCTATGTCAAGTTTCAGGAACGGGGACATGACAAGAACGGCAAATGGAGAATCTGTATAGATTTCACAGACCTCAACAAGTCCTATCCAAAGGACCCATTTCCTCTACCTCACATCGACAAACTCTCGACGCCACAGCCGAGAACCAGCTGATGAGCTTCATGGATGCGTTCTCTGGCTACAACCAGATAATTATGAATCCAAATGACCAGGAGAAGACATCTTTCATGACCTCCCGGGGCATCTATTTCTACAAGGTCATGCCTTTTGGCCCAAAGAACACAGGATCCACCTATCAAAGGCTGGTGAGTATGATGTTCGCGGATCAGATCGGGCAGACCATGGAAGTCTATATTGACGACATGCTGGTGAAGTCCCCGGAAGCCGAAGATCATATCTCACACTTGCAGCAAGCCTTCTCTACCCTGCGGAAATACAGCATGAAGCTCAACCCAGCCAAATGCATATTTGGAGTGAGCTCCGAAAAGTTCCTGGGGTATATTGTGACCCACCGGGGCATCAAAGCTAATCCCGAACAGATACGCGCTATCCAGTCCATTCCCTCACCGAGGAACGTCAAAGAGGTCCAGAGGCTAACAGGTAGGATGGCAGCTCTGAACAGATTTATCTCCAGGCTATCTGACAAGTCTCACGCCTTCTTCGAAACACTGAAGAACCCGAAGGATTTCCATTGGACGGAGATATGCGAGTCCGCCTTGCACGAGCTAAAGGTATACCTCACCACTCCTCCTCTCCTGTCGAAGCCCTTGGCGGGTGAAGTAATACTACTGTACCTTGCAGTTTCGAAGCACGCCGTAAGCGCCGTTCTGGTACGCGAGGAAGGAAGCAGGCAGCTCCCGATCTACTACGTGAGTAAAGCCCTCTTGGACGCAGAGACTCGCTACAGCCACCTCTTGCCCATAAGAGCTCCAAGCATACTCATTCTTGCAATGATTGCATTTAGTTTTCTCCTCGCCATTGGGCTTTCGAATCACACAAAAATCCCCCCAAAAATCTGACCTTTGCCTACTCTTCCTATCAGCATCCTCATCGTCCTCGCCAAAATCAGCATCCACTTTAAGCTCCTCTTCTTGTTTTTTCTTCTTCTTTTGTGGCTGCCCCGGGTTTGCCTCAGAAACTTTCTTTTTTCCATTTTTTGGAGGCGGCTTGGAACACCTTCTCCCTCCACGTATTGCAGCAGCAACCGATTTCTTTTTCCCTTGACTCGCCTTTGAAGACGATCCAGATATGTTTGAGAGACTCCCTGATCCGAAAGCAAATTGTTTGGAAGGCTGAGTGGGTTTTATTGGAGGAGGAGTCTCCTCAACATCACTATCGACCTCCTCATCAGCTACCTCAATCACTCGTTTTCTTTGTTGCTTCTTTCCATCTGAAAAACCCATCTCAGTTTCATGACTCTCATCAGCAGCGGCAAGGGCTCCTAACAGGCGTTGAGTTTCAAAGTCACAGGTTTCCAAGTACTTGAAATTAGGATTCATCTCCTTTGTCGCCACTCTCAAGTTTCTCTCTTAGTATTTTTGTTTTCCTCACAAGTCGCAATAAGCTGTGAGAGACTTGTTTCCGTGAGGCGTGAGTTTAGGTTTGTTTTGTTAGGTTATTTTTTAATTTTTTTAAAAAAAAAATTGATATTTGTAAAATTCAATAACATAACGACAAAACAGTGTTTCAAAAAAAAAGAACGAGAAAACATAACAAACAGAACAAACATCAAAGTGGGACAAGCAATTTCTCAAACATCAAAGTGGGACAAAGAGAGACAACACTCATATAACAACATGTTATTCTCAGCAAACCTAGCTACACAAGCAGAATTAATATAAACGGCACGACACAAATCACAATGAACTATCAAGCTACTCAGCTACTCAGCATGTTATTCTCAGCAAACCTAGCTACTCAGATACACAGTCTTACAGTTCCTCTTCAAACAAACAGAACATGAAGAGTACATAGAGACATAATGTTTCTTAGAGCTGGAATAAGCAGAAGATTCTCTGTTTTTGATCATACGCTTATGCATTCTATCTTCTCTGGTTTCATAAGACTCTTGGTTTCTTTTCTTCCCAAGCCTCGCAGATTAATCAAATTGGAACTTGAGTCATGACACTAAAACCTGGTGCCTGAATTCCCATGCTTCCATGAGGAGACATAGCAGAACTCTGAGAACAAAAAAATTAGAAAGGATAATATCTTATTATGATGGAAATGTTTTGGTTATCATTAATCATGTGATTGTTCCATAAAAATTTAGAGCAATCGTTCTCAAAGCCTGGTAAGTACACAACATACAACAAAATAAAATACGCTACCTGCTGTAAAAAAGGATTTTGCTGTTGTGAAGAAACTGCTTCTCGTTTCCTCCAAATAGAGAAGGCACGCCTAAGAGGTTCCCATGACCTTGTACTTGCTGTAACCGCTGTAAGAATTTCTCTCTTTGATCTGGTGCTATTTCAGTTCTTCCACGGACCTAAAGCCAAAAGAGAAATACATTTCAATGTTTAGTCATGAGACAAGCATGTTATTCAATCTTAATTAACAAACATATAAGAGAATGTAAATTTGTAATCTAAACAGTATAGAATGGCGAGTGATATGAACTACATGCACAGATTTATTTTGTGGTAATCTAAACAGTATATGAATAACCGGAGCTTCTCACCTTCATCGAGGATGAAAAGCTGAAGAATAAGAGAAGCTATGGTGGTAGATGGAAGAAGAGGTGACAGAGAGAAGCTACGGTGGTGGCTCGACGAAGGAGAGAAGCTCTGGTGGTCGCTCGACGAAGGTGAGAAGCTCCGGTTTGTGGAACAAACACGAAGAGAAGCTTCTGTGATGGCTCGACGAAGGAGAGAAGCTCCTTTTGTGGAACGAAGGTGGTTCGACGAAGAAGAGAAGCTCCGGTGGTGGCCGGAGTCGTCGAGTGGAAGAGAAGCTCCAGAATCGCCTCCATAGTCACCATTTTCATCTTTCTTCGTTGGTGAGCAGAACTCCAAAAGTCAATGGTGAAGAAGACATGCGGGTCTCGAGTGTCCGCGTCAGTCCAGCCCGCTTTGGCCCAAATCGATTTTAACCAGCCCGCAGGACCCGCACTTTATCAGGCCTCAGTTCTTGAGGCCCAAACCCGCCCCGCCATGAGACTTAACGGGCCATGCCCGCGGGCCGCGGTCCAATTGCCATCCCTACCTATCTGCAATTTTTATCCATTCATCACTAAAATACAGAACAAAAATTAAATAATAAAAATGTATTGAACTGCTTTGCAGATCAATTGTAATGTAAAAAAGTGTTCCAGCAAACATAGCTGAAAACAAAGGTGTCGAAAAACAGGTGGCCAATGGGTGATTTTCTCTTTTCTTTTCTTTTTTTCTATAAATACTACCCCAACATTCTTTCTTTTATTATAAACCAGAATACTCTATTATACTTTTATAACCACTTATTATATACTTACTTGACATATTCGTAAATTTGACATAATTTTTGTAAAAAGTATTTAAACATTATTTTGTATTCTATAAAAAAAGAATTCAAAAATTCAAGGAGTAATTTTAGTTAGTTCATTAAATATATTATAAAATAAATTGAAAATATTATAAATGAAAAGCATATATATATATTTAATTTAAATTCACAAAAAAATCATACATTATTTTAAAAAAACTTTAATCATTATAATTTAAAAATAAAACAAAACAAGAATAATCTTTATAATTTTGATATTTGTAATGAATTTTCATATAATTTTAAATTTCACTATTAACATATTTTTGTTATTCTTGTCGACACGATATTTATTACTTTTTTCAACAACTGTATTTTTAGATAATTAATTTTCATTATATATTTAAAATGCATTTGTGTTGCTTGTTCTGTTTGATCTACATGATGTTCATTAAAATAATTTTTAAAAAGTAATTAATATTTTCATTTGAATTAGTTTCATAAATTTATGCATATACTTTCATATTTGATATTTCATATATTAATTGCATATAATTATAAATGTTAAAGGTTATTCATAATTACTTAATATCAAACATATATTTTTGTTCTTACGTATAGCATTTTTTTTATTTTGAAATTTAAATGAAGATTTTGTTGATACAATAACATATATAAAAATTGAAAATGTTAGTTCTATAGTTGAAGCAAATGGTAATAAGAAAATCAAAAATCGAATAAAGATAACAAAAAGTAAGAGTAAAAAAAGAATACTCTTCATAACTTTTGTAACTGTTATGAATTTTCATATAATTTTAAATTTCACTATATTTATTAAAATGATGATATTTAAAATCATTTTTCTAGACATGATATTTATTACTTATATAATAAGTTGTATTTGTTTAGATATTTAATTTTCATTAAAAATCAATATTTATTTAAATACAATAATTTATTAAATTTGCATGATCTGCATTTGTTCTATTTGATCTGCATGATCTGCATTTGTTCTGCTTGATCTGCATTTGTTCTGCTTGATCTGCATTTCGGTTTGATCTATATTTTTGATTTACGTTACCCATTCGAAGCCTAATAATATATTTGCTCAAATCTATACTAATGTTTCTTGCAAGCAAAAAAATATAACAAGTAACAACTTAACTCAATTTCAAAATTTTTCTTATTCTTTTATATTCGAAAACTGAATATATTTTTACACGATTTTCTTCCTTACATATGACCTCCCTATTAATCAACTTCCCATTTTAATATAATATATCTAATTAAATTTTTGCTTTTGAAAACAAAATGTTTAATATAATATAGATGGCAAAAAATAGTATATTATATCCACATGTTATATTGTAAACAAAATATATGTGTGTTTTAAAAACCATATATAAAACAAAATATAGTGCCACAAAGTAATATTTATAAAATTATATATTATAATCTCAGTAAAAATTATGAACAAATATAATATCTGGGCATAGCGCGGATTAATATCTAGTTTTAATTTAAATTACAATATCTGTGCATTGTACAGATCTAACTAGTTAAATGGCAGTGGTACACTAAAATCAAGTCGATGTTAAATTTTAATTTAATTGATTTATAAATGTAAAAAAAAAAATTGATAAAAACAAATCTATGAAAAAGTGATAGATGTTGGGGGGTGGGGGGGGGAAACACCTTTTTCTTTTTGCATCTATACTGTAAAAAAACTCAAAAAGAATTATTTATGAAAGCTTTAAACAAAAGTTATGTAATATACGTGTATTTTTAGGATTGTTAGGCAATATTTGTTTGCTCAAATCAAATAAATAATATTCTATTAAAGTTAAATAGCAGTTGTACACTTAAATCAAATCCATATTAAATTTTAATTGTATTGAATTTATAAATGAAAAAAAAAACATTGATAAAACAAATCTATGAAATATGATATATGTCGCCAGAAAAATCCCGAGGGCTGTGGTATACAAGGTCAAAAAACTTTTAAAACCCTGGCCGTAAGAAATTCTCCAAGAAAGTCTCTGGGATCTCAAGTTCTTTTCAATTAAAAAAAAAAAGCAATCTTCAATTTAGGAAATAATAAAAAATCTATTTTTGGTAAGAGCAAGCCTAAACTTTGTCAGCTAACTCCCTCCCTCAAAGACGAGGAAAAATGTCTCCCTTTTTTTTTTTGAACCCTCAAAAAAAATGACCAAAGTTTTGAACAACAAACACAATCCAAGCAAAAAAAACTTTCATAGACGAAGAAGCATCACCACACATCATATTTGTGATCAGATTCTTCATAAAGAACAAAACAACAGCAGCTATATTTCTTTTTCCTTAACCCATGACTGCTGTTCAATTTCTCTGCCTCCTCCTCTGTTTCTCCTTCACCCCTTCTCTGCAACACGTCAGCGAGTCTGAGCCGCTCATGCGGTTCAAAAGTTCGGTGAATATAACGAAAGGGGATCTGAATTCATGGAGAACAGGAACCGATCCTTGCAATGGAAAATGGTTTGGTATCTACTGCCAAAAAGGCCAAACAGTCTCCGGTATTCACGTCACTAGGCTGGGTCTCTCTGGGATCATCCATATCGAGGATCTAAAAGATCTCCCAAACCTAAGAACAATCAGGCTCGACAATAACCTTCTTTCAGGCCCACTCCCTCCTTTCTTCAAGCTTCATGGTCTGAAATCCCTCTTGCTATCAAACAACAGCTTCTCTGAAGAGATAGCTGATGATTTCTTCAAGGATATGCCACAGCTCAAGCGAGTGTTTTTAGATAACAACCGTTTCACTGGGAAAATTCCTGCATCCGTGATGCAAATCGCAGGCCTTGAGGAGCTTCACTTGCAAGGCAACCAGTTCTCCGGTGAGATACCTTCGCTTACAGATGGCAACATGATTTTGAAATCTCTCGACCTCTCCAACAATAACCTGGAGGGAGAGATCCCAAAGAGCATTGCAGAAAGAAAGAATCTACAGATGAACTTCCAAGGGAACCAGAAACTTTGTGGAGAGCCGCTGAATATCAGATGTGATGATAAAACGTCATCGTCAGGGAAAGACCCAAACGAGGTCACAGGGAAACCCGTGCTAATGGTCATACTTTTTCTTTTGATATTCTTGATCTTGGTGGCAATTCTAACAAGATGGAAGAAGAAGAGGCAGTCCGAGTTCAGGATGCTCGGCAAAGACCATCTAAATGACCGTGAAAGCGTGGGAGTCGGTTTGCCAGAGTCGATAAAGAAGCCTGTTGAGTCAACTAAGAAGCGGAGTAACGCCGACGGCTCCTCTAAGAAAGGTTCAAGTCATCATGGGAAAGGTGCGCCTGGAGGAGGCGGCATGGGAGACATTATAATGGTGAACAGCGAGAAAGGCTCCTTCGGTTTACCTGATCTCATGAAGGCTGCAGCCGAGGTGCTGGGAAATGGTAGTCTTGGGTCGGCCTATAAGGCCGTAATGGCTAACGGGTTATCTGTGGTTGTAAAGAGGATTAGGGATATGAACAAGCTCGCACGTGACGCATTTGATGTCGAGCTGCAACGGTTTGGGAAACTACGACATCCTAACGTTCTTACCCCTTTAGCTTATCATTATCGTCGCGAAGAAAAGCTTGTCGTCTCGGAGTACATGCCTAAAAGCAGTCTACTCTACGTTTTGCACGGTACACATGCATGGCTAAGTCTCTGCCCCAAATTGTTATCCTACTCACAACAAATTTTGAATGTCTTTTTTTTCTTTATTAATTTCAGGAGATCGAGGGATTTGTCATTCCGAGCTAAATTGGCCAACAAGGTTGAAGATCATACAAGGGGTCGCACGTGGGATGCAGTTCTTGCACGAAGAGTTTGCATCCTACGACCTTCCACATGGAAATCTTAAATCCAGTAACGTTCTATTAAGTGAAACCTATGAGCCACTGATCAGTGATTACGCATTCCTCCCGTTTCTTCAGCCTGAAAATGCCTCGCAGGCTTTATTCGCTTTTAAAGCCCCAGAGTTCGCTCAAAACCAGCAGGTTTCACCAAAATCAGACGTCTATTGCCTCGGAATTATCCTTCTAGAGGTCATGACGGGAAAATTCCCTTCACAGTACCTAAACAATGGTAAAGGCGGGACGGATATCATTGAATGGGTGCAATCTTCAGTTGCTCAGCATAAAGAAGAAGAACTTATTGATCCAGAGATAGCGAGTAATACTGATTCGTTGAAACTAATGGTGGAGTTGCTGCGGATCGGGGCTGACTGTATTGCAAGTAATCCAGATGACAGAGAAAAAATGAAGGAAACTGTTGCAAGGATAGAAAGAATAACGATTTGACAAGGTTTTAAGAGAAAAAAAAGCCTTGGGAATCTGTAGATAAACAAAAACACAAGAGGAAATGAATGTTACATAAATAGGAGTGAAGATACTAGCTGGTAACCGAAAAATCATTTTCTGTGTTCATTAGGAAGATACGATGATAAAACCATATTTTTCTTTTTTTTTTGTTTCATACATTTTCTCTCTTTTTTATTTCCCATTTTTCTTTTGTCAATAGACTGTAAAATCTGTCTCATATAATAAGATGTTAATAGATTTGAATGCTATGACTTATGAGTACAATTACAAAATATTTTTTTTTTAAACTCAATTTCTTGTTAAAACATCTTACATTTTAAAATACTAAAACCTTTCTAAAACATAGTATCATTATAAGAAAATCATATCAGTACGAGAAAACAGCCAATTCTCGACAAAAAAAAAAAAATCAGAAATCCCTTGAAAATGAGTATTCCTGGCGAATCCCTGACGAAGTCATCCGTCGAGACTAAGTTGTCGGGAAAAAAAATAATCAGGAATTCTTTGGGATGTACCGACGAGTTCCCAACAGACGGTTTCTCGACGAACTACCAAAGGAAAGACTTTCCAAGTAGTCTTCTAAATCTTAAAATCAAATAACTAATCAAATAGCAACAAACATTTCATTAAACATAAGTCAACTTATAAAATGTTTAATATATACAAAAATAAACATATATATGTCAAAAAAAAAATTTAATTAAGATGCTAAAGTATAACCCTAAAATACAAACAATATTACCACATATGTTACCAAACTCTAAACCAAAGACAATCATGACTTACAACGTATATTCACTCATTTATATTGAAATCAATTCAATTTTAGTAAATGTAAATTTACATCATTTAGAAATATTTATAATTACATCATTTTTTCGATCAAATATTTTTTTATAAAACATAAATTATTTTAAAAATCTAATACATGAGAAGACTTTGCGAGAGATCTTCTTAGAGTTTATCAACCACAGAAGACTTCATATAATTATATTCATAAAAATGTATACAGGTTTTTTATTAGTCATAAGGGATTGTTATAATTTCACTAGCCTTTTGAATTACTTTTGCATTCATTGAATTTATTGTACAGTTTTGCATTTAAAATCAAGTTTTAGATCCTTTTGGCAATTTCTGCTTAGATAATTATAAGTAAAATTTATAATTATTTAGAACATTTAGTATACTTTTTAAAATTTATAAATAATTTATATTTACTTTTGAATAATTTTATAAATTATCAAATTTTTAAATAAAATAAGTTTCATGTATTGCATTAAATAATAGTAAAATTTTGGTAATTTATATTTTTCTTATTAATATAAAGTATTTAATTAATATAATATAATTATTTTATATTTACATTACATATCTCATATGTTTTATTTTAAACAACATACATCCAAAAACTTACAGCTATATCCAATATAACTATATCAAAAATTTCTACAAAAAAAAAAATTACAGGCAAATTACCTATAACATAAATTTTACAACTAAATTTTTACAACTATAGTCAAACCAAGCATCTACTTGTAGTATATTTAACAAGAATACAACCTTGTTATTTTGCTCAAATTAGTATTGAACTATTGTTTTTTTTCAAGTATTGAACTATTGATGATATAAATAGAAAAAAAAAATAATGGCGAAAGTTGCGGAGAGGCCAAGAAAGATCTTTGTTTTTCAAAGAAAATCAGTGAAATTATAAAATCTAAAATAAGATTTTTTTTTTTAAAAAAAAAAGAAATTAAATTGTAAATTTCGTTGATCCGTTACTTGAAATCTCTCTCGTCATCATCCAAAACAAAACACAAAGTCCTCGAAAAAGAATAAAATCGTCCAGAGCTGCTAAATCCGTTTGTATGGCGTTTCCTCTTTGTGTCTAAGAGTGCTTCATTTCCATTTCCTCTTCTGGTAATTTGTACATTCTTACGTAACTAGCATGAATAGTTATAGAGAATCAACGTTGATTTATTTTGATTCTGTCTTGTTAACGATTTTGATTGATGTATTTCTATTTTTTTTTCCATGCACTTGATGTGGTTTTGATTCCCTGCTTATATATGGTTAGAATGTTGGAATTGCAGGAAAGTTACAGAAATGCATATGATGTTTTGTGAGATTGATCTAAGGTTACAAATTTATTTAGGATCAAATAAATTTTGTGTTAATTTTCTTGGGCATTTGTGTTCCAGAGTTCATGTTTATTGAGGTCAGATCGAATAATGCACAATTTGTTTATGTTTTTTCTTTTTTTTGAACAACCCGCAATTTGTTTATGTAAACATGATACATCTTACGCATTGATTCAAGAAAAGGAATCGTACATTGCGTTAAATCTATGGGCATATACAGATATTTGCAAATAGCATATGTTTTGGGTGGCTTATGTCCTATAAACAAATAGCACCTTACTAGGTTATTTATAATCTACCGTTATTTGATTGATTTTACCACCGTGTCTTATAAGTGATATACCGTTATTTAGGCCTGGGTGACCCGAAAACCCGAACCCGAACTAACCCGAAAATAACCGATCCAAAACCGAACCGAAAATTTATAAGTACCTATTGGGTCCAAAATTCTTACCCGAATAGACCCGGACCCGAAAAGAACCGATCCGAATAGATCCGGACCCGAAAAGAACCTAACCCGAATAGGCCCGACCCAATAAGAACCGATTTAAACCCGACTTAAAAACTTTAAAATATCTTTTTTTTTATTAACAATCTTTATCATTATTTTGTAATATTTTTTAAGTAACATGAAGTTTGAAATGTAAAATATAGAATTAAAATGTTCTATTTTAACTATTAATAGTTTATTTAAAGTTATTTTGTAAAATTTTAAATATATATGATAAATTTTAGATATATATGATAAATTTTGATTAAATTCGATGGAATTTGAGTATTTCATTTCTTTTTTATATCCTAAATACCAGAACCCGATCCGGACCCGATCCTAATCTGAAAATTATAGGTATTTTAATTATAGAACCGAAGCGACCCGGACCCGACAAGACCCGACCCGGTACCGGCCCGAAAAATTATGAGTATCTAAATTGGTCTAAATTTCCAGAATCTAAAGGACTATGACCCGAAGAGACCTGACCCGAACCCGACCCGCGGACCCGGATGCCAAGGCCTACCGTTATTTGATTGATTTTACCACCGTGTCTTATAAGTGCCAAAATTAGACTACCTCATAGACTCAAGCTTTATCAAACCTATAGTCGGATTGATTTCGAAAAAATATTAACTTGGTTGATCTTAAGCAATGCAATATGAAGCAAAACCATGAAACATGTTTTTTCCTTTCATTTTTAAAATTGTATGCGGGATTCTAAATTGCAGCTTTCCTGGGAAGATCTTATATATCCTTAACAAAGGAGAAAAATGGAGGAAAACAACGCAGCAAAGTTAACCGGGATCAAGCAGATTGTGAGGCTAAAGGAGATTCTGCAAAAATGGCAAACTGTCACAATAGGTTCAAAGTCAGATGATACCGAGTTGGGAGAAAAAAAGCACACAGCCATAATTTCACCGGTTATCAACCAGAGGCTATTGGATATGAAGACATGTGATTCGGATGAGGAAATTAGCCAAAGTCCTGAGCCACCGCCTGATGTCCCTGAAGGGTATTTGGCGGTCTATGTTGGACCCGAGCTCCGGAGATTTATAATTCCTACCAACTTTCTGAGCCACTCTCTGTTCAAGGTCTTGCTCGAGAAAGCTGAGGAAGAATACGGATTTGATCATAGCGGCGCCTTAACCATACCTTGCGAGGTCGAGACTTTCAAGTACTTACTTAACTGCATTGAGAACCATCCTAAAGATGACACCTCAGGTAATAAGCTCTTCTTCTTCTTCTTCTTCTTCCTCCTTTTTTTAATTACCCACACCTTTCTTTCTTATACTACTATGTAGATTCTTTCTTTGAAAATCAAAATATCAAAAGAAATAAAAAACAATTAGCATTTTAGCGTCGGCCGAACATTACTTGTTAGCTTTAACTTTTACAACCAAAAAAAAAACACATGTTGGTCCGAGAACGAGAATGAATCTTGAATGTAATTTCAAATCATTTGGAGAGACCAGAGAAGGTCTTACAGGATTATTTTCTTGGTTGTTTTGCAGCTGGAGGAGATTCAGTGGAAACGGAAGAGTAAACAACAAGCAACATATAAAATTCTTCCTTTTATCTTTTATAAACTAATCAACTTGTATTAGTGCTAAAGACTCTCATATCCGACTGGTAATTGTCAAATCAGTCTTTGTATTTTCCTGATAATTTGTTTCTTCTACTCTCCATTGTTTTTTCTCAAAAATGAAGAGTAGAGATATGTTAAAAATGCATTATACTCATTAAACAAATCGTTTCTTTTTTCTCTTCTTTCCCTTCTATCTCAATCAAGGAATCAATGTGATAGAGCTTGTTTTATTGCCAAACTATCATGGTATCACTTAGTTCTAAGGTCTATGCAGTTGAGAAAAAGATCAAACATTTATTGCCAATACAAAACATGAATAGCTGAAAAGCAAATGCAGAAGCAAAACCAGAAAAGAAATAAATTTCATGAGTGAAATAACAGAATCTGTCGACACGAAAACGCTCTGTAATGCTCCCGCACACAGAATGAGAGATATATTTATTCTTTGAAATACCAAAAACAAACACCTTCATACCCAACTTTTACTCTTCCGGGGCTGGGGAAGCACAAAAGTTACATATCTTACTCGGTTATTTCTTTTTTCAGTCGGTTTTTCAAATATAGTAAAATACCCATGCTTAATAAGTAGAATGAAAAGAAGAAAAACAAGAAAGACTTCATTGCAAAACTCGTGAAATGTCAGAGGAGGCATCGATCATTTGGGATTTCCAAAGCAATTAAAAGTACAAACAAAAGAAGAAACGTGAAGCTAAGGGACAAGCAAGCCATTAGAGGACTTCTGAGACTTCTTCCTGTAGTTAGAGACGCTACAGTTTGGGCATACATATTCCAGTCCATCCGTTTTCGCATAATCCTGTCATGTCACAATAGTATGAGCATCGATCAGTACGCATACACTCAAGGCATTGATGCTAGTTACGAGTGCATTGGTGTTTGTTAGGGATACCTTGAAGGCGCCGAGGCCTGGCCTTCTGTCACAGCCGAAGTGAGCCCACTCTCCACACGATCCACAGTTCACCCAGTCACCTGCAGTGCTACTGTTTCAACCAAAAACAAAAGCAAGAAGAATTGTTAAACATGTATTCTTCTGATGTGAGAGAGAAGGATGGTTGGTTCTTAAATGTACCTTCGACATATTAAACAACACTCTCCATCTACATCATCATGAGCATACTCATACTCCAGTAGATACGTCTCATAGTGTCTTTTCAGAGTATTGCCAACACCCTGCCAAATAATAAATCCAAAAGCTAGTCTCTAAAGACCAAATTCATGATTTTTAAGAATAAATCAAGTGATGAGATTAGAAATCAGATCATTTACAGTCATTCTGTTAGTGAGTGTGTGGTTCCGCATCTTCGAGAAAACTTGTCCCTTCCAGTTGATCCCATTCCCTACGTGGAACCCTCCACGTGATACAACCTGCCAAAAGAACTCCAATTACCTAAACAAATCTAAATAATGCTGTCGGGGTTTGATTGAAACCACAAATCATTGTGTAAACTACCTCTCGGTACAGGTTGAACAGATCAAGACGTTTTGAGTTGAGAACAGCATCTGGAAACTCCGCTAGACCCCCAGGAGGAACAAGCCGGCTATGTCCTCGTATTACCAGAAACTGCATCACATCCCTTAGAAATTCCTCCTGAACAGAGACAGAACCCATATAAGATCCAATCATATCAAATGGATTTAAGTTAAAATCTAAGAAACACAGGAAAAATGGTGCAAACCTCTGAGCAAATCTGAATATGCGCTCTTCCACACTCGTGTTTCTTGAGAGGCAGAGGGTTCAGTGATATGATTTGCTTCCTCTGGTACGAACCAGAAAAAGCTTTACGGTGAGTTACCGGAGTACCACCTGATGCACCATGCTTTGGAGGCATAGGTAAGCTCCCTTTGGTGTGGTCACCATCAAACCTTCCAATTTCAGAGTAACCAGAGAAAGGTATCATCTTATGTCGACGGGTATGAGGTATTGGTCTCAGAGCAGCCACGTTGATTTTCTTCGATGTAAGTCGTCCGTTTTCCATTTCCTGGTTGTGATTTCCAGAGAAAGGATGTAATCAGTAAGATACATATATGTTCCAAGAAAATGGCCACAAAACTTCACCCAAATTAGAGTTGAAATCAACGAATCTAGCTCGTAAAACACAAAGAAGGTCTAAATCAAACATTCTGTATTGGAGGTTTCAACCTGCGACATCCTAAACAGTACCTTATTTTCTCTGCATGGCTCGGATCTTTTTCTGCTTGGCAACGGAGGCGTTAACCAGTTAGGAATTTGGGATAGAAAAGCATCATGATTTGATGTATCAGTGTCACTGATCTGTTTTCCGCAAAAGAAAAGTAGACGTTCTGCATCATCTTTTTCAAAGGAAGCAACAGGCAGCCCCTGAATGCTGGCTACTCCAAGGACAACCAAACTGCGGTATGACACATCAGGCGCCAGCTGTCTTAAGACCTGCCGAAAAGCAAAGCAAACATTTTCTTAGCTAACCATCACCAAATTAAAACACATGAAGCCCACAATTTCGTCAGAAGCGGCAGAGAATGTGAGTCACTCTAAATGTAAAAATCATCATATAATAAAAAAAATCATCATATATATGGTTGAAAGCAATAACGTAGGTAAAATGGTCCTAAGATATCCCAAAGCTTAAGTAAAAAATATCGGGAAGTTGAATTGTCACTAATCTAACTGACTAAATATTGTTGAGAAACTTGGAAAGAATGGTGTATCAGATAAATGACAATATCTATAACAAATCTAATTCGAGCAAAAAAATGAGACAACTAACCTGCAGAGCCCATGTTGGAACTTGCATCGAAACTTCACACACACTAGCCCCACAAGCTATTGAGGCAGATTTCCGGGGCTCAGAGAAAACCTGCTTTGCTTCTTCTGAGTTCACCTCTGAGTGAACTAGTTGGATCTTCTCAACCACGTCATGCTTTATGTGATTTTCCAAAAGCTAAGATTTAAAAATAAAAAATTTATAAATCACAATTTACATGTATGCAAAAAAGCAGATCTTTTAACAGATATAGTCCCTTGCCTGATCACTGAAACATGTCTGCGCATTTCCCGACACCAGCATTGATATGTGTGCTGAAGAACAGGTCGAGATATCACAACGCATGGTGACTACACCACGAGTAAATGTTCCTGCTTGAAGAGGAGGTGCTGGAGCACTGCAGTTTTAATTCCGAAAAGCAAGAATATGAAAAGTAACAAAGTCTGTCTTTGACTAAATCCTCAGGCGCAAATTCACAGAACGGTTGTTTGGGCAAATAAACACATACCTAGAACGGTTATGAAGTTTACATCCTCGCATCTGGTACAACGAAATAATGAAGTTACATATTGGAAGGACTAAATACATGTTCATGCACGCATTTTAGTATGCCCACTGATGATGAAGAAGGAAAACTATAAAAGAACGAGCTACACTCACTTCTATTCTCAAGAGAGCATTGAGTCCATCCACCAAAGATCCCAGTAAGAGCGTATCCTGAAATAGCAAAAAGCTTTGGATTGAGGATTTCACAAAGAAGTACTTAGATTTGCTCAAATAAGCAAGCATCATAAAATATGCGAGAAGGTCAACAACACCCACCACTGTGCATGGTGGCCCACACAAAAGAAATCTCACGGTTACATCTTCATCATATATATTAATTGATGGCAGACTCTCTAATGAATTTTCCTCTTCTAGTTCATCGGCTCCCGGTGAAATCACATCAATCTTTGGAGGGTCTCCAAGCAGGCAGGGACAAGGTCCAATCTCATAATTCATTATACGGTCGTTGTCAGAAGAAAGGGCGGCATTGTTACTCGTACAATAGAGCCGGAAAGATGCTTCTGCAACCTGGAACGCATCCCATGTATAGCTGCTGGAACTGCATTGCCGAAACACATCATTGACAGCTAAATATATAGACTATGGGGACAAATATAGGTTAGACTAAAATGAAGGCTTGTTTCGTATTCTGATGTTTGAGTAAATAATTACCTTTGTATGACTGAAAACAGAGCATGGCGGAAATGACAGGCTGCGTATTTGGAGAACACATTTTTCCAATAAATAACATATTGAACTCCCTGCAAAAAAAGGCATAACATCAAGGGAGAAACTGATAAGAAAGAACAAAACAAAATAATCAGCTCAAATTTCTCCATAGAACTACGACCAAGTTATACCTCGAACATAATGTATGATCGAATCTAGCAATTAGGTGACCATCAAGGAAAAAACTGTCATGCCAACGGTCCTTTACATTTAAATCATTATTTTCCTAGACTTCTAACATAACCATTGGGTTAAACGGATAGCGACAAAGAGGTCATAAAGAACAACAGCAAAGGAAAAGAAAAGAAAAGCAAAACAGAGCTAGATGCATATCAAGAATGGTGTACCTTGGAGTAGAGTGCTTGAGCTAATTCTTCACCATTGGGGAGCTCGAGGTAAACCTGGGACAACAATATGAAACCAAAGCCTATTAATATCCCACGGAAGGACCATTACAAACAGAAACTTAACCAGGTAACAAGAACCTAATGATATTTACTGGTTAAATAAACTCCACTGAGCCTTTTAACGCATCATCAAGAGGGTTAACATCAAATTTAAAAAAAAAAAAAAAGATCTTAGCGGCATCAACCTAGCTTCAGCTGGTAAAAAAAGGAACTCCATATCTACAACTGAGCAATGTAAACAACGAATGTACCCACCGTTGTTGGTATGGAGGAACCAAAAAGAGTACACAAGGCATCAGGAGTAGAATAATCAGTACATCCCAACAGTAATTGACCAACTTCATCAGTATCTCCACTCTGCTCCCCTTGCAAGTACACAATATCCGGTGGTGAAGAGTTAATTGCAACTTGGAACTCCTCTGTAGTAGGGTTATTCAACACCTGAAACTATAAGATGACAGAAGCATAAAGCAAGAACCAAAAATTCCCCTACCAATTTGCGAAAACAAGTATCATTTTCAACTAACGATTCTATAACCACAACCAAATTAGCTACACACTGCAAAAAAAACTTAGTTAAAGTTCCAAAATTTAAGCCAAATTAGTTATGAGTTACCTTAAGTCGCCCTGAAGAAGAGAGATCCGGAAAAGGGTATCTGGGCTGATGAGCTTCAGCTTTTTGGTTGTCGCAAACCTCTCCAGAGACAAGAGCCAAAACATTACAGCGGGTTTGAGAATGAAACATCATTTAAAGCATTAACAAACTTTCTGTCTCTATGAAACTCGCGGAATAAAACGAAATCAACCGAATCGAAACCCTAGAGAAATTGAACGAATAAACCCTAATTTGTAACTCGTAGAGGAAGAAGAAGAAGAAGAAGGGAGAACTCGAGGAGACCTAGAAAAGAAGAAGGCTGAGGCATAGATGATTTTATTGGAATAAAGAAAACCTAAACGAAGAGGCCCATCATTCACAAAGGATATTTGTTTGAGGGTGAACTGGTTCAAGAACAATCTAAAGAGAGAAGCGGGGCGAACAAAGACGTTTTATAGATCTGAAGTATGTGATTACAAACAGATGGAAAGAGTGACTAAACAGCCTGAGAAATGCAAGGCGGCGAGTATCTACGAACTTATCAAAACCCTAGATCTAGCCGCTCGAGTGGTTGTGTAAAAGTCTGGATGCCCTTCTCGATGTTGTCTTCCTTCCTTTTATAGACTGTCCTCTCGTTCGCCCTAACTCGTCTTGAGTCTTGTTGGGCTTTTTCCCCCTAAACGGGCTTTAGATGTCGGCCTACTAGAACGTCTTCGTCAGCCGGTTCCAGATGAGCCACTCTAGCCGCGTGACTAAAGATGCTCCAAAGCCAAGCTGTTCCTGTCTTCTTTAGGAGCCACGTAAGCCGTCTTAGCGAGTTAGGTTTCCATATTTGATGGGCCTTGTGGAGGGTGCAACCCATCTCCTACAATAAGTCCCCCCAGTTCACTTACGAGCCGTGCAGGACTCTGAGTGAATTTGTAACCAGGTTTAATCGAATGGTGGAACCTAAAACGAGCGCGTCCGCTTTGTTTGTTGCAAGCGTGTTTAACTCATCATCAGAGCATGTCTAGCCGCGTGACTGGGACGTCTGTTCCTGGGGTGTCGACTTTCAGGGACGTGCTTGGTAGACCGTGGCGAGCACGTCTACTCGTGAGACTAGGAAGTCTGTTACTGGAAGGTTGATCTTCAGGAACGTGCTTAGTAGTCCGTGACGAGCATGTCTACTCGTGAGACTAGGAAGTCTGTTCCTGGAAGGTTGATCTTCAGGAACGTGCTTAGTAGTCCGTGACGAGCATGTCTAGTCGTGAGACTAGGATGTCGATTTATCAGCTGGGCGATGGTTAGTAGGAGCATGTTCGGGAGACCAACCGGAGCATGTCTAGGCGCGAGGCTAAGATGTCGGTTAGTCGGCTAGGGCTCTGTCTCATGGGAGCATGCTTAGTCGACCGCCAGGGCACGCTTAACCGTGCGCGTAGAACGTCTTTCTCCAGGGGCGCCCATGTTGATGTGAACCGGTTTGATATGAACCGGCATGATCTGAATCAGAATCCTGGTTTGATGATAACCGGATCCCGGTTAAGGCGAGAAGGTGAACCATCGCTAAGAGGCTCCTTCTAAAGCCCAATTAGGCCCTTTTAGGTGCAATTAATGCCCTGGGATGCAGTGCGGGATGCCGCGGGTTCAGATTTGTCGCGACGTCATCCGGCAAGCGATGCGCGCAGATCCGGCGCCGCCGAGGGTGTCGAGAGCGGTTCGACTCGGGCGGGTGACCTGTCAAATAGTGAAGATGACGATGGAGGCGGCGACGAGGGCAGTTCTAGTCGATCGGCTAGTCAGTCTGGCGACTCCGATTGCGAAAGAGATAGTGACTCGGATTCGTATATCCCGAGTCCACAGACTCTGTGGGAGAGACATCGGCGTGTTCGCTTCGATCAGATCGAATGTAGACCCACCGTTTATTGTCCTGATGGGACCTTTGAGGAGCTATCCCCGCTTCCGCCGGAACTGCTACGGGACCCGTGGTTCGACGGTCAACGCTGGGGGAATGTGTTCGCGACTCGCTCTAACCACAGCTCTGTGAGGGATTTACTAAGACGCTACAAAGGAGTCGGCGTGACGTACATAGTACCTTCTGCGGAGGTAGGCGTCCATTCGGTCGTTGCGAGCGTCGTAATCTCCGTTGAACTGACTGGCTACTAGCTGTGAATCACAATACGCACTTAGACGCTTTGCTTTGACGGCCTTTGCCAGACGAAGGCCGGCTATTAATGATTCGTACTCGGCTTCGTTGTTCGACGCTGGGAAACCAAAGCTGAAAGATTGTCGTATCAGTTCACCAGTTGGGGACTGGAGCTGGACACCAGCGCCTGAGCCTTTGTTCGTCGAGGAGCCGTCTACATGCAGTATCCAGTTCTGGTTCAGTGGTTGCAAATCCTGCTCTAGTTCTGGTGCCAACTCGACAAGGAAGTCGGCTAGGACCTGAGCTTTTGCGGCTGTTCGATTTTTGTAAGTAATATCTAGCTCGCCGAGTTCCACAGCCCACTTGGTGAGGCGACCAGCCCGGTTTGTGTTCTGCAGGACGGTGCGGAGCGGCTGATCGGTGAGTACCTCAACTGTGTGCGACTGGAAGTATGGGCGCAACTTCCTCGCTGCTTCTACTACGGCTAGGGCCATCTTCTCGAGGGTTGGATAACGAGTCTCCGGGCCTGTCATGCGCCTGCTTGTGTAGAAGATCGGCTTTTGCTCCCCTCGGTCCTCTTTAATGAGGACGCTGCTGACCGCGGCGCTGGACACCGCAATGTAGAGTGACAGGACGTCTCCTTCGTCTGGCTTGGCAAGGACGGGCGGGGTCGTGAGGTACTTCTTCAGTTGTTGGAAAGCCTCCTCGCACCTCTCGTCCCAAATGAACTTTTTATTGCCACGGAGAAGGTCGTAAAAAGGGAGACATTTGTCGGTCGATCTGGAGATAAACCTGTTAAGGGCGGCGATGCGACCAGTTAACCGTTGAACTTCGCGGCTGTTCTTGGGGCTAGGAAGGTCGAGGACGGCGGATATTTGCTTCGGATTGGCTTCTATGCCTCGTTGGGTAACGATATAGCCGAGGAACTCGCCTGAGGAGACTCCGAACGTGCATTTGGCCGGATTTAACTTCATTCCGTACTTGTTGAGTACTTCAAAACAGGCGCGTAAATGGCTAAGATGATCTTCCGCGTGCAGTGACTTGACTAGCATATCGTCGATGTATACCTCCATGGTTTGACCCAGTTTGTCTGCGAACATGCGGTTAACGAGCCGCTGGTATGTCGCGCCGGCGTTCTTCAGGCCGAAGGGCATCACTTTATAACAGTATGTTCCTCGATCTGTAATGAAGGCCGTTTTCTCGCGGTCGTCAGGGTGCATCATAATTTGATTGTAACCTGAGAATGCGTCCATGAAGGTAAGCATCTCGTTTCCTGCGGTTGACTCCACGAGTCGGTCAATACTCGGTAGCGGATAGCTGTCCTTCGGACAAGCTTTGTTAAGGTCGGTGAAGTCGATGCAGACGCGCGACTTCCCGTTCTTCTTTTTGACTACTACTGGGTTAGCTAGCCACTCCGGGTAGCGAACCTCTGTGATCGAGCCGGCCCCGAGTAGTCGTTCGACTTCTTCGTTCACTGCCTTTGATCGATCCGGTCCTAATTTGCGGCGCTTCTGGCGGATGGGCTTGAATGCGGGGTCGACATTAAGCTCGTGGGTTGTGATAGCCGGATCGATCCCTTTCATGTCCGATAGGGACCATGCAAAGGTGGATACGTTATTTCTAAGGAATGTGAGTAGTGCATGCTGCATGTCGTCGGCCAGAAGCGCGCCGACTCGTACCGTCTTGCTGGGGTCGGAATCGTCTATCGGCATCTCTAGGATCTCGTCCTTCTGAGGATAGGTTAAGCTAGTGGGATGAGAAACAGCGTTAACGAGGGATGGTGAACGCTGTAGTTTGACGGTGGCTATCAGCAGGTCTCGCGCGGCTTGCTGGTCTCCGCGGACGGTTTTGACTGTCCCGTCTACCCCCGGGAACTTGATGCACTGGTGGTAGGTAGACGGTATTGCTTGCATCGAGTGTATCCATGGAGTCCCGAGGATGACGTGATAGGGTGCCTTGGTGCTAACCACGGCGAATTTAACCGTCCTGGTAACGCCGCACGCTCGGACGGGAAGACGGATTGTGCCAAGAATGGTTTCTGAAGAACCGTTGAAACCTGTCAGCGTCCTCGACGAAGGTTTTACGCTGGCGAGATCGATTCCCATCTTTTCCAGCGTTGCTCGAAAGATAAGGTCGACGGAGCTGCCTGTGTCGATCAGCACTTTGGTTACATCATATTCACCGATTTCGAGGACGACTAGCAAGGGATCGTTGTGTGGGACGTGGACTCCAATCAGATCATCGGAAGAAAAGCTGATCGGGGTGTGGCTCGGCGGCTTCGTGGGCCATCGCTTCGAGGCGGTTGCTTGGCGCCGGTAATCTTTGACTGAACGGACAGAGTCGCCACAGGGTGACGAGCCGCCCAAGATGACGTTCAATCGTGGTCGCGCGATCGTTCGTTTGATATCTAAGAACGCGCGAAGGTCCACAGAGACGCTCTGGTCGTCCGGCTTCGATGGCACCGGTTTGTCAGATGACGTTGGTCGCTCTAACCGCCTCCTAAGATCTGTTGGCTTGGAACGATTGAGCCGCACGCGTAAATCGGTTTCCTTGGCGTTGAGTTGGTCGCGCAGATCGGTGACTGGCGAATCGGTCGACGAGGTATGCTCGGCGGTTTCCAGACGTTGTGACTTGCTGGCTAGGAGCTTAAAGCGAAGGTCGGCGCAGTTGACTTCATCGCATGTTGTGGCCTTGCGCTTGAGGAGGTTCCGCAAGTCGCTTGGCGTTGGTGGGCACTCATCCTCATCGTCAGACGATAGGGGGTGCTGAGAACGTATCACTTCGATGCGTTGTCGATTCGCCGGTTGCTCCTCGTCCGCCGAGGAGGCGTCGTTGTCAGCGTCGTCCGCGGGTTTGTTATTCTCTCGGCGTTGCTCCTCGCCTTTACCGCCAGACTTTCGTTGGGCGCGCTTCTCCTTATTCTTGGACCAACTCTTGCCGGTTTTCTGCTTTGGTTTTGGAGGTTGGACTTTGAAGTCGCCGCTCTCAACCTTTGAAAGGAATTGGGCGTACGCCATCCGACACTCAGATGTGTCGTGCCCCTTGACATCGTGGTATTTGCAGTGCTTGGTGAGGTCAACTCCTTTAGAGGATCCGGCACCCGTAGTAGGTGGCGCGGGTAGTGTGGGTGGAGCTGGCGCGGCAGGACTAGCAGAATTTTTCAGGGCTGCAGTCTCGCGATTGTACACGTTCCAAGGCTCGCTGCGTACCGAGAAGCTCGTGACTGGTCGGTTGTTTTCGTCGACAACGAACAAGAGACCGTTCTTCGGATTGTTTTTATCGGCATGGGCGTGTTGGCGTGGCTCCTGTTTTGCTTCAGCGGGCTTAGGCATCGGTGTCTTTGCAACGCCATGCTTAACCAAGATTGCTTTGGTATCTTCCTCCATGCGGATGAAGTTGTGCGAGCGGGCGATGGCGTCTTGGAGTGACGTGGAAGGGCTTCGATACAAGTCCTCTCGGAACTTGGAATCCAGGTGCAGAGTATTCATCAGAGCGTCGATGGCGATGTGGTCAGGGATGTCGATCCTGGACACGACCGATTTGAAGCGCTCCATGAAGTCGCGAAGGCTCTGGTCTTTCGTCTGCTTGAGGTTCCATAAGCTGGACGCCGTCGTTTCTCGCTTGGCAAACATGATGTAGGTCTTCAGGAACGCCGACGAAAGTTCCCTGAAGCTGCTGATGGAGTTTTCCGAGAGTCCTGAGAACCAGGTTAAAGCTTGTTCGTGAAGTGTCTCCACGAACAGTTGACAGTAGGCGGCATCCTTCTCATCATCGGGTAGTCGAGCGCGAGCCATCGCGATGTTGAAGGCTGTCATATGCTCCACGGGACAGCCACCAGGTTTGTACTGTGGGACGCGCATCTTTTCTATTTTTCGGAAGTTGACGTCGGTCAGCGCGCTGGTGAACGGGGTACGTTCGGTGGAGGCGAGAACGCTCTCGATTTGTGGCGCAGCACTAGTGACCTTGTGAATGGTGGAGCTCATCTGCTGAAAGTTGAGTTTGAGCGCGGCTATCTCACGTATGGTCGTGAGATCTGGACCCGCTGGAGCTGCTTCTGCGGGGGGAGTCTCAGTGGGTTCTAACTCTTCGGGGGCGTCGTCGGCGGCTGGAACCGTAGGGTTAGTGTTGAAGAGTTGTCGTCGGAAAGGTCGAGGGTTACTCGTTTGTCCGGCGGGAGCCGCTGTCAGCGCCGCAACGAGCATAGCGAGTTGAGCTTGGGTTTGCTTCTGTATCTCGTCCTGTTGAGCGAAGCGTGCCATGACCGAGCTCATGAAGTCGAGCGGAAGAGGAGTCTCGGGTTCGGAGGGTGGATTTGGCTCCTCCCTGACGTCGCCGGAGGTGCTCGGATCTCCAGGCATGATGGATCTGTAACGCTACTTTGTTCAGGGCCCCACGGTGGGCGCCAAATTGTTTGAGGGTGAACTGGTTCAAGAACAATCTAAAGAGAGAAGCGGGGCGAACAAAGACGTTTTATAGATCTGAAGTATGTGATTACAAACAGATGGAAAGAGTGACTAAACAGCCTGAGAAATGCAAGGCGGCGAGTATCTACGAACTTATCAAAACCCTAGATCTAGCCGCTCGAGTGGTTGTGTAAAAGTCTGGATGCCCTTCTCGATGTTGTCTTCCTTCCTTTTATAGACTGTCCTCTCGTTCGCCCTAACTCGTCTTGAGTCTTGTTGGGCTTTTTCCCCCTAAACGGGCTTTAGATGTCGGCCTACTAGAACGTCTTCGTCAGCCGGTTCCAGATGAGCCACTCTAGCCGCGTGACTAAAGATGCTCCAAAGCCAAGCTGTTCCTGTCTTCTTTAGGAGCCACGTAAGCCGTCTTAGCGAGTTAGGTTTCCATATTTGATGGGCCTTGTGGAGGGTGCAACCCATCTCCTACAATATTGACCGTCAAAAAGGAACCAACTCGATGATTAGTAAGATCACACACACAGATCAAAGTTAGAAATCTCAAGAACAAAATAAATAAAAAATTTATATATTTTTAAAAGAGCTAGTTAGTGTACAGTGTTTCTGTTTCTTATCGAAACCCCAAATTCAAAACACAATTAAACAATTAATCAGTTGGGCACGCGATAATTCTAATATCAATTGAGGTTATTCTCAGGCAGATACAGTTTTGTTTTGGTCTTTTTGCCTTTTTCACATGGTTTTAATCCTCCGGTAATTAAAGCATTCACTCACACAAGCAGCAAAACCAAACAACATCATGTGATCTACTACTTTTGTGTCTCTAGAGACTAACTGTTGGTTGCAAGATATTATAGAACTCAACTGGGAATACAATCTAACAATTTTTGTATGTATAGATTGTCTAATATCTAGATCTTGGATCTCAACTTTCGTTTATTGATCACAAGAGAGTGTCAATCGATTATTCTATATGAATATAAATCAATACACATTTCACAATATCGGTCGATCAATCTATATGATTGTCGATCGATATCGCTTCTAGCAAGCTTTAAGATCAGGTTGAATGAATGTTCACTAGGCTTCCTAGATCAAGTGTCTTTTGTTTCTAGCAATCCTAGCTCAACAAGATTGGTTTCAGATAGAAGACCAAGTTTTTGCTTGTACCTAATGATTCTAAGATCATGGTTCTAGTTAGCTGCTCTAGAAGACAATCAATAAGAACAACCTATTGATGAATATCATAACTTAGAAATTTTATATTTGGGACTAATCCTTCGTAACCTATTTAAACCCTAAACCTAACAGGTGAATTACTTAAACATGGCTAAGCAAAACATAGCAATAAACCTAAAATACTCCATATATAGATTATAGGTATAAAACTGGAGTTCCAATGACAAGCTCCAAAGGAGTCTTAGATCTTCTCCTCAGATTTACTAAAAACCCTAAAAACCTTTTGATGTGTAAATCAGAAGAGTAAAGAAAGTATGTGTTGTCTAATACAATGGCAGAGCATATAAATATTAGATCTAAACTCGGCAGGGGTAATCTTGTAATTAAGTGGGACAAAGGCTTTAAGTCGGCTGGGAACCAAGTCGGGCCTTGCGCGCTTGCATCGATCGATTATTGACTCTAAATGTCGACCTCTTCTTTGGTTTGATGGTCAGCTCGGGTGATTTCTCTTTTATGCTCGAAAATGCTCCAAAAAACACCACTTTCTTCCAAAACACTTCTGAACCTGTAAATATGCTAATTAGACTCTAAAACAGAATTTTTATATCTTAAAACACTTATATACCATGACTAAAAATGGGTAAAATCCATGGTATATCAACTCCCCCAGACTTACCCATTTGCTTGTCCTCAAGCAAAACACGAGTAGTCTTTCTGAAAGAGGTTTGAAAACAGCAGGGACTCACATAAAATTTTAAACTAAGAATCATCACGTCTACAATGTTGCAAGCCACATCAAATATTTTCTAACTTCAGAAGTACTTATAAACCATATCCTAGCTTAGCAACCAAATTTATCTGGCCAACAACTTAGCAAATCCTGTCTGACTAACCCCTCTACTAACCTTATTTCTTGCATAAAAGTAAATGTGTAGGCTTTACCTTGGGAATATCAATCAAGGGATACATGGCCTCAACTCAAACAAGTTCTGGACTAACAGGTAGCCTTCCCTGATCCCTTTCTTCCCTCTTTCTCTCTTCTCTGAATCTTTTTGTTTTCTCTCTTTTTCTTACTTCAATGCCAATGAACATTTTTGTTAATCTTATTGATTCTTTCTTTTGACAAAGTGTAGGCGAATAGTGGAGTCACAGGTAATTTACCTATCCTTCTCTTCCAACAAGGTGTGTAGACAAATAATGGGGTCAAAGGTAATTTACCCCTCTGCATCTTCCAGGAAATCATCTCAATCTTTTAATTTTAAAGATGCTTGAAAAGAGAGCTAGAGAGAGAGATAGGAGAGGAGAGAGAGAGGAGAGAGAGAGAAGAGTAAGATAGATGAGCTAGAGCGACTCGAGAGCAGAGAGAGACGCGATCTCTCCGCTCTCATCTCTATTCATCGCTAGCTCGCCTCTCGCGACTCTCTCTCTCTCTCGCATAGCTCTCTCTGACCTCTCTCTCTCTCTCTCTCTCTCTCTCTCTCTCTCTCTCTCTCTCTCTCTCTCTCTCTCTGTCTCTCTCTATCTCTCTCTCTCTCTCTCTCTCTCTCTCTCTCTCTCTCTCTCTCCTCTCTCTCTCTCTCTCTCTCCTCTCTCTCTCTTCTCTCTCCTGCCCTCCCCCCTCTTTTTACACTTTCGGACTTGCAGGAGGAACCTGATCCAATGTGTACCAAGCCCCAAGACAAGCAGTAATAGTCAGATTAGGTTGGAGGTCAGCTTTGCTTCCTTCAAACATTCTTAGCAAGTGTGGTCATAGCTGACAGGTGATCCACTTTAGTATCTCTAGTACCATATGCAGTCAGTAAGTTTAAGAGTGGTGCTAAGGAGTGGTTAGATAACAAGTAAAAATTTGAAAAAGTTCATTATTCCCTTCTTGAGTCGATAAAAACTTTTGAAAACCAGTAAATAAGACTCAAAACATAAAGTAATGTTAGTAAACCTCTCCCAAACTTAAATTATACACTGTCCTCAATGTATATCCAGTCGGAGTTATGGTGAGAACATAAATCAAAAGTACTCAATTTAACAAGTTAGAACGATATACCTCGCCGAAGTCCGTGTCGATCGATGGCATGAAGTGTCTGTCGATCATTGAAGCTGTTGCAGTATCGATCGATGTCGAACTGGTTTCGTCGGTCGATTTTCTTGGGCAATTGTCTACTCAGATCTTTTTTGACCTGCAATAAAATTGAAAAACGAAAAATCGGTAAAAGTATGAAATAAACTAAGTTAGATTACCTAATAGTGGGTTGCCTCCCACTCAGTTTGTTATAGTCATTTAACTTGACTTTAGAGGTGTTTTGGCTAATATGGATGAAAGTGACTACTTGTTGGGAAACAAGTGTTTACTTCTTCTTTGCTCTTCTGGAACCATGTATCCATGAAACTTATTATGGCTTCTTCTCCTCTAGTCTACTGATTCTTTAGTATCTCCTTAGCAACCTCCACTGTATGCATCCTCTTCTGAAGATATCCAATGCTTTCCTGATGTGTTCCAAGTCTGGCATATGCGTAGCTTGAGACGTCCTAACTCCCGGTTGAAATCATCTATAATCAAGTCTAGAGAAAAATTAATCTCGTCCAGCTTGTCCTGTAGCATCTTCTGGGTTACCATCTTTCCTTCGAATAATGTGGACTCGTCGTTGATCGATGGTGTAGGACATCTGTCGATCGATGTTTGTCGTGCTGCTCCAATTGCAGTCTGTTTCTGAATCATCTCATTAAGCTTATCTGAATATGACTGTATCCATTCTTCGAGTGAAGCAAACCTCTCGTCGATCGATGGTTGAGTGCTGCCGTTGATCGATTTCGATGTTCCTGCTCCGATTGCATGTTGTTCCTGAATCATGGCTATGTCCTTCTTCATCTCATCTTGCGTGTAGTCAACCAGCCTATACTATTGTTGAATGGATAGTAGACATCATCGAGCCTCCTGGTGAAGTCATCTTCTGACGTCCCCTGAGCTCTATAGATACCATGTACCATCTCATCAATCTCAGCACTGGTGTAAGTATTTGGTTCTGGACTAGACTGAGCGAATAGCTTTGCATGTTCTGAAAGGCGGATATAGGTGTGCTCGAATAGTGTAGCTCTTTCTAGTATTTCTCTGACATCGTCCTTTGTCACTCGAATGATTTCTCCATTGACGGCTCGTACATGTCCATGCTCGTCTCTTTAAACACCATATTCATCTCTTCTTTCCCAGTTGAACCTCCTTTTCTCGTTCTGATCATAAGCTCTACGTCCAAACTTGATTTGCGCGTCGATCGATGGTCGATATTGCCTGTCAATCGATGGTGGAACATTTGCTCGTTGCTGATGGAATAGGTTGTCTGCTCCGTTGGCCATTACAAGAATGTCTACAATATCTTCCCTTGAGACGTGTAGAAGTCGTCCGTCTGTATCTCGTACTTGGCCTTTTGGATCCCTAAAAATACCAAACTCATGCGGTGTTATATATCCATAATCTGAATGATCTTGTACTTTTACCTCGGATACTGGTGCGTGACGAATGTCGATCTATGCATGTTTGTCTGCTCTGTAGACACAGTTGAAACGAGTTCCTTCTCCACAGGTTAGTGCAAAAAGTGAATCAGTTTCTGCTCTTGCTTGATTTACTGGATTATGCTCAATGATTTCTTCCTTTCTGTAATCCCCATCATACTCATCATCTCGGTTCTCTAGTATTGCAGTCTCCACTGCAAAAGTTGGCTGATAGTAATCATTCTCCCAACTGTTGATTAAATAGCTATCTTCTGGAAAATCATCTATGTCATTCGTAGGGTCACTAATTATCAATTCTTCTTTTTTTTTTTGTTGATCACGTTTTGATGATCATGATCGATCGATGGCGGATGTTGAGTATCGATCGATCCTTCAGCTTCTGAATCGTGCTCTGCTCTATAATAGCATGCTAATATGAATCCTGGATCATCTCCAATTTCTATGTAGGGCATATGTGTCCTGACAACTCGAACTGGATAATAGTAGATGTTTGGATTGATGAGTGTCAGGCACAACTGGTTAGTCTGCATGTTGCAAACTGCTCCTACAGTAGCCATGAAAACTCTCTCAATAAGTAGAGAAGTATTCCAATTCAGCTTGATATCCAGGACATGAAAGTCTATTGGAACTAGGGCATTACCAATCTGCACCTCAAGGTCTCTGATGATTCCTCCTGAGCTTCTCTGAGAACAATCCACAAAAGTGAATGAATCCTTTGAAGACTCTATCTTCAGACCTAGATGGTCTGCCATCACCTTAGGTAGAACCCTGACTGAAGTTCCTGTGTCGCACAGCGCATGTGGAAACTCAATGCCTTGTACCAAGCAGGGTACTGCGAATTTTCCAGGATCACTCTTCTTCTTCAATGTGATTGATATCTTGCATATTTATACGTTTTTAGCAATAATATCTTGTGCATTTTAATCATGTAGATTAGGAATTAGGCATCTTTAGGGTCCATATTGCATTCATGAGTCTTTATCAGGTGTTGAAGTGTACTTTGGAGTTATTAGAGGTGTTTGGGAGTATTGTGATCAAAAAGGGGATGAAAGATGAATATGGACGGAGGCCTTAGAGAAGTATTATGTTGCTAAGAGTTTGTGGAGATACATAAAATTGAGTTAGCTTTCCAATGGAAGTGGTTTCAAGTCATTTGGATCAATATTGGAGGAGTTAAGATCGATTTACTAGAGGCATATCAACTCACCCGGGTTTGTTCACCCGGGGTAGACTACCCGCTCGTTTTGGACGACCTTGGGAGATGGAGGAAGATGCCCGGGTCAGTCCACCCCGGGGTGGAGACCCCGCTCGTGTGGGCGAGCTTTGGTCGCCGAAGGAGGACACCCGGGTTGGTTCACCCGGGGTAGACTACCCGTTCGTGTGGGCTAGGAGAGGTCGAAGGTCATACCTGGGTTGGACCACCCGGGTTGGACGAGTTTGCTTCTTCCCGGGTAGAACTCCTATTAGTCAAAATCTGTGTTTATCCAGGGACCTTTTGGTCATTTTCTTTGATGTCTTAAGGATTTCTAAGCTTCACATAAATACTCTTGTAAGCCACAACTTTAGATCTAAGTTTTATCCTCTCTTGAGTCACAAAACACTTTGTAGAAACTTTGATCTTTGAATCTTAATCTCATCTTGTTCTTGTGTTCTTTTGTGTTTTAATTCTTCTTCTTTCTTTCTCCAAATGATTAAGCTTGAGTCCTTAATGGGTTTAAGAGGAATCATGAGGATTAGTGAGTAATCCACTTTTGGATTCATGGGATAGGGAGATTAAGGGTGATTAAGCTAGATCTAAGGTGTTTTAGTGTAGATCTATCTTGTTCCTTTCTAGTAGAGTGTTTTTAATGCTACTTTAGAGTTGGCCTCTCTAAAGTTGAGTTCTAGGCACTTCATGTCCAAAAGGTGTTTGATGAAATGCCTGAACCAACTGTCCTAAGCTTTTAACATTCTTTATCAAAGAGATTTGTTGTTAAAGGTGTTAAGATGGCTATTAGACTTGATATTAATGATTGCTTAGATAATATTCAACCAAAGAGATCTGATGCTTGAGTTATCTTTTTGAATGAACATTCATCTAGAGATAGAGCTTGTTTAGAATTGTGTTCTAGGCCTAAGGTTGATAGATTGTTTGAAAGCTGCCACCTTTAGTTCAAAACTTGATTACCCAAGGTCCATTCCCTAGTCACATGAGTTCTCTCATCTCACTTGAAAGAAAGCCTTTACCTCTATTGCATTTCTAGCTTATTGATTGCACTTAGCTTAAGCATGAACTTGTATTCTTTTTGCATTGAGGTCTCTTAGAATTGGTTCGATATCGTTCTATACTACAATCATTTGATTAGGAGCCTTGAAAACTCCTAACATCAAATTGGCGTCGTTGCCAAGTTCTAAGTTGATTTTGACATTGGGATTTAGTCACTTGCTTGAGACTAAGTCATTATTTTATTGTGTTATTGATTCTCTTTCTTCTTCTCCCTTTGCATTTCAGGTGTATGATCACAAGAAGCAGATGTGCATCAAACTTGGTTCCCACTGTTAAAGAGATTGTTGCACTTGAGAGGGAGATAGCAAGAAAAAGAAGAGAAGAAGAGCAAGAGGCTCAATTACAGAGATTGGGGTTTGAAATGGAGCATCACCAACATCAACCTCATGATGGAGTTGCCCAAGGAGCTGCAAACCTTAGGGCACATCACCAGCCTCAAGATGGCAATGTTCCAGAAGCTGACAACCCTAGACCAAGACATCCACAACGCCAAGCTAGAGGCATTGGGGCCTATGGCCAATCTCACATTCATGGTCATAGGTTAGGGATCAGAGCACCAGCTGTGGAGAACAACAACTTCGAGATCAAGTCAGGACTGCTAAGTGTGATAGAGAACAACAAGTTTCATGGCCTGTCTGTTGAGGATCCTCTGGATCACCTGGATCAGTTTGACAAGTACTGTGGCTTGTCCAAGACCAATGGAGTCTCTAAAGATGCCTTCAAGCTCAGGCTGTTCCCTTTCTCTCTAGGGGACAAAGCATACCAATGGGAGAAGGCTCTTCCAAGTGACTCTATAACCATGTAGAATGAGTGCAAGAAGGCTTTCCTAGACAAGTTCTTCAATACCTCCAGGACATCCAAGATCGAGAATGAAATCCCTGGGTTTCAGCAGAAGAATCTAGAAGGTTTTAGTGAAGCATGGGAGATGTTCAAAGGCTATTAGTCTCAATGCCCACACCATGGATTCACCAAGGAAAGCTTGCTTAGCACCTTCTATCATGGTGCTCTCCCACATTGCAGAAACAGACTTGATACTGCTAGCAATGGTTTCTTCTTGGGAAGAACTGAGCAGGATACAGAAGAGCTGGTGGAGAACATGGTCAAGAGTGATTCAGTATACAGTGAGGAGCATGATAGAAGGAACAGAGTCACTGATGGAGATGATCAGCACACAAGGAATGAGCTGAAATCTCTCCAAGAGAAATTGGACATGCTTATAGCAGAGAAGGCTAAGCAAGAGCAGATGAACTCCATTGGGGACCAGAAACAAGAGAAGCCTGCGGGGATAAATGAAGTTGATGGTTTAGAAGGCCAAGAGGAGTTGTGCTTCATTAATGCTAATGGTACATGGTACAGGAAAGAGCCCAATGCTAATGGTACCAAAACAACTATCAGCAAAGGCCTTACTACAACAATCAGCAAGGAGGATACCAGTCCAAGCAAAGCTACCCTCCTAGTTTCACTAACCAAGGCAACCAGTCTTCTCAGACTCAAGGAAGCTCTTTCAAGCTCAAGCTCCAAATTCAAGTATGGAGTCCATGTTCAAGCAAATTCTAGAAGCTCAAGATAGAAATGCTAAGAACATTGGAGATGAGTTGAAGTATATCCACACAAACATTGATGACCACTACAATGAATTCAGCAACAGGATCAGAGCTTTGGAGACTCAGTTTGCATCTATGCCTTCAACCTCCAACAGTCCAATGGGATCTCTACCAGGGAAACCAGGGAAGAATCCCAAAGAGTCTTGCAATGTTGTCATCTCTACTACTTCTTCAAAGATTGAGCTGAGTGATCATGAGAAAGAGGTTGATGAGATTGAGAAGCTAGTGTTTGGGACTGAGCTTGGGAAAGTTCAGAAATTGGTTGTAGCCACAGCTGAGGCTAAGATTGTGAAGGAAACTGCCAAGAAGATTAGAGTAAAGATTCTGAAGAGGGATGAGCACAGAGCTGAGAAACCAGTCGTGAAGAGAGCTGACCACAAGCTGAAAGAGGTGAAACAGGAAGACACTGAGGTTGAGCTATCACCCTATGATAAGCTCCCTTTTCCCCAGAGAGTTCTCACCAAAGCTCAGAAGAAAGTACTCTCCAAGTTCAGGAAAGATCTTAGTGATGTTGGGGTAAGACTTCCACAGATCTCGGGTATGCGTGAAGCTCATGTCCAAATGATGCTCATCATGGACATTCTAAACCACCAAGCAGAGGTAGCATAGCTTTTGGAAATCTCCATTTTGAAGATTGATCCACCAGTAACACCAAAGTCTCTCCCAAAACTAGAATCCCAAGGGAAGTTCACATTGACTTGCTCCCTTGGTAAGATCACTATGAATGATGCTTTAGTTGATTCTGGTGCAAGTGTGAATGTGATTTCATTGGAGATGGTGAAGAGTCTTGGGACTGAAAGCATTGAGCCAGATAGTTCTTCTCTCACCTTTAGGGACTCTTCTTCTACAACCCCAATTGGTTTCACCAAGGACTTCCCTTTGAAGATTGGATCCTGCACCTTACCTATTGACCTCACTGTTTTGAAGATGGCAACTGAGAAGAGAGTTCCATTGATCTTGGGTACACCTTTTCGCACAACAGTTGGAGCTTGCATTGACATTCCCAACAAGAAGGTCACCCTCATGAATGTGAACAAAGTTGTCTCCTATCCCCTCCAATCTCCATTGGATGTTGGCTATTGTGGGACAATCATTTGTGGAGAACAAGATGTTGAGAAGACCCAAGATGAAGTGGTTGTTTGTGAGGAAGAAGATCTTGCTGGAGAGTCTTCTCAAGAGCTGTGTGTTGAGCAGTTGGGTTGGAAAGTGCTAAAAGGGAGGGGATGAGTGGAGCCTCAAAGGCCACTCATGGCAAGAAGAAATTTCTGAAAGAACCTCATGCTCCACCTCTTGGTCTGCTCCCACACACTCTCTGATGCAGCATCATGATACCTTCACCACCAAGCAACTACTATCTTATGTCAAGTTTTCTAAAGATTTCATTTTATTATTATGATTTCCTTTTATTTAGTATTTTTCTTATTCTTAGAAGAGTTAGGGTTTTATAACCGACTCTTATATCTTATATAAGTTCTTGTAGTTCGCTTTTGATACTCAGCTTTTGATAATTAATAAACTAGAGAGTTTTCTCTTTTTCCTTGTTCTTGATTTGATTAAATTCATCAACACAAGAAGATGGTCTCAAGCGTGGTTTTTCGAATCCCTTGATTGAGCGAAGCAGGTCCCAAGGAGGATTACCAAATCCCTTGGTTGAGCTGATTATCCGGCCCGTACGCTGCGCCAGGTTGGTATCAGAGCCAAGCGACGATTTCTAACGATGGGCAAAGCTACAAAAAAATCCCTACCTACCGAGGCGGAGTTATTTGTGTGTCTTAGAGAAGGTATACAACAACTTAGCAAGGCGGTGCAGGATTTTGTTAAGCAGGTTAATTATAATCACGTGGATGTTTTTCACAACCCTAGTGATGATGAATATGATGTGGATTTGTCAGTCGAATATTCTGACGACAAAGAAGACGTAGAATTTTTTTCTGAGCAGATTGGTGATCCAGTATTTGACGAGTACTACGAACACGATGCTTTATGTGGTTACCCAATTTTTGATGACGAGATAGAAAACAAGGAATACTCTTTCATTGATCAGTTTGGGGATGGCGTGTTTGATGCAAAAAAACCTCCAGTTTTTGACGTGGTTGATAAAGACGAGGCAGAAGCTGTCCCAATCTACGACGTGCTCGCTGAAGACAAGATAGGACAAGTGACAGATAAAAAAAGGGTAGATGAAAGCACAAATTTTAATGACTCAGTTTATGCTCAAGAAAATCCAAATTTTTCTAATGAAGAGTTGGTGAAAAGTCATGATGAAATTTTTTATGGCGGCTGCTAAATATTGCAGAAACAGTGAACCCTTAAAATTTGGGACAGAGGAAGACGATGAGAATATTACTATATTGCCACTCTGAAAAAAATAAAAAGCAAAAATGAAGTTCTCAAGAATCGAACTCAAGACCTGAAACGATTTAATACACAACCGCATCCACCAAGCTACACGCAATCCTTTGGTTTCTTATATAAGTTATGAAATATATCAAAAATTACTCGCCGATTAATCTTGGATTAATCTCCGCTTTTTTCATTACGCGCTAGGCCCAACACGAACGCACGCGTAACGCCTAGCGAGTTTCCGAACATGGCTGCTAACACATGAAAATGTTTATCCTCATTTTGTCAGCTTTGCAATTAACGAAAGTAAACCATATTATGACTATACATTTGAACCTAACATAATAGTTGAAGACTTTCTCAAAAAAAAAACATAATAGTTGAAGACTTGAACGAAAAGCTTTCAGATTTTTGAACAACAACAAACAACGTTTTCTGAGACAAAATAAAAAAAAAACAAATTTATGTAATTTATTTTATTACTGGTTGTACGTACTAAATAATATGCAGAGTATATCTGTATGAATAAAAAGAGACCGATCAAGCATCGTAATGGCCGACACTTAGGACCCACGTGGAACTCCAGCAGCACATGAACTCCAGCAGCACAACCCACCAAAGACTACTCCAGCAGAACCAAGACACCATGACATACCTGCAACAAAATACCAAGACAAGATTCTCATTACATGCAGCTCATATATGTGTCAGCAACATGCAAGAGGAGACAAGTCACTCTCATCACAAGACTTGTATAAAAATCAATTCTACCAAAGAGGAGAACACGAGCTTTTCAGACTTTCATAAACTCTCTCCACAATCTCTCCAAGTTTTAAAAAATCCTTGTTTTAAAGTTTTCTTAAACTACTTTTGTAATCTTGTATCAAGCTTTGTTGTTTAATTAATAAAGTAAGCTTTAATCACAAGTTGTTTACAATTTTGTTTTCAAGTTTACAATACATATTAATCATTAAGTTTAGTAATAATAATAAATAATATTAATAATACAAATAAAAAGAGTATTTAAGAGTATATGGTGTCAGAGCCAAAGGTCTTTAGTATTAAAAAGAATCTTTAATAAACCAATGCAATTAGTTGCATAGTTTTCTTTAAAAAGTTTTTTAAAACAAGACTTCTGTGAACCTAAACTATTTTAAACACTTCTAGATAGATCCTTACCGTCTACCGAAACATTGTATCTGTAGGTGTTCCAGGCAGCAAGACCTTAGAGAGGGCAGTAAGACCGTTGGCAAGCCGCAGTTGTGTCATCGTAGAATCGGTTAGTATCATTCTAGTATGAGTTTAAAATTGGTATAAGTCATGGCGTCTTCGTTTAGGAAACTCTTTAAACCAAAACATGCATCAACTTCTACATCATATGCAACAATTAATTCAAGAGAAATTGTTTCGAAAATAAATTCCTTTAATCAAGAAATAACAAAAGACCATCTACCTCATATTAATCCAGAACATATATATCAAATTGGAACTTTTGATTTCAAAACAGCTTATTCAATAAAAGAACATGAGCAAACTTTATCTCTTCAAAATGAATTTGAAGAAATTAAACTATTATCTTCTCTCGCTTTAGATAAATATAGAAAAAAAGGATTTAATTACATCCATTTTGGTTTAATATAAATTGCTATAAAACCTTTATCAAGAACTGGAATAGATTCTCCAATACTTATGCTATTAAGAGATAAAACTCTATTAAAATTTGAAGATTCTCTTCTAGGAGCAGTACAATCCAATTTATGTAATGGAGCAGTATATTTTAACTGTGCTCCTAATTTTCAAGTAAGTCTACATGACCCAACTATACTCAATACTTTAACATTAAATGTTCATTTACCAGAAATTAAATTCCAAAATGAAAGACATGGATATTTATTACTCTATAGGATTTATTTTAAGCAATCAACTTCTGAATTTAACCCAAGATGTTTACTACAAGATGACAAAGGAGAAACAACAATTTTAGCTGTTCATAGTAAAGATATTCCAACTGCTACATACACTCCTAAACAATTAAAATGGGATGAAATAACTATTCCGGATCAATGGAAAATTGATATAACTCAACCACCTAGAAATTTCGAGCAAAAAAATATTTCAAAGATAATTGAACAGAGAAATGGAAAAATAATATTACAATTTGGGTCATTTAGAGAACCACTTCCACCAAGAATTACTTCATATCATTCAAGAGCTTCATTTTCTGAATATCGCACCGGTAACTCTAGTGCAGATTCTGAAACAGAAAGTGTAAACCAAAATATTAAACAAGATAACTCAATTAAATTTAAAGCACCTATAGCTGAACCAGAACAAGATATGTATCCAACGTCTCCAACACCATCGGATTTTAAATCTGTAAATGTCATAACAAAAGATTATGAAATTAATAAGCAATATATCAAAGAAGACTTCTACTCAAAAGAAAATGAAGAAAAACGTAATTGGTATTTTAGAACATTTACTAAACAACAAACTATTGAATTTAGAGAAAAATGGTATAATTGCATGATACTAAAAGAAATAAATATTCCATTTTTTATATGGTTTGAAACATATTCAATTGCAAATACTATTGAGTATCCATTTAAAACAATTAATACAAGTTCATCTTTAAGTCAAGTATGGGAACAAGTAGATGGAAATAAGATTAAATCAATCCATCCACCACTAAAAGATCTAAAAATAAATATTTCAAATCGACAAATAATAGCCACACCTTTTAAAACAGGAGCCAATAAAGATGACAAAGACCCAATAATTTTACAAGATATTAAATCAATATATCAACAAAATAATTACCAAAGTCAATTATTATATACAATTTCTAAACAAGTAGACAACATAGACAATAAATTAAATACTCATGAAAGCAATCAATTGGATCAGTTTAATCAAAGTACTCAACACCCATTTTCCTCTATATCCACTCTAATCTTTAAACCTATAACAAGACAAGTCAAATTTCCTGAGAATGAAATTTTAAAATCAATTGCAACTAGACTAGATAAACTAGATAAAAATAAAGGAATTAATATTATAGACGAAATTGATAATGAATCTATCCAGACAATCTCTCAGTCAGAAAATGATATTCAAGAGATTAATCGAATAAAAAATAAAATAATGCGATCTAAAAAACCTTATTACCCACGACATACTCCACCTGATCTATTATTCGAAGAACATCATAAATATTCTAATAAGGTATACACTGGAGAAGGTATATATGAGTGGAATATTGATGGACGTTCAGAATATGAAATAATGAATTTATTTCAAGAAATGGGAATAGCCGCTATAGCATTTAAAGCTAGAGGTAATTCTGATAAACAAGCATGTATTATGTTAATAACTGGGTTTAATGGAGCATTAAAATATTGGTGGGATAATTCACTAGACGTAGTTAATCAAAATTCAATAATTAACCACGTAGAAATAAAAAGACAAGAAGACGAAGATGGTTTCTACGAAGAAGTAGAACATCAAAATGCGGTAGAAGTACTAATCCATACTTTGACAATGCATTTTATTGGTAATCCAGCAGAAGAATTAGAAAGTAAAAAAATCATACTAACTAATTTAAGATGTCCAACATTAGGAGATTTTAAATGGTATAAAGATATTTTTGTAACTAACATATTCCAAAGACACGATTGTAACCAACTTTTATGGAAAGAACGGTTTATCTCAGGATTGCCAGCTTTCTTTGCAGAAAGGGTAATCAATAAACTAAAAGATTATTCCGGAGGACAACCTATCCCCTGGAACACAATTACATATGGTCAATTGTTTGCATTCATTAAAAAACAAGGGTTAGCAATATGCCAAGAACAAAAAGATAAAAAACGCAACGATAATTTTAAATTTAGATTAACTATGGGTTCATTCTGTGAACAATATGGTTATCAAAGACTTAATCCACCATCAAGAGTTAAAAGATTAAAATACCGACAGGGGAAATCTAATAATATTAAAAATTATCAAAAGTATAAAAATTTTAACAAAAAAACCAACCAATCAATATTATTCAAAGAATAACAAAAAATATAGACCAAATACACAAAAGATAGTATGTTGGAATTGTAAAAGACCTGGACATAAATCTACAGAATGTAAAATGAAGAAGAAAATAAATGAAATATTTCAAGATGAACCAGAAATCCAAGAAAAATTAACTAAATTGTTAATATCAGAATCGGAATTATCTGAAGAAACAGATAGTGATTATTCAATAAACGAAATAGAAAATTCAAGTGACTCTTCCACAGAATTACAAGAGTTATCTGAAAACCTATGCAATTGTAAAGTAATTAATGTAATAACTAAAGATAGTGATAAACAATTTTTACTAGATATAATAGATAAAATTGATGATCCAGAAATTAAAAAAGAATATCTAATTAAATTAAAAGATATAATATATCAAGAAAACCAATTGTCTACACCACAACCTTTCAGCCTAAACAAAATATTTTAAAAATATCCAACTCAAAGTTTGTTTAAACAAGTAACTACAGGAGAATTACAAAATGAAGTTAAACAATTAAAAAAACAAGTTAAAGAATTACAAATAACAGTTAATCAACAAGAATTAAAACAATTACAAATAAATGCAAGATTATCATTAGTCGAAGTGAAGAACAATTGTCAAGCATCAACAAGTAATCAAAATATAGAAAATAATGATGAAACAGAAGTCCAAAAAAATGAAGATTATATTCAGATAATTAATAAAATTAATTATCAAAAATGGTATACAAATATTACTTTACACATTGGACATGATTTTAAAATAAATATTATTGCACTAATGGATACTGGAGCAGATTATAATTGCATCCGTGAAGGAGTAATACCAACAAAATACTATGAAAAAACAACAGAAAGATTAAGTGGCGCTAATGGTAGTAATTTGAAAGTACAGTACAAATTACCTTGCGCAAAAATATGTAATCAAGGATATTGTTTCAAAAATCAATTTATCCTAGTTAAAAACCTAACGCAAGAAGTAATATTAGGAACTCCATTTTTTACCCAAATATATCCGTTCAAAGTAACAGAAAAAGGTATAACCACTAAAGTTGTAGGAACAAAATTATTATTTGAATTTTTATCACCAATGAAAACAAAAGAAGTTTTACTTCTCCAACAAAATACAATTCAAAAAACAATTAACTTAATAAAAGGAAAACAAGATCATATCCAATATTTACAAGATGAAATAACACATAAAAAAATAGAAGAACAACTTAAGACACCATATATAATAAGTAAAATAAAATCTATAGAAAATGATCTTTTAACTCAAGTATGCTCGGATTTACCAAATGCATTTTGGGAAAGAAAACAACATATGGTTGAACTCCCATATATAAAAGAATTTAACGAGAAAAAGATACCAACTAAAGCGCGACCTATACAAATGAACAAAGAATCATTAGAACATTGTAAAAAAGAAATAAAAGATTTACTAGATAAAAAATTAATTAGACCATCCAAATCCCCTTGGAGCTGTTCAGCATTTTATGTTAATAATCAAGCCGAAAAAGAACGTGGTGTACCAAGATTAGTAATCAACTATAAACCCCTAAATGACGTATTACAGTGGATTAGATACCCAATACCTAATAAACGAGATTTATTAAAACAACTTTATAACGCAAAGATCTATTCAAAATTCGATATGAAAAGCGGGTTTTGGCAAATTCAAATTCATGAACAAGATAAGTATAAAACAGCGTTCACGGTACCATTTGGACACTACGAATGGAACGTAATGCCATTTGGACTTAAAAATGCACCTTCTGAATTTCAACACATCATGAATGATATATTCAATAATTACTCAAAATTCACCATTGTCTATATTGATGACGTACTTGTATATTCAACATCGATAGATCAACATATCAGTCATATATATACATTTTTAAATATAGTAAAACAACATGGCTTAGTGATATCAGCAAAGAAAATGTCTTTATTTCAAACAAAAATAAGATTCCTAGGACATAATATATATCAAGGAACTATTACACCTATCTCAAGATCAATCGAATTCGCAGGAAAATTCCCTGACGAATTAAGAGAAAAAACTCAACTACAAAGATTTTTAGGATGTCTTAACTATGTTTCCGATTTCCTACCAAATCTCAGAAATACGATACAACCATTATTTCAGAGACTCCAAAAAAATCCCAAACCATGGTCTAGTCAACATACCCTTCTAGTTAGACAAATTAAGCAAAAGATCAAAACCCTTCCTTGTTTATCTTTACCAAACCCTGAAGCTGATATGATAGTAGAAACAGATGCTTCGGAAATAGGTTACGGAGGAATACTAAAACAAAAACTCTCAGGGTCAAGTCAAGAGTCTATAGTTAGATTCCACTCAGGTGTCTGGTTAGGACCGCAAAAAAATTATTCCACCATCAAAAAAGAAGTTCTTTCTATCGTTAATTGTATATCTAAATTTCAAGATGATTTGATTAATAAAAGGTTTTTATTACGAGTTGACTGTAAGTCAGCAAAAGAAATTTTACAAAAAGACGTTAAAAATTTAGTTTCAAAGCAAATTTTTGCTAGATGGCAAGCAATTTTATCAGTATTTGATTTTGATATTCAATATATTAAAGGAGAGAATAACTCTTTACCAGACTTTCTAACGAGAGAATATTTACAGGGAAAAACAGATATTCAACAACATATTCAAGATGAGTGATCCAAGAAGCAAAAAACCTATGACAGCTTCAGACTATATCAAAAACCAACCTCACCTACAAGGAAAATCACAAACTACTCAAAACCCTTTTACGGTTCTCGCCGAATTTCCCCCTTTATCCTACTCAAAAGCAGTAACTACTGAAACCAAAGGCGAAAACTCGAACCCTACTCCAAATCCTACCCAAAAATCAGCCTACTATACTAAGCCACAAAAACAACACCTAATGACCACCCACTTTACAAAACCAATAAACCTCAGACAGTTACAAACCTTTACCAACAGAGTCTTCTACGACGATAGCCTTTATCCAACCGACAACCTAACCAAAAACAGAACTTTCTATGAGTATATTCTAGTAGACTCTGGATCAGTAGAAATTACCCACTACCCAGACAGAATAAACACCTCCTACTCAACATGTAAAATCCTGCGAGTCTGCTCTATTCAAGACCTCGGTTTTATCCACCACCACACTATCAAACCATTCTCAACACCGGGATACCACATTAAAGGATATTCATATGTGGACTATCAAAATGCCTTCTTCAGAACCTTCTACGTCAAATCCTATGACCACTCTTGGTTTCTCTCCTTCGACCAAAAATGCAACAAAAACATCCCGGGATGGTTCAACGAATGGTGGTACTGGCTTGGACCATCAGATCAAATTTATCCACCAGAGATCATCAAGACTTCTTTCCCTTACTACAAGAAACAAGTACCTGACCAACCAGTGGGACCAATTACCAAGATCACTTTCCACATTGACATGGGAATACCGTGGATCTGTTCGTGGCATTTTAGCCTAGAACTCGCTCTACCTGACATGCCATACTCCCTGATCAGAGAATACAGAATCAAATGGTGGGAAAAATACAATCTCGACCGTTGCTCCCTAACCAATATCCAAAAATACTTTCAGATATCCAAACAAACCGAAACCGATATCCAAACCATATCAAAATCCATACCCCTTTTAACTCCAAACCAACTAATGCATCAAACCAAACCAAGTCTACCAACAACAACCTCAAAACCAGAATCAAAAAAAGCCCAAACAGATAGCCCAACCCATTCATCAACCTCTTCAAACTCCAAAAAATCTTCTAAAAAAGACATCCTCAAGAAACTTCTCGCGGAACTAATGAACTCATCCGATGAAGAAGACATTATGCCAGAAGATGATCCATATGGAGGTCCTCTAAGTCAAGATCCGTTCGAAATATAATAAAAAAAAAAAAAATCGAAAAAAAAAAAAGAAAAAAAAAAAGGGTAATAATGTTGTATGTTTATTTTCCGTTTTGTTACCAAAGTATATTCTAGTAGACTCTGTATCTTATTTATGTAATTTATTTTATTACTGGTTGTACGTACTAAATAATATGCAGAGTATATCTGTATGAATAAAAAGAGACCGATCAAGCATCGTAATGGCCGACACTTAGGACCCACGTGGAACTCCATCAGCACATGAACTCCAGCAGCACAACCCACCAAAGACTACTCCAGCAGCACCAAGACACCATGACATACCTGCAACAAAATACCAAGACAAGATTCTCATTACATGCAGCTCATATATGTGTCAGCAACATGCAAGAGGAGACAAGTCACTCTCATCACAAGACTTGTATAAAATCAATTCTACCAAAGAGGAGAACACGAGCTTTTTCAGACTTTCATAAACTCTCTCCACAATCTCTCCAAGTTTTAAAAAATCCTTGTTTTAAAGTTTTCTTAAACTACTTTTGTAATCTTGTATCAAGCTTTGTTGTTTAATTAATAAAGTAAGCTTTAATCACAAGTTGTTTACAATTTTGTTTTCAAGTTTACAATACATATTAATCATTAAGTTTAGTAATAATAATAAATAATATTAATAATACAAATAAAAAGAGTATTTAAGAGTATATGGTATTGTAAACAACTTGTGATTAAAGCTTACTTTATTAATTAAACAACAAAGCTTGATACAAGATTACAAAAGTAGTTTAAGAAAACTTTAAAACAAGGATTTTTTAAAACTTGGAGAGATTGTGGAGAGAGTTTATGAAAGTCTGAAAAAGCTCGTGTTCTCCTCTTTGGTAGAATTGATTTTTATACAAGTCTTGTGATGAGAGTGACTTGTCTCCTCTTGCATGTTGCTGACACATATATGAGCTGCATGTAATGAGAATCTTGTCTTGGTATTTTGTTGCAGGTATGTCATGGTGTCTTGGTGCTGCTGGAGTAGTCTTTGGTGGGTTGTGCTGCTGGAGTTCATGTGCTGCTGGAGTTCCACGTGGGTCCTAAGTGTCGGCCATTACGATGCTTGATCGGTCTCTTTTTATTCCTACAGATATACTCTGCATATTATTTAGTACGTACAACCAGTAATAAAATAAATTACATAAATAAGATACAGAGTCTACTAGAATATATTTTGGTAACAAAACGGAAAATAAACATACAACATTATTACCCTTTTTTTTTTCGATTAGAGTAAAGATTCTGAAGAGGGATGAGCACAGAGCTGAGAAACCAGTCGTGAAGAGAGCTGACCACAAGCTGAAAGAGGTGAAACAGGAAGACACTGAGGTTGAGCTATCACCCTATGATAAGCTCCCTTTTCCCCAGAGAGTTCTCACCAAAGCTCAGAAGAAAGTACTCTCCAAGTTCAGGAAAGATCTTAGTGATGTTGGGGTAAGACTTCCACAGATCTCGGGTATGCGTGAAGCTCATGTCCAAATGATGCTCATCATGGACATTCTAAACCACCAAGCAGAGGTAGCATAGCTTTTGGAAATCTCCATTTTGAAGATTGATCCACCAGTAACACCAAAGTCTCTCCCAAAACTAGAATCCCAAGGGAAGTTCACATTGACTTGCTCCCTTGGTAAGATCACTATGAATGATGCTTTAGTTGATTCTGGTGCAAGTGTGAATGTGATTTCATTGGAGATGGTGAAGAGTCTTGGGACTGAAAGCATTGAGCCAGATAGTTCTTCTCTCACCTTTAGGGACTCTTCTTCTACAACCCCAATTGGTTTCACCAAGGACTTCCCTTTGAAGATTGGATCCTGCACCATACCTATTGACCTCACTGTTTTGAAGATGGCAACTGAGAAGAGAGTTCCATTGATCTTGGGTACACCTTTTCGCACAACAGTTGGAGCTTGCATTGACATTCCCAACAAGAAGGTCACCCTCATGAATGTGAACAAAGTTGTCTCCTATCCCCTCCAATCTCCATTGGATGTTGGCTATTGTGGGACAATCATTTGTGGAGAACAAGATGTTGAGAAGACCCAAGATGAAGTGGTTGTTTGTGAGGAAGAAGATCTTGCTGGAGAGTCTTCTCAAGAGCTGTGTGTTGAGCAGTTGGGTTGGAAAGTGCTAAAAAGGAGGGGATGAGTGGAGCCTCAAAGGCCACTCATGGCAAGAAGAAATTTCTGAAAGAACCTCATCCTCCACCTCTTGGTCTGCTCCCACACACTCTCTGATGCAGCATCATGATACCTTCACCACCAAGCAACTACTATCTTATGTCAAGTTTTCTAAAGATTTCATTTTATTATTATGATTTCCTTTTATTTAGTATTTTTCTTATTCTTAGAAGAGTTAGGGTTTTATAACCGACTCTTATATCTTATATAAGTTCTTGTAGTTCGCTTTTGATACTCAGCTTTTGATAATTAATAAACTAGAGAGTTTTCTCTTTTTCCTTGTTCTTGATTTGATTAAATTCATCAACACAAGAAGATGGTCTCAAGCGTGGTTTTTCGAATCCCTTGATTGAGCGAAGCAGGTCCCAAGGAGGATTACCAAATCCCTTGGTTGAGCTGATTATCCGGCCCGTACGCTGCGCCAGGTTGGTATCAGAGCCAAGCGACGATTTCTAACGATGGGCAAAGCTACAAAAAAATCCCTACCTACCGAGGCGGAGTTATTTGTGTGTCTTAGAGAAGGTATACAACAACTTAGCAAGGCGGTGCAGGATTTTGTTAAGCAGGTTAATTATAATCACGTGGATGTTTTTCACAACCCTAGTGATGATGAATATGATGTGGATTTGTCAGTCGAATATTCTGACGACAAAGAAGACGTAGAATTTTTTTCTGAGCAGATTGGTGATCCAGTATTTGACGAGTACTACGAACACGATGCTTTATGTGGTTACCCAATTTTTGATGACGAGATAGAAAACAAGGAATACTCTTTCATTGATCAGTTTGGGGATGGCGTGTTTGATGCAAAAAAACCTCCAGTTTTTGACGTGGTTGATAAAGACGAGGCAGAAGCTGTCCCAATCTACGACGTGCTCGCTGAAGACAAGATAGGACAAGTGACAGATAAAAAAAGGGTAGATGAAAGCACAAATTTTAATGACTCAGTTTATGCTCAAGAAAATCCAAATTTTTCTAATGAAGAGTTGGTGAAAAGTCATGGTGTTACATGTGACTTTCATCTGAAGAATAAATCTCCTCTCTTTCAAACGATGATTGCAACAGTTGGCCGAAACGATAATTTTTTTTCGAAGAGCAGTTGGTTCAACAAAAGAGAAGATCACATGGATGGTCCAAAACCAGAACTTGTTCGTGTCTGCAAAGAGAGAGCTAACACTCCTTGTATGGATTTACAGAAGAAACAACTGAATTATGGTGCATGGAGAAAGAATTTTAACCGACACATCAATCTTGAGCCACCAGATCCGGATCGTGTTCAACAACAAGGTCGTGAAGCTGAGCAAGAGGATACAAAATTTCTGAATGCAAAGATCACTAAACTTGAAGAAGCTCTTTTGTTAGATCAAGCGAAAAACCGGACTTTGGAACATGAGTTGAGGGAAATACGCAGGAATATACGAATGTTGAATAAAGGCTCCACAACTTTAGACAAGATTCTACGTATGGGTCGAACAGAGAAGACAACGGCTGGTCTCGGTTATCAGGGAGGTCCATCAGGTTCACACACTATCTTTGTTCGAAGTAGTTCTGTGGAAACCAACAAACCTGATGTTGTTTTAGAATCTGCTAAGAATCAGGCTATGGAGCTTCCCACTGTCACAAATGTGTATTCTCGCTATTGTGAGATAAGTCTCTCGCAACATCAAGGCTTTGTGCGTCAACTATGGAGTACAGGAAGCATGAGACTCTTCCAACAAGAGGATGACAAGAACTGTGCTGAGAAAGATAACTATGAACAGTGGTTTCGTATTTTTCCATCTTTAATTCAATCTGTTGCAGATTTGATACAGAGTAGAGGACAAAGGGATATCCAATGTAAGTTTTACAAGGTTCAAGTCATCTTAATAGATATGCCAACCGTGTTTCAAGCCATGAAGTGCATCTCCGTGACAACCTTGGCCTTTGCTATGAATTATGCATTTTTCTTCATGTCCAATGAAAGCAAATCAAGTCACTCAAAGTATTCCATATTGAAGATATTATCATACAACATTATGGTGGTTGATATACTTTTGATGGAGACGAAAATACATGGAGTTTTTGCTATTCTGAAACAAGGTAAGATGTTAGATACCAGGTGGTACGACACGTTTCAAAGATGCGACATTGCTTATGTTCCTGCCGGGGACCATGACGTGATTGTAGTCCACAAAGGCACTACCTCGGAGCTATTGGTGTTGTTCCGTACTACTGATCTAGCAATGGCACAGTCAGGAAACTCCACGGAGGAACTAGATTTGCCTCAAATTTCAGACTTGTCCACTCTATGGTGTTTCACTTGGGACGAGTTAGAGCATCAAAAATTATTGTGTCATCATCATTTGCGCTATGGTTTGATCATTCAAGATGTTAAGTTTGATGTCAGTGTGATGCTTGAACGACAAGGAGCAATCTTCTCTCATCTGAAACTCTGTCCAATGTGGCTGCAAAATCATATTGACTTGTGCAAGCTAGTTCAGCCATTGCTTGTACACAGAAATATGTTTCTGTGTTTTTCTCTTCTTGCTTTTTCAGAAGAGAGAACCTGGAAAACAAACAACTGTAATGTTGATGGTTGTTGCATTGTTCTGTTTCTGAAGCCGACATTACCGTTTTCACCACTTCCCGCCGGCATTCTTGGTCCACTCCAATTGACTGTAGAGTCGTGTGCAAGCAATACGGTGACGTGTTGTTCTCAGTCAACAATTTATAATATTTTTCATCTTCAGGAGAATGAGCTTTTGACAGCGGTGGCGTTTAAATGGGATGATCTTCAGGTCAAGGGGCATCATAAGCGTATCAATATGAAGTATCTTGTTCAGGCTCTGTTCAGTCTAAGGCAAAAACATATATTTACAATTGTGGTGATGACTGTTCGCGATCCCAGCTACGAATGTTATCAAGGCATTGCATTTTGTGAAGATATTCTTAAGACAGTCATGAAGCCATTGCTTAGCATGGTGTGGGTGTTGGTTTTAAGAAACTGGGAAGTGTTATCTTCTGTTTTTGGCGATTCATCTTATGGCGAGTACATTGTTCAACAGGAACTCACTTTCCTGTTCCACTTGGATGGTCTCAAGGGAATAGTCATGTATCTTATAACACCGTCTGGTGGCATCTTTTCATCTCTTGTTGTTGGTGATCGGTGTCCTATGCATCCTCGTCGAAAATATGAGCTTCATGCGCTTCCAATTCAAGACAGTCTTTCTAAGGAAAATATAAAGAATATGTCTCTGAAATCGTGGCCACCCGAGATTGACAAGGTAGTGTGGTCGGTACCAAATATGTGTCCATCAGTTCCATGGGTACATTTCCAAGTCATCTCATTACAAATCTGGTGTGGAGTTTTCACATTGGGGATGGAAGCTAATTGCAGTCTACAAATGGGTTCCAATTGCAAATCCACAACATTAATTTGTTGGAATTATGTTTCTTGCGCTTCAGGCAAGCCCTTGTGTTTCGTTTTGGTTAGCAACATAATATTTTTTCATGGATATACATCCGCGCGTTCAAGGAAAAGTGGCATGAATGAGTTTTTGGAGCATCTGAACCATCCCATGTATCATGTGCTGGACAGTGTGGGACCTAAACGTGGCATTCAGTCTCTACGGCATATGACTAAGAATATTCTCCTCGACGTCAACAAAGTCAACTGGTTAAATAAAGATGATTATACGTGTAGTCAGGGAAAGCACACTATGCATTGGATGCTTACAGAGAAGAATGAGATCAAGAGAATTTTAAAAAGGGAAAAGATTACTAAGGATGTGATTTTCTTGGAGGTTCGGCAGCAGCAATTTCCATTTCAATTCGAGGTCGAATCTTTCGAATCCGGAGGGACCTGATGCAGCATCATGATACCTTCACCACCAAGCAACTACTATCTTATGTCAAATTTTCTAAAGATTTCCTTTTATTATTATGATTTCCTTTTATTTAGTATTTTTCTTATTCTTAGAAGAGTTAGGGTTTTATAACCGACTCTTATATCTTATATAAGTTCTTGTAGTTCGCTTTTGATACTCAGCTTTTGATAATTAATAAACTAGAGAGTTTTCTCTTTTTCCTTGTTCTTGATTTGATTAAATTCATCAACACAAGAAGCCGGTCTCAAGCGTGGTTTTTCGAATCCCTTGATTGAGCGAAGCAGGTCCCAAGGAGGATTACCAAATCCCTTAGTTGAGCTGATTATCCGGTCCGTACGCTGCGCCACTCTCACTCTCCATCCAATGAAGCTCAAGGATGGTGCCATTGGGTACAAGCTCAAGTGTAAGGGCAAGTCCACCCCATTCTCAAGTGCTAGAGCCATCATCACTCCTCAGCTCCAAGGTGACCCCATCAGGCTTCAAGAGCTTCTCTCTCAGGTCCTCACCATCACTCTTGAAGGTGGGAAGGATCCTCCTTCTCACTAGTCCAAGAGAAAAGGTAGTCAAGCTAGTGACTCAAAACAAGCTCACTTGGGAGGAAATCCCATGGTTATCCTTGTACATAGTCTTGCTATTTCATTTCTTTAAGTTTTTAATAAAAATGGTTGAGGTTTCCAGGTTGAGCCTAGCACTAGAGGAAGTGATATCTTGCATATTTACATGTTTTTTTTAGCTATCATATCTTGTGCATTTTGATCATTTAGATTAGGCATTCGGCATCTTTAGGTCCATATTGCATTCATATGTCCATATCAGGTGTTGGAGTGTGCTATGGAGTTATTTGGGGTGTTTGGAAGCATTGTGGTCCAAAAAGATGAAGAATGGAGTCTTGCCGAGATCAGGACAGCCGGGACACGAGACCAGGACATCCGGGACGCGAGATGGACCGGGGACACTTATCCGGGACGAAGAATGGATGAGACGCGGGTGGATGGCCGCGGTCAAGCACCCGCGCGGTCGAGGTGGAACAGACGAGGCTGGTGGACGCGGGCTGGACGTGCGCGGGACGCATGACCCGCATGGGACGAGGAGAGCTCGGACATAGACTGGTCGCGGCCGGATGCGTGCGGGACGTCATACCCGCGTGGCTTGGACGAGAGCTTGACATGGCTGATGCGCGGCCTGGAGTATGCGAGGACTTGTTCCCGCGCGGCCGAGAGGACGGACTGGACGGATGTGCGCGGGTTGGGACGCTCGGGACAGTATACCCGCGCGGCCAGACGGCATGGACGGTTGATTCTGCGCGGGTCAGGATGCTCGGGTTGGATCCGGACATCTACCCTGGGCGTTTTTATAATGTCTGGTCGAGATTTAATCACTCCAGGGTCATTTTAGTCAATTGTCTTTATGTTTTTATGGGCTTTCAAGCCTCATAAAAATACTGATGTAATCTCCTTTGTGGAACTAACTTCTTTTCTCTCAAGAACACTTTTAGATCTTGAATAAAGTTTGGATCTTGAATCCTTCTTCATCTATTTCTTTTGTGTTTATTAGATTATCTTCATCTCTAATCATGTTTAGCCTTGAATCATCCATGGTTTTAAGGTTATCCACGTCTATTAGTGAGTAGATCTATCTAGGATTCATGGGCTTGGGAGACTAAGGGTGATTAGGTGTAGATCTAAGATGTTTTAGTGTAGATCCTTCTTGATCCTTGCTTGTAGAGTGTTCTTATTGCTATTTTGGGGTTGGCCTCTTCAAAATAGAGCCGTAGACATTTCATGCCCGAAGGTGTTTGATGAAATGCCTAAACCAACTCTGTAAGACCCGATCCCGGCCAACTAGGCCGCGGTCGACGCCTTACGTCGCTCGGTCCATACACTGATTGAACCTCTAAATTTTTTTCGCCCTTTATTCAAAACATCGCCCATTGGCGAGGGCTAACTCAGATCTAAGTTCAAGACTACCCTAGTCAATTCCTAGCTTAGATCAATTCAACACATACGCAGCGGAATAACAACTATATCCATTGGTCTACAACCAATCTAGCACTGGTCCGGTCGAATCACCCTAGGCTTGGTTAGTATACACAGCTACCACTAGCTCCAAAGGGTCGATCCTGAACCAGACCAAGTCATACAAATCCGAGGTTCCATTCCCCTAATCCATTCTATCTAGATCTAAGCAACATTGCTAGATCATACCTTTGCCACATCCACGGAGCTTGTTAGCTCTTTGTCTCAGCTGACTTAGCTTGCTTATACCTGCATAAACTCTTACCTTGGGTACTTAGTCATTCAACCAACCATCCCCACAGACCAAGTAACCTTTGGGAAGTCTTCAATGGTAATTGATATGCATCTGGCTCATCTCAGCCCGTGCCACATCCAATATCCTTACACTTTGTAGGATATAATATCAAGTCCACTATTGGCTAGTAATACCAAGTCCTCTCATGGACTAATAATTCCCGTCAAATCTTAAGTCATTCAACCAACCACCCAACATGGCTCAGAACTAATGAGTCTTCAAACTTATCAGACCGGCCAAGGAACCATGTCCCAATGGACCCGATCAGTCTTGCTCTTACAACCGGTGCATCCTTTGATCAATCAGAGCAGACACCTTGGTCCATCATCCCAGGATCAGGTCGTCCAGCCTTGCCCAAGATCAGATCACACACGGCCTCCCTTGCAAAAGTACACCCAGCACAATACTAGTGGTCTACACCACCTAGTAATGACAGTACTCTTCTTCATGGCTCTCAGCCAATGCTTTGCACATAGCTTACCAACACCAAGGTTGATCAATAACCTTCCTTATGATCAATATCATAAGTGACAAATAGATCTCAGCACACAAGCATATGATCAGATAACCTAACACAAGGATCTGACCCCAATATACCCTCAGGTGCAATTTCGACCTCAAGCAACCTGCTCCAAAAACTAATTAAAATTCATGAAAATTCATGATAAATCCCAACTAGAAGGAATCCACAATCAGATTTCACAGAACCGGCCTGGATCATATAGATCTCGACCAAAATCAATCAAACCGGTCCAAACTGGACATCATCAAATCAACTCATAAAATTAAGTAAAATTCATGTAAACTCATGATAATTCATTAAAAAATATTCCCATAATCGGATTCCAAAGAATCGACCCAGATCATAGAGATCTCGACCATGAACAGCCCACACAAGAACAAGGGACTTTCATGGGATTTTGATCAGGCCAAGGCCTTTTGATCAGTGAAACCTTTCCTGTAACATCATAAAACAATCCACAACACATCATAGATGAAGAATCAGAGTAGAAAAGTTCAGAGTAAGGTGTGGCTAATTGATCCAAACCGGCTAGACTCACAAGGGCTTAACCCATGGCCTTGTCCGGTTACTCTTGGCCACGCCTCTCACCTTAGGGGTTCGTTCTCCTGGGGCTGTTTCCTTCTCCTTCTCAGTCTCCTTCTCCTTGTCCTTCTGTCTCGTGTCCATCCTTTCCATCTCTTAGAAAATCCTCACCGGAAGTCACCAAGAGCCACCACAGAAACAATTCTCAACCGACAGTTTCTCTCTTTTTCTCTCTGGAAGTTGTCTGAGTTTCTTTCTTTCTTTCTGATGAATTTCGACAGAGAGAGGAGACAAAATGAAGGGGAAATCGATCATAGCCACCCCCCATAAACGCCTGGACGAGCGGTTACCAAAATAACAAAGGAAAGAAGAGTTTCTTCCCATAACCGCCCAGTAACTGCCTTTGGCGGTTTCTCCCTTTCTTCCTTTCCACAAAATCGTCCACTAAGCCTTAGCTCACACTCCTGGAAGCTTTCCAACTCCCTGGTCCGTGCCTATGATAAACCACCTTGCATCCGGGCCATCGGCGCACCCCGTAACCGCCTGACCTGACCACACTGGTCCGGACCAGAACACTTCCTCCAACTGAGTTGAGCTGACTACTAACTGTTCCCAGCTGAGTGAGTTAGTCCTACAGCTCCTGTGAGCTGATCACACTTAGGTGAGCTAACTTCCAGCTGCACCTAGATGATCGAGCTTGATCCAGACCTCGTCCAGCTCCCGGATCACTCGTCCAGCTCCTTTACACTTGTTTCTTTCTCATCCTGGTTAAGTCTCAGCTTCCTGATTCCCTTAACCTTCCTTATTGGACCATGATACTCTTGTCTCAAGGTCTTACGACCTGACTGGTGCGTCTCCTCGCACCATGGTCCGTCCATACGATCCTATCTAGGATTGGGGACATGACAAGTCTCCCCCACTAACTTGGGATTCGTCCTCGAATCCATGTTAAGTGTTTCATCAGGAAGAAATTGTCTGTACCAATCCGGATACATAGCCTTCATCTTGGCTTCTGTTTCCCAAGTGATGAGGTCATTACCATTGTAATCCCACACCACTTTGATTATCATAAATACAAGTCTCCCCCACTTGATAGAGTTTTAACCCAAAATCTTATCGAGTGGTCCATCCTTTGGTCCATCAAGCACCCATACAAGGACATGACTTGTGTCACTGGCCCAACTCTCCAGGGTGCGGTTCTAGTAAACACCAAGTCTATTACTCTCTGACCCTAGTCCATGACTAGATCATATTTAGTTCTTAAGAACATACTGCGTAACCGGGCCTTAGTAGATCTATCCAATCTCCAAGCCACTCGATGTACCAGTCAAGTCTTAAAGAACATGTTCCAATCTTTAGGCTTCTCGTTCTACCACGAGTCCTAACAGATTGTTCAGTTTACGTAAGTCCTTCCCGGACACCAAGGTTTATGATTCCAGCCACAAATTACTGGATCATTCCTTAACCAGCCACAGCCTTTCCCAGCTTGGCCATATTGCGATCTTAGTCTCTACAAGACTAAACCGCCTCAACTTAACTTCTGTCCATCATTGGACTTTGTTATATTTCGATCCTGGTCCATTTAGGACGCCATCATATTCCGGTCCTGGTCCACTTAGGGACTCGACTGTGCATTCCGACCATAGGTCCATCTCCGAGTAGGGCGTGTCCTGATCCTCGTCCCTTACCGGACTTGATTATATTACGTTTCTGGTCCACTCCAGGACTCAACCATATCAATCAATACACAGCCTGATGCTACCATCTTTCTGTTTCACAAAAAGAACTGGTTCTTCCCAAGGCAATACACTATGGCGTATTGAACCCTTATCAAGCAACTCCTAAAGTTGCTACTTTACTCAGCCATTTCGGCTAGTGCCATACGATACAGACTTTTGGACATTGGGGCCGTTCCAGGTTTTTGTTCAATCATGAACGGGTCAGCGCTGCCAGGGGGCACACCCTGCAGCGCCTGAAACACATCCTTGAACTCATGAACCAACGGTATCCCATCCGGGCCACCACCCCCTACGACCTCATTAGTGTAAATGGTAGCCAATAAGACCTCACAACCATTTCCAAGCATCCTTTCCGCCGGAATTACTGAAACCACTAAACAATAAGAGGTCCGCTTAATACCTTGGAACCTGATCGGGGGTCCAAACTCATTCTCAAGCTGCACCATTCCACGGTGACAATCAAGAGTTGCCCGATTCTTTCCAAATCAGTCCATGCCTAAGATCATCTCATGATTCTTTAGGGGGACAATAATCAGATCTACAGGCATCGGCCTGTCCAAGATCACAATCAGATCTACAGGCATCAGCCTGTCCAAGATCACAATCAGATCTACAGGCATCGGCCTGTCCAAGATCACAATAAGATCTACAGGCATCGGCCTGTCCAAGATTACAATCAGATCGACAGGCATCGGCCTGTCCAAGATCACAATCAGATCTACAAGCATCAGCCTTTCCAAGATCACAATCAGATCTACAGGCATCGGCCTGTACAAGATCACAATCAGATCTACAGGCATCGGCCTTTCCAAGATCACTATCAGATCTACAGGCATTGGCCTGTCCAAGATCATCAATCAGATCTACAGGCATCGGCCTGTCAAAGATCATCACTGGAATGTCCTTAACCAGACCTAGTGAGTTCATAATCTGCCCTCCGGCCACACTCACTTTGTCAGGACCATTCCAGGTTCCAACCCGAAACATACCCTTTTCGATCATATCTGGACTCACAAAACCATGTGTAGCTCCATCATCAAAAGTGCGTGTGTTTTGACACCACCGATCATTAAGTACCTAGATGAGTAGGATCTTAGTTTGATTACACATTTGGAAAATGTCCCATACCATTCTCCAAAGTTTCACACTTCTTGAACGTCCCATACCATTCACAAGAGTGTTTATAATATACTTCAATCCCCATCACACTAAGCAGCTTAACATCGTGTTCTCCCGTTCAACTCGATCTAAGGAATCCTACCTTGACTTATACCGAGTCCAAGCTGATCCATCTGATCACAAGCTACTCGTATACCAGCCCTGTAGTGTCTCCCTTATCCAATATGAACACCGCATATGCTCACTTGTTTTGAACGGCCACTAAGGAATAACAATTTTCTCTAAGAGAGTGCTGCACGTTTCTTTCAACCCTAAGACACTCTCTGGTCCATGTTACTTCCCTGGTCCAGGTCGTCCATACAAAGATCTTGCATTGCATCCATCGTCCAATCCGTCTATTACTTCCAAATAACTAGATAAACTAACCTTTCTGTTTTCAGGGTCTTGCCCTTGGAGGGTGCATCTTGGCTAAGCCGGTCCATCTTGGAACCTCCCCGTTCACAAGCATGAAACCCAATCTTACCTCAACTCTCACTTGGCTCACCACAGCTAAGGTTCCAAGTCATCTCAGTTTTCAGAAATAATTTCGGTTTGGAACTCAACATCATTAAGCACTGTCCTTAACAGGATCAAGCATGCTCTGATACCAACTTGTAAGACCCGATCCCGGCCAACTAGGCCGCGGTCGACGCCTTACGTCGCTCGGTCCATACACGGACCGAACCTCTAAATTTTTTTCGCCCTTTATTCAAAACATCGCCCATAGGCGAGGGCTAACTCAGATCCAAGCTCAAGACTACCGTAGTCAATTCCTAACTTAGATCAATTCAACACATACGCAGCGGAATAAAAACTATATCCATTGGTCTACAACCAATCTAGCACTGGTCCGGTCGAATCACCCTAGGCTTGGTTAGTATACACAGCTACCACTAGCTCCAAAGGGTCGATCCTGAACCAGACCAAATCATACAAATCCGAGGTTCCATTCCCCTAATCCATTCTATCTAGATCTAAGCAACATTGCTAGATCATACCTTTGCCACATCCACGGAGCTTGTTAGCTCTTTGTCTCAGCTGATTTAGCTTGCTTATACCTGCATAAACTCTTACCTTGGGTACTTAGTCATTCAACCAACCATCCCCACAGACCAAGTAACCTTTGGGAAGTCTTCAATGGTAATTGATATGCATCTGGCTCATCTCAGCCCATGCAACATCCAATATCCTTACACTTTGTAGGATATAATATCAACTCCTCTCTTGGCTAGTAATACCAAGTCCTCTCATGGACTAATAATTCCCATCAAATCCTAAGTCATTCAACCAACCACCCCACATGAGTCAGAACTGATGAGTCTTCAAACTTATCAGACCGGCCAAGGAACCATGTCACAATGGACCCGATCAGTCTTGCTCTTACAACCGGTGCATCCTTTGATCAATCAGAGCAGACACCTTGGTTCATCATCCCAGGATCAGGTCGTCCAGCCTTGCCCAAGATCAGATCACACACGGCCTCCCTTGCACAAGTACACCCAGCACAATACTAGTGGTCTACACCACCTAGTAATGACAGTACTCTTCTTCATGGCTCTCAGCCAATGCTTTGCACATAGCTTACCAACACCAAGGTTGATCAATAACCTTCCTTATGATCAATATCATAAGTGACAAATAGATCTCAGCACACAAGCATATGATCAGATAACCTAACACAAGGATCTGACCCCAATATACCCTCAGGTGCAATTTCGACCTCAAGCAAACCTGCTCCAAAAACTAATTAAAATTCATGACAATTCATGATAAATCCCAACTAGAAGGAATCCACAATCAGATTTCACAGAACCAGCCTGGATCATATATATCTCGATCAAAATCAATCAAACCGGTCCAAACTGGAAATCATCAAATCAACTCATAAAATTAAATAAAATTCATGTAAACTCATGATAATTCATAAGAAAAATATTCCCATAATCGGATTCCAAAGAATCGACCCAAATCATAGAGATCTCGACTATGAACAAGGGACTTTCATGGGGTTTTGATCAGGCCAAGGCCTTTTGATCAGTGAAACCTTTCCTGTAACATCATAAAACAATCCACAACACATCATAGATGAAGAATCAGAGTAGAAAAGTTCAGAGTAAGGTGTGGCCAATCGATCCAAACCGGCCAGACTCACAAGGGCTTAACCCATGGCCTTGTCTGGTTACTCTTGGCCACGCCTCTCACCTTAGGGGTTCGTTCTCCTGGGTCTGTTCCCTTCTCCTTCTCAGTCTCCTTCTCCTTGTCCTTCTGTCTCGTGTCCATCCTTTCCATCTCTCAGACAATCCTCACCGGAAATCACCAAGAGCCACCACAGAAACATTGCTCAACCGACAGTTTCTCTCTTTTTCTCTCTGGAAATTGTCTGAGTTTCTTTCTTTCTTTCTGATGAATTTAGACAGAGAGAGGAGACAAAATGAAGGGGAAATCGATCATAACCACCCCCCATAAACGCCTTGACGAGCAGTTACCAAAATAACAAAGGAAAGAAGAGTTTCTTCCCATAACCGCCCAGTAATTGCCTTTGGCGGTTTCTCCCTTTCTTCCTTTCCACAAAATCGTCCACTGAGCCTTAGCTCACAATCCTGGATGCTTTCCAACTCCCTGGTCCGTGCCTAAGACAAACCACCTTGCACCCGGACCATCGGCTCACCCCGTAACCGCCTGACCCGACCACACTGGTCCGGACCAGAACACTTCCTCCAACTGAGTTGAGCTGACTACTAACTGTTCCCATCTGAGTGAGCTAGTCCTCCAACTCCTGTGAGCTGATCACACTTAGGTGAGCTAACTTACAGATGCACCTAGCTGATCGAGCTTGATCCAGACCTCGTCCAGCTCCCGGATCACTCGTCCAGCTCCTTTACACTTGTTTCTCTCATATCCTGGTTAAGTCTCAGCTTCCTGATACCCTTAACCTTCCTTATTGGACCATGATACGCTTGTCTCAAGGTCTTACGACCTGACTGGTGCGTCTCCTCGCACCATGGTCCGTCCGGATGATCCTATCTAGGATCGGGGAAATGACAAACTCTCCAATGCTTTTAACATCCTTTACCTAAGGGATTAATTGGTAAAGGTGTTAAGATAGCTAATAGACTTGTTCTTATTGATTGGTTTCATATTATTCAACCTAAGGGATTAGATGCTTGAGATATGTTAGTGAATGAGCATTCATCTAGGGATAGAGCTTGCTTAGGATTGTGTCTAGGCTTAAGGTGTTAGATTGATTGAAAACTTTCCATCTCAGATTGAAACTTCATCACCCAAGATCAATTCCGTTGTCCCAAGAATCCCCTTGCCTCATATTGAAAAGAAAGTTCACTCTTTTATTGCATTTTTAGTATTGCCTTAGTTGATAATCATCTCATCTCACTTTATGGTTGCACTTAGCTTAAGCATGAACTTCCATTCCCTTTGCATTGAGATCTCTTAGAATTAGTTTGACAATCTTTTATACTACATCATTTGACTAGGAGCCTTGAAAACTCCTACCATCAAATTGGCGCCGTTGCCAAGTTCTAAGTTGACTTTGACATTGGGATTTAGTCACTTGCTTGATACTAAGTCATTTTTCTTTTATTGTGTTATTCCTTCTCCTCGTTCTTTTCCCTTTGCATTTTAGGTGTATGATAACAAGAAGCAGAGGTGCATCAAACTTGATTCCCACTGTTGAAGAAATTGCTGCACTTGAGAGGGAAATAGCAAGAAATAGAAGAGAAGAAGAGCAACAGGCTCACTTGCAGAGACTGTGGTTTGATATGGAGAATCAGCCTCAAGATGGTGATGCCCTAGGGGGAAATGGTCCAAGAGCTGACAACATAAGACCACAGCGCCAAGCTAGAGCCATTGGAGCCTATGATCAACCTCACATTCAAGGTCATAGGTTGGGGATCAGAGCACCAGCTGTGGAGAACAACAACTTTGAGATCAAATCAGGGCTGTTGCATTTGATTGAGAACAACAAGTTTCATGGCCTTGCTGTGGAGGATCCACTTGATCACTTGGACACATTTGATAGCTACTGTAGCTTGTCCAAAACTAATGGAGTCTCTGAAGATGCTCTCAAACTGAGGTTGTTTCCCTTCTCTTTGGGAGACAAGGCACATCAATGGGAGAAGACTCTTCCAAGTGACTCTATCACAACTTTGAATGAGTGCAAGAGAGCATTCCTAGAGAAGTTCTTCTCTACCTCAAGGACAGCCAAGATCAGAAATGAGATCTCTAGCTTTCAGCAGAAGAACCTAGAGGGCTTTAGTGAAGCATGGGAGAGGTTCAAGGGCTATTGGTCTCAATGCCCACATCATGGCCTCACCAAAGAGAGTTTCCTTAGTACCTTGTACAGAGGTACTCTTCCAGAGTTCAGGAGCAGATTAGACACAACCAGCAATGGGTTCTTCTTGGGCAGAACTGAGCAGGACGCAGAAGAGCTGGTGGAGAACATGGCCAAGATTGACTCAGTCTACAGTGAGGAACATGATAGGGTCAACAGAGGCACTGATGAAGATGATCAGCACACAAGGAAGGAGCTGAAATCTCTCCAAGAGAAGTTGGACAGGATTCTTGCAAAGAAGGCTAAGCAAGAGCAGATTAACTCCGTTGGGAACCAGAAACGAGAGAAACCTGCTGGGATTAATCAGGTTGATGGTTTAAAAGGTCAAGAGAAGATGTGGTTCATCAATGCTAATGGCACATGGTACAGAAAAGAGTCCAATTTTCAGTACCAAAACAACTATCAACAAAGGCCTTACTACAACAATCAGCAAGGAGGTTACCAAGCCAAGAAGAACTATCCTCAAGCCAATAAGTCTACTCAGCCTCAAGGAAGCTCTTCTCAAGCTCAAGCTCCAAGTTCAAATATGGAGTCCATGTTCAAGCAAATCTTAGAAGCTCAAGAGATAAATGCTAAGAACATTGGAGATGAGTTCAAGAACATCCATGCAAATATTGATGGGACATATTCTGACCTCAACAATAAGTACATGCAGCTTGCCTCTCATCTCAAAGCTTTGGAGAGCCAAGTTGCCTCTATGTCTTCATCTTCCAAGGGCCAAATGGGATCTCTACCAGGAAAACCAGAGAAGAATCCCAAGGAGTCTTGCAATATTGTCCTCTCTACTACTTCTTCAGAGATTGAGCTAAGTGATCATGAGAAAGAGGTGGATGAGATTGAAAGGCTAGTTCTTGGGACTGAGATTGGAAATGTTCAGAGATTGGCTGTGGCCACAGCTGAGGCTATGGTTATGAAGCAAGCTGCCAAGAAGGTTGAAGTAAGGATTCTGAAAAGCGATGAGCCAAGGGCTGAGACACCAGTTGAGACGAGTACTGACCACAAGCTGAAAGAGGTGAAGAAAGAAGACACTGAGGTTGAGCCATCACCCTATGATAAGCTCCCTTTTCCCCAGAGAGTTCTCACCAAAGCTCAGAAGAAGGTGATCTCAAAGTTCAGGAAAGATCTTAGTGATGTTGGAGTCAAGCTTCCAGAGATCTCGGGTATTCGTGGAGCTCATGTCCAGATGATGCTCTTCAAAGACATTCTAGACCACCAAGCTGAAGTGGATGAGCTTTTGGACATCTCCATCCTGAAGATTGATCCACCAATCCCTCCAAAGTCCCTCCCTAAGCTTGAGTCTCAAGGGAAGTTCACCTAGTCTTGCTCACTTGGTAAGATAACTATGGATGATGCTCTTGTTGATAGTGGTGCCAGTGTCAATGTCATTTCCATGAATATGGTGAAGAATCTAGAGATTGAAAGCATTGAACCATACACTTCTTCTCTCCCCTTTGGGGATTCTTCTTCTACAACCCCAATTGGCATCATCAAGGACTTCCCCTTGAAGATTTGATCCTGCACCATACCCATTGACCTCACTGTTTTGAAGATGGCATCTGAGAAGAGAGTCCCTTTGATCCTTGGCACTCCTTTCCTCACTACAGTTGGAGCATGCATTGACTTTCCCAACAAGAAGGTCACCCTCATGCATGTGAACAAAGCTGTCTCCTATCCTCTCAAATCTCCATTGGATGTTGGCTATTGTGGGACAATCACTTGTGGATAACAAGCTGTTGAGACGCCGCAAGATGAAGTGGTTGTTTGCAAGAAAGAAGGCCTTGCTGGAGAGTCTTCTAAAGAGTTGTGTGTTGAGCACTTGGAAAGTGCTAAAAGAGAGGGGATGAGTGGAGCCTCAAAGGCCACTCATGGCAAGAAGAAGATGGTGAAAGAACCTCGTCCTCCACCTCTTGATCTGATCCCACACACTCTCACTCTCCAACCAAAGAAGCTCAAGGATGGTGTCATTGAGTACAAGATCAAGCATAAGGACAAGTCCACACCATTCTCAAGTGCTAGAGCCATCATCACTCCTCAGCTCTGATATCACTCAAATTACCCTTAGGGATCGAATCCATAGAGACTCTAAGATTACACAATAGATTGTTTAGTCTTCGAGATAAAGCTAGACATACAAGTTTAAAGCAGTAAATAAAGGGTAAGCAAGTAATTGCTTGATTGATTGATTTAGGTTTTAAACAAGAGGAAGAATATCTAGATTTAGGCTATTTCTCAGGTGTAACTAGCATGCGGGGTGTCTAGGGTTTTTAATATTCATAGTTCTGAACTCAAAGTGTAAGGTTAAATCAATGATTGATTATCTTCAACTAGATCTTAAGTCATCAACTGTCGTTCGATGAATATAAGAAAGTGTCGATCGATTATTCTATATGAATATCGATCGATACACCTTTCGAAATATCGCTCGACAAACAGATTGCTTATCGATCGATATTGCTTCTAGTGAGCTTTAAGATCAGGTTTGAAATTGTTCTCCAACCTTACTAAGAGGCCACTTTCGTGCACTCTAGGTAAAGTTGGAACATACCAGCTTTGGTTTTCAGGGATTTGCTAAGTTCTCACTTATCCAAATTAATCCTAAGATCTAAGTCAAGGGTGATCAATCATATACTTAGCCTTAAGAACAACTAGATGAAGAACTATATTTTAAACACCCTAGCATTAAATCATTTGCAATGCATAGTTAACCTTAATGAGAAACCTAAATCTAGCAAGAGAAACTACTCAAACATATTCATGAGAGACAAAATCATGATGGTTTAAATAATACTTTTAAATAGAATAATAAGAGAAACAGTAAAAGAGTAGAGAAAATAAGGGAGTTCAAGATCTTCTCTGTATGCAGTTCAGATCTATCTCTCCATTCCTAAGCTCTCTCCCCAAGGTAGCAAGATGCTTCTCTCCAATATTAGGTCTAAAAGTTCTCTAGGCAAGTCTGCCTCTAAAATGATACAAAACCCTATTAATATAGCCTAACAGGCGGCCAGGGACTTATTTGGTAGAAGTGAAACCCTAATGAGATGATTAGCTCATTTAATTCGTCATTAATTCTCGGAGGTCTTCCATATCGATCGATGTCACTAGCTTCTATCGGTCGATGAATGTAGTGTCTCATCGGTCGATGTATCATGATGAACATCGGTCGATAGCTCAAATTATCGTTCCATTATAATCCTCCTTAAAGTATCCATTTCTGCTCCAAAATGGTCACATTTCACCAAAGAGTACCTGAACCTGTAAAAGCTCATAAAAGACACTAGAAGCGTTCTTTTGTTTTCGAAAGCATATAAAAATCATGGCTGAAAGTGGGTAAAATCCATGACTTATCAACTACCTCAGACTTATCCTTTTGCTTGTCCTCAAGCAAATTTAAGGACATAGGTCTAGAAGAGGTTTCCAAATAGTGAGACTTAAACAACCTCTAACTCAAGATCATCACCTCAACTTTGTTGCGAGCCACACCAAAAACCTGTTAGCTTCAGAAGTACATTATACCATATCCTAGCTTAGCAACCAAGTTCATCTAGCCAACAACTTAGCAATCCTGCCTGACTAGCCCCTCTACTCATTTCATTTATGTGCATAAGGATAAAAGTGCGGGTTTTACCTTGGGAGTATCGATCACAGGATGCAAGGTTGCTCAGACAAGTATATGGATCTGCAGGTAAAAGTTAGTTCCTATCCTCTCTCTCTACTATTTCTCTCTCAGTCATGTCTGCTTTTATTTGCAAGACATTGACCAAGATTGGACAGACTTCCATGAATCAAGCCTTAATGGTTGTAGCCACCAAGTCCTGTTCACTTCTTTTTGACCTATATCCTAGGATTCATTGTGAAGCAATTCTTGAAGGGGGTAACCACCAAGCCCTGTTCGAATCCTTTACCTATGGAATTTTTTTATGAATCAAGTCTTGAGGGGGTAACCACCTAGCCCTGTTTGAATTCCTTCCTAAGTAATAACTAACTAGTCATAGAACATATATTTAAGCTTATATATACACATATATATATATATATATATATATATATATATTATTTTTTTTAATGAACTGAATATTAAATCTAAATTCGAAAATGAGAGAGAGAGGGTGATAAAACTATCTATACAAGGCTGTACCCTCCAGACTTGTTCGAAGCATCCGATCCCATGTATACCAAGCCCCAAGACAAGCAGAGAATATCAGGTTAGGTTGGAAATCAGCTTTGATTCCTTCAGATGATCATGAAAAGTATTGTCATAGTGACCGGTGATCCACTTTAGCATCTATAGTACATTCTGCAGTTAACAAATCTAAGAATGGTGCTAAAGAGTGGTTAGAAAATAAGTAGAAATTGAAAAATATATCATTGTCTCCATTTGATATATGATAAATTCCTTTTTAAAAAAATGAAGAATGCTCTAAAGAAATAAAACATAAAAATGTTAGTAACTACCCCCCAGACTTAAACAACACTGTTCTCAGTGTTATTTAGTCTAAGTTTGGAGAAAAATCGAAAAAAAGATAAAATTGGATAGTTAATGACTAGAGTAACCGTACCTATTATGACTCGTATCGATCGATACCCAAGCATGGTTATCGATCGATAGCGGTTAGACAGAAAGTCATCAATTCGTCTGTCGATGTTTAACCCTTCTGATCTGTCATTTGTTAGTTCTGTTAGACAATCCAAACACAAGCAAATAGATAATAAGTCATGAAATAAAAATAGAGAGTTTAAAGTAATAAATCCTAAAAATCAAAAATATAAATAAAAATAAAAATGAAGATAAAAATAAAAGTGTCTAGGAATAAGGGATAGAAATGTGAGGACTAGTCGGAGTCCTCTGCTGCCTCCTCGTCATCTGCTGACGAGTCACGACGGTACTGATGCGATGGTCCTGGCGCTGCTGGATCACAGGCTCTGACGCTCCTCCTGCTCATGCACCTACAGCGAGACACTCTGGACCAGATGGTCTGAAGAGCGTCTGCGACAAACCTCTGAAAGTCCCCGTGATCGCGCATCGGAATGTCTGGCATGATGGGGAAGTCGGGTAGTGGTGCCTCTGGCGGGCCCTGTGTAGCTGGTGCTCTGCGCTCTCTTGCAACTCTCCGTGGCATGTCCTGGAGGTTGCGGAGAAATGCTCATCTGGCTGGAATCAGAGCCTGTCAATGCTCCCATTGAAGTCCGTGATGTTGCGGGATGGCAGCTGCAGAAGACGGAGGCGCTCTCCTCTCCTGAAACTCCAGAGCAAGCCCTCCTTCAGCCACTGAGCTGAAGACAGATGCGCCACGTCCATGTAGGCGCGGGAGGTGCGTGCTGGCTCTCCAGTCAAGCGGATGCCTAGATGCTGGAAGATCGGTGTAAGCAGGCTCCCGATCGTCTCCTTCTTCCTGCCAGTGCCCTTGAAGGGCTTCATCTTCAGCGACACAAGGTGCTGAGCAAAGAGAGATCCAGGTTGGGCATGGGCATGTCGCGGTCTGGGTCCAAGTCCTGCAGGTCTACAACTCCGTCAAGCGCAGTGAACAGCAGTGTAAGCTCGTCAATCCTCACCTTGTTTGGCTCCATCTTGCACAGCAAAGTGCTGGCAAGGGCCCTCATGAAGTAGCGCAAGGTGGGATGACGGATATCAGTCTGAGGGACAGCCGTGCTTCAGTGGCCTGTGCCAATGATCCTCCAGAAATCACCGATCTTCGGAAACTCAGGGACACCCATAGCGGTGTTAGAAGGATCGAACCCGTAGATCTCGCAGATCTCGGCGACTGTGATCTGGTATCTGACACCTCTGGCGAAGAACGAGAGAACTCCGTCGCTCGCGACGCGGCCAGTGCTAGTGGTGTAGGTGAGATCAGCTGTGGCGAGGAACTGTCTGACCAGAGAGGGATAGAGGTCGTAGGGGTGTGTGGCCATGGTGCCGAATCCAAGCTGGCTGATCATGTCCCTCAAGTCGGTCCAGAGACCAAGCTGTCTCACGGTAGCCTCGTCGATGAAGCGCGTAGGAGAGATGTCGACGCGCAGCCTTGCGTTGCAGAACAGGCTGTCGTAGTCGTCCCAACTCTCCGTCCACCGACGGTGGGTGCAGGCAGCGGAACGGACCGCTTTCTTCGGGTCGGCGTAAGACTCTACCGTCTGTATGGCCTTCGTAGGGTTCCTAGGCCATGGGTAGCGCTCGTCGGGCTGTCGTGGCGGAGAGCGTGATGATGATGATGGTGTCGAGGAAGATGGTGGTGTGGGTGGTGCCCTGGAGGTGCTCGGGGTATCGAGCCTCCTCTTAGTCCACCTCTCGCGTCTACTGTCTCTCCGTGAACTCATCTGCAAAAAAAAAAATCATCCATCAGGAGGTGCAATCGATGGTTCTTTATATCGATCGATGCTCTCGACGAGAGATCGGTCGATGCGAATAGCTCCATGTCGATCGATAGATCGTAAAGGACATCGATCTCTGGGCGTCGATGTCGATCGATTCGACAAAGACCGTGTCGATCGACACGACATCGCGAAACCTGCAATATGAAGCTCATCCCAAATCGCTATTCCACAAATAACGAATGAAAAACGAACATTCCTAGAACCTATTTCATCATACTAGCAACTTAAATCGACCAAATCCAAGCCTAATCGATCGATTTTGTTCATGTCAAAACCTAGTCAAACAAAATCCAAAAAATAGAGAATTTCGAGTTCATACCTTGTTGATCTGTTGAATAGATGAACAAATGAGATAGAGGAGTGAAAAACAAGGAGACTGAGGCAAGAAATGACGAAAATTGACTTAGTTTCTAGAGAGAAAAATCGGTTTCTGATTTTCGGGAGAAGAATGCGAAATGAGGGGATGAAACGGCGGATATCGGGGTTAATGAATCGTGGCCTCGATAAATCCGCATCGATCGATATGCCTAGACGCGTATCGATCGATTTTAAAGGTAATCCCTTCTCTATTTTATTTTTATTTTTATTTTTTTAGATAAAAGAAACTAAATGCAATAGTGGGTTGCCTCCCACTAAGCGCTTTATTTTTAGTCATTAGCTTGACTTCAAAATCTCTTTAATAAGATTTGGGAATGCCCAACCGTAAAGGTTTGACATTTGGCGGTTTAGCCCAGTAATGCTTCACTCGTTGCCCATTCACCGTAAATTCTTCTCCTTTATCGTTCATAAGGGTGATGGCTCCGTTTGGTCTGGCTACCGTAACTGTGAAAGGTCCTGACCAGCGAGAACGGAGTTTTCCGGGAAACAAAGTGAGGCGAGAGTTATATAATAGAACTTGATCGTTGGCAACAAAATGACGGGAGACGATCTTCTTGTCATGGTAAGCTTTCGTCCGTTCTTTATATAGCTTTGAACTCTCATAAGCTAAATGTCTGATTTCATCTAGCTCGTTGAGTTGTATGATGTTGGTGTCAAAATCGGTCACGACGGAATCAATGACTGAAAGTCTCTGGAAAGTATTTCTTGAAACAAAAAGTCTCGGATAATTTGAAAAGAAGTTATACGAGATTTTCTCAAATTAGAATATCCACTCTCTGGTGAGGTCGAAAACGGTTATCTCGAAATCTACGGCCAAAGATCCTCCCAAACTCAAAGATTTCCCACACGAACGACTAACGGGGGAAAGATCGGGCAACGGAAAACCCACGGGCGGCAAAGAACCCCTGGCGCCGGCGGCACGCGTCACGCGGGCCGGCCTGGCGCCGGCGGCACGCGTCACGCGGGCCTGGCCTGGCGCCGGCGGCACCCCGGCCTGGCGCCGGCGGCACCCCGGCCTGGCGCCGGCGGCACCCCGGCCTGGCGTCGGCGGCACGCGTCACGCGGGCCAGCCTGGCGCCGGCGGCACGTGTCACGCGGGCCGGCCTGGCGCCGGCGGCAGGCATCACGCGAGCCGGCCTGGCGCCGGCGGCAAGCCCCCTGACGCCGGTCGACGGTCCTCGTCCTGGTCTCGGTCCCATCGTGTTCGGTCTGATCCCATCTTGGCTTGCTTGGATCAATCCTCGTGAGTTTGATACGATCACGGCTACGTAATAAACATCTTTCGATTCGACTCGATTGGAATCATCCTCGATGTTTTACGACAAAAATTAGAAGGATTGGATTTCTCGTAGAAGATATCATATAAAACAAGATCGATTAACTCGAACATCGATCCTTTAGGCTATACGGTTTATTTTACGAGAAAGATAGTCTTTCCGAGAAATCGTATAAAACGTTCAACGATTTAAGACAAGTCCACGGACTTACTTACGATTTTAAGAATTCAGGCTCAATCAGGCTATGACGGTTTCTCCGATTTCCCGAACATCGGATAAACATCAAGTCACCGAAAAATAGGGAAAAACTCGGGGATAATTACGAAGATCGACGAAAATGGAATACTTCCTGAAAAGATAAACTTGGGCCCAAAGGCGAGGTCCATCATCCTAAGGCAAACCGACCTAGGAGTGGGTATATAAGGAGAGCAAAGGGATCCAAAAATCCTAGATTGGAGACCTAGAGAGCTCATGTTAGCTGATAGAACTTAGAATTTAGGCGGTTAGACTAGCAAGGCAGGCCCTGGAACGTCCGGCCGCCTCCTGCTCGCAAATCTCCGCTCCTCTCGGAAGGATCGGATAATTCTTTTACTTCAGAGCTCCGCACATAGAAACCCTAGGCATTATCTTCGACATGCCTGTTTCTATGACAAACGCTCATACTAGACGAGCCCGCCCAGACGGTTCGATCTCTTGTTCAATTCTTTCTAAACTGAACTACGTCCGACTTGATCCTCGAAAGGGCTACGTAGGCAGCCTTTCTTAAGGTCCAGTCCCAAATCTTAACAAAACCTTTTCCGCATTTATTCGGTCACTTGTCGTTGGCTGTCGCAGAGAATCCGGACCTTCAGGGAAAGTCGGGTTAACTTGGCTTTCCTCCGTTTTTATTCATTAAAATCGACGGTGTGAATTTCGGTTCCCACAGTTTGGCGCTAGAAGGAGGGGGGGGGGACGGTTTACTCTTACTCATACGGCCGCAAAGCGCTTGATCGAACCGATGTCCGGAAATATGAAAGAAAAAGTTGCAGTTTGCGTCAACGATGGTAAAACAACTCCAGCAGCGACTGTTACCATGGCCAACGCTTACGCAAACGCCACGGTGCTCGAGCAAATCAAAAACCTAGCCACGGCTTTCCGCCACAGGAAGAGCACGAAAACGAGCTCGCAATTTCTCTATCTAAACAGAAAGGGCAACGATAAAATCTATCAAACCCCAAAAATTCGTCTTGTTACCAAGTTAGAGAAATCGCAACGAGCAAGGTTTCTACAAAAAACGTTTCTTTCGAGAACATCTCGGAAAAAAAAAACTTATTATCCTTGAAACCTTGGGGAAACCCTATATTACTCGCGGAACAGAAGCACGGCAAATCGGTTCACCGATTCCCACTGCCATACTTCTTACAAACAACTCTCGAGGAACAAACGGGAAAACGAAAGGAGGTCGGAGCTTGATCTTACTAGGACGACTTGCCATAGGGTAAGATCAGTCAAAATGGCTTTCGTTTCATCTCAATCGGAGTTTCCGTTGAGATTTTACGAAGAGAACAAAGTCACTGTCTCGGCCACCTCGCCGTGGGCAAGGACAAACATTACCGAGGTCACCTCACCCTCCGACATGGCTACCTCGCCCTAGGGCGAACTCACTTTGTTCTCCTTTGAGTCTTGGTCAAGATGGTTTTCGTTTCGTCTCAATCGGAGCTTCCGTTGAGATCTTACGAAGAAAACAAAATCGCTGTCCCGACCACCTCGCCCATGGGGGAGGATTTCTCTGTCCCGTCATAGGACGAGCCCGGTCCTGTCTCAGTACCATGCATTTTTGCCTGAGTTTTCGTAACTCGATCTTTGAGTCCGTGAGCCCTGGGGATCGACGAAGGCGAGCAACAGCAGCATCGGCGGACGCGGGACACGGCACGGGCGGTAGGATGCCTGGCGCCGGCGGCAGACCGACCACGCCGCGCCTGGCGCCGGCGGCAGACCGACCACGCCGCGCTTGGCGCTGGCGGCAGGGCGCCGGTGGCAGGCTCGTCCTCTCCCGTCTGGCGCCGGCGGCAGACCCATCGTTTCCCGTCTGGCGCTGGCGGCAAGGGTCCTGGCACCCATCCGTGCAGTCGTCTCGTGATCTCGGGCAACTGCAACATCTTGGTCCCTTAAACCCATGTTCGGATTGTTCGATAAACACGACGATTCTTCCGCAAAGCCTTCTTGATTGTTTAACAAAGTTCATGTTTTAAAATCAAGCTCGGCAATATTTTACGAAACACCATTCGTAAAGTCATACAAGATCATATAAAACGATAAGGTCCAAGACCTAACCGGTTCGCTCATAGCCTGACGAGCTAAGAGCCTCACTCGAGTGGCGTCTTGCCCAATGTCTCCATTTGTCTAAAGCACCCACCTTAGCCTTCTTCGAGTTATCGCCTACTTCTCCTCCCTTTGTTTCAACGATTCTGTAATGTTCCTTCGGACACATTGTCAATTTAACCAGCAGTACGATGAAACGAGAACAGGAACTTGGGCGTTCATATCTCTCTTTCGCTCCGATATTCTCGTCAGAATTTTATCAATAAACCGATTCTCGTTCGGTATCAAACTTTTCAAAGTTCTTTGACGATGAACCATTAAAAGTCACGAAACAAAGAGGAACGGGAAAGAGGCAGCCTTGAACGATCGATGAGACTAAGGTACGTCCAACTTAGAAAATTTGTCAAGGTTTTAATTTTCGTAGGAAAGGAATGAAAACGTCTTGAAAACTGCCGTAGAATTTAGAAAACTTAGGACCTAGGTGGATAGTCTAGCAAGCTAAGTCTTAGGCAAAATTTCCAGTCTTGTTCCATCGTTCCTTGATTGTCCAGGCAGAACATGCAAACCGATCTAGTCTCTCGAAAAACCGAGAAAACGATCGCCACGCGATCTAAAGCATACTCATCCCGCTTCATAAAAGAAAGAAAAAACGTACACAAGCCTTCGAAAGAACGGCTAACCCGTTTTCTTTCGTAAAAAGAAAAGGGAAGTAGGTGCGTATACTATACCCGTATAATCCCATCTTTGAAAACTTTTTGCTTCAGCATCAGGACAACGCTTTTGACAAAGCAAACTCTCGCAGCAATAAGATTCGTCTAAAAAACGCTAGCGGCATAGCCCAACCGTTACAAACATAGTCTTGAAAACTCTACGTCGTCTCTCGTCGCAAACTCGCGACTAGAAACGTGTACCAACGTCAGACTAATAGCACGACGGTGAACTACGAAAATAACGAAATAACCTTCGGTAAAACTCCGTGAGTAATTCGAAGCAGCTTTCGTCCAAAGGTCGAAATCATAGCGGAAACATCTCCCGTGCAATCCGCGGAAACATCGCTACTTTTACAATCTGCGATTTTCTATCTCCATGAAACCGGTCATCCATTACTTTCCTATAACAAGAATATTTTAAACAAAACAGCCTGTGGAAGAAACATGATCGGTCTCATGCAAAACGACTTCGCAGTACGCAAAAGTGAATAAGGAAAACATAATCCGTGATCGCAAATATCGCAAGTAATTTGTGAGAAACACTCTCCAGTTACCTTTACAAAAACCCCCTCTTACATCACTTTTACGAAAAATCCTCTGTACGGTCGAGTCAATTCATACAAAGCAGCTTTCGTAAAATAAACATAATGGGTCCAACGGGTAACTGTCATAGACAGTTTTTTCTCCACAAGGTTTCTGGCTCCTGCTTTCACTCCCCGCGGTTACGTCCGAGCAGGAAATAATCACGCAGGCGAACCCGCACGTGTCCTGCGTCGATCCCTTAAACTTTTCCCCCGGATAAAATGAAACGATTTTCATGCAACAAAAAAGAATTTATACGAACTATTCATCGTGTAACTGAGACCTAAAGTGGAAGATCGTTTCTAAAAAGCCATCAGCCATAACTCAGAAAACTCCGCTATGCTTGGCATGTCTATCTCGGCAAACGCTATTTGGGCCTCGGCCAACTACGCCCTTCCATAAAGCCCGGACCTGAAGTCGGCATCCCCATTAAGGACAATCGTAAACTAACATGACCTTAATAAGGGTCGTGGTCTGATCGTTTACCAACAACTTCCTTGGCGATACGGCTGAATCTAGCCTCCATGCCAATCCAAAGCTACTGAGCAACCATTGCTCCAATCACTTAACGGCTAAAAACAACAATCCACGATTTTTTCATAGAACGCCAAGTGACTATTACGCAAGCAATTTGTCGTATAACCCAGAATCGGAAATCATACGATAAACTCTTCGTACCAAAACGCAGTCCTAACAACCATATGGTTAACGGAAGACTTAAACTTATTGTCAATCGATTAAGTTCTATACGCCCCGTAAACACGGCATGAAAAGAAACACTCGTGACAAGGCTCCAAGAGTTATATGAGTCATCCTTAATATATACAATCAAATCCCGGAAGGCCAACACTTCACGAAGCACTGTGAATGTAGACGCTTCTCCCTGGGTCAAGCTTACGCGACCCCTTGGTCCTGCGTCCAAACTGAAACAACAGTTTCTGGCTGCGAACATTCGCAAAACATCTCCAAGCCTGCGAACATTTCCCACACGAAATGCGGCACAAGGAAAACTCGACCTTCAGCACTGCGAGACGTCGCTAACGCTCGAAGGACATTCTTTTCCTCAAAACGTTCCAGACGAAATCCTCGTCTCTAGAACTCAAAACATACAAACACACCTCTAAACGGTAACATGCCTCTAAACTGGCATCATTTCGTTGTTGCTGATCACAACAAACGAACTCTAACGTCCTAAACAGACAAATAGCCGCCCTTCAAGGGGTAGGCTCTCTTGCATCCGACAAGGATAAACATAGCGCGCTATACAAGAAATCCAAATTTTGGTTCAGCTCTTCGTAAAGGAAGTAGCTCGACTCACGCCCAGACAAATCATATAAGCCGACAACAATTCTCGGATTTTAAACGGTACGAGTCAGGTTAAAATCGCAAACAGGCAAAACGAAAGCCGATTTGTCATCACAAAGCCTCAGTCCGAGAGTAAACCTAGGTCTTGCCCTAAACCCAGCCACGCTGGATCTTGACATCTCACAGACATAGTATGGTATACGAGATCAAAAAATTTGTCTCTTCACTTAAGCCTATTCGTTTCACGAACTTTTCGCGTAAATCGGTAAACCGCGGAAAATCTCGCTTTATGCAAACAATAGGTACGGTGATCATCGGGGAACTAGGAATGAGACGACAACTCACACCCTCTTTATCATACTTCGAATAAACTGAAGTTCATAAATAATCGAAAAACAAATATATCAACAGCATCATGATCGAAAGTCTCTCATGACACATAACCAGACCATATAAGTCTCGCTGGAAAACAGATCACAAGGGTCTTAAACTCCAGAACGAACTACGGAAGGCTTGATCCCTACAACAAGGTTACGTAGGCAGCCTACGAAAGCCGCAGCCCCAATCTTACCACTTTCAACGGAGCCTTTCAACGGAGCCTTTCAACCATTAATTCCGCCTATCTTACCTGACATGTTTTATCGCTCACAAGAACATCACGAAGGTTCTAACGAGCTGGGGGGCTAACTGTTGGTGTCAAAATCGGTCACGACGGAATCAATGACTGAAAGTCTCTGGAAAGTATTTCTTGAAACAAAAAGTCTCGGATAATTTGAAAAGAAGTTATACGAGATTTTCTCAAATTAGAATATCCACTCTCTGGTGAGGTCGAAAACGGTTATCTCGAAATCTACGGCCAAAGATTCTCCAAACTCAAAGATTTCCCGCTTGAACGACTAACGGGGGAAAGATCGGGCAACGGAAAACCAACTGGCGCTGGCGGCACCCCGGCCTGGCGCCGGCGGCATGCGTCACGCGGGCCGGCCTGGCGCCGGCGGCACGCGTCACGCTGGCCGGCCTGGCGCCGGCGGCACGCGTCACGCTCGCCGGCCTGGCGCCGGCGGCACGCGTCACGCGAGCCGGCCTGGCGCCGGTGGCAAGCCCCCTGACGCCGGTCGACGGTCCTCGTCCTGGTCAGGTCCCATCGTGTTCGGTCTGATCCCATCTTGGCTTGCTTGGATCAATCCTCGTGAGTTTGACACGATCACGGCTACGTAATAAACATCTTTCGATTCGACTCGATTGGAATCATCCTCGATGTTTTACGACAAAAATTAGAAGGATTGGATTTCTCGTAGAAGATATCGTATAAAACAAGATCGATTAACTCGAACATCGATCCTTTAGGCTATACGGTTTATTTTACGAGAAAGATAGTCTTTCCGAGAAATTGTATAAAACGTTCAACGATTTAAGGCAAGTCCACGGACTTACTTACGATTTTAAGAATTCAGGCTCAATCAGGCTATGATGGTTTATCCGATTTCCCGAACATCGGATAAACATCAAGTCACCGAAAAATAGGGGAAAACTCGGGGATAATTACGAAGATCGACGAAAATGGAATACTTCCTGAAGAGATAAACTTGGGCCCAAAGGCGTGGTCCATCATCCCAAGGCAAACCGACCTAGGAGTGGGTATATAAGGAGAGCAAGAGCAGAGGAGATGGGATCCGAAAATCCTAGATTGGAGACCTAGAGAGCTCCTGTTAGCTGATAGAACTTAGAATTTAGGCGGTTAGACTAGCAAGGCAGGCCCTAGAACGTCCGGCCGCCTCCTGCTCGCAAATCTCCGCTCCTCTCGGAAGGATCGGATAATTTTTTTAATTCAGAGCTCCGCACATAGAAACCCTAGGCGTTATCTTCGACATGCCTGTTTCTATGACAAACGCTCATACTAGACGAACCCGCCCAGACGGTTTGATCTCTTGTTCAATTCTTTCTAAACTGAACTACGTCCGACTTGATCCTCGAAAGGGGTACGTAGGCAGCTTTCTTAAGGTCCAGTCCCAAATCTTAACAAAACCTTTTCCGCATTTATTCGGTCACTTGTCGTTGTCTGTTGCAGAGAATCCGGACCTTCAGGGAAAGTCGGGTTAACTTGGCTTTCCTCCGTTTTTATTCATTAAAATCGACGGTGTGAATTTCGGTTCCCACATATGAGTCTCCTTTCGGCAGCAGTTTTGATGTCGAAATTTTGCAATTTTGTTGCCCATGCTGCTTTATGTTCTAATTCAACGGGTAAGTAACAAGCTTTTCCGTAGAGAAGATGGAAAGGAGTTGTTCCTAGTGGAGTTTTAAATGCAGTTCTGTAAGCCCAAAGTGCATTATCTAGCTTTCGTGACCAATCTTTTCTGGTGATCCCAACGGTTTTCTCCAAAATTTCTTTGATTTGTCTGTTAGAGACTTCTACCTGCCCACTTGTCTGTGGATGGTAGGGTGTAGCAACTCTGTGGTGAACTCCATTTTTCCTGAGTAGGTTTTCGAAAATTTTGTTGACGAAATGGGTACCACCATCGCTTATTACTACTCGAGGAACTCCAAATCTAGGGAAAATAATGTTCTTGAAGAGTTTGACAACAACAGAAGCACCATTTGTAGTTGAGGCTATAGCTTCAACCCATTTGGAAACATAATCGACAGCAACTAAAATGTATCTGTTCCCATATGAGGAAGAGAAATGACCCATAAAATCTACCCCCCAGCAGTCAAAGACTTCAATTTCCATAATGAACTTCTGTTCCATTTCATGTCTCTTGCTGATTTTTCCTCTTCGTTGACACCTATCATATTTTACGATATAGGCGTGAACATCACAGAACATGGTAGGCCACCAAAATCCAGCTTGAAGGATTTTAGATACTGTTTTGAAAGTTGCGAAATGTCCGGCATAAGAAGATCCATGGCAGTGGAATATGATGTCCGGCACTTCAGCGTCAGCAACACAGTGTCTGTAAATTCCATCAGCACATTGCTTGTACAGATATGGTTCTTCCCAGTGGTATCGCCTAACTTTTCTGAAGAACTTCTTTCTATCATAATTTTTTAGTCCTTCTGGTTCGACGTCCGCAACTAAATAGTTTACTATGTCAGCATACCATGGTCTGTCTCTGAATTTTCTTTCAACAGCGTGCACTTCCTGATCGGGGTTTTTGCATCTATCAGGAGTGTGTGGATCAGTGGTTATACTGTCGGCTACAGTGATAGTTACATTGAAGGATATCTTAAGTGAAACTTTACTTTAGTCGAAGCCGTTTTCACAGTTTGTTGGTGCGTCTGTCTTATTATCGATCGATTGCCTGGTCGACTCATCGATCGACATGTCATCAGTCGTATCGATCAATTTATCGTTTATGTCATCGATCGACATAGAGTCAGTTATAACGATCAATTTATCACTTGATTCAGCGACTGATATGGATTCAGATGCAAGATTTATCTGGCCAATGAATGTTGATTCTACCAGGTATACACCTTCGGCTGGCAGGAAATCATCGATAGGAATGTTGTCGTCGACTTTTATCTGAGAAAGGTGGTCAGCCACGCTGTTATCTACTCCTCTTTTGTTCTTGATTTCCATGTCAAATTCCTGGAGTAGAAGGATCCATCGGATAAGTCATGGTTTGGCATCTTTCTTCTGGATAAGGTACTTTATTGCTGCGTAATCGGTGTGAACAATAACTTTCGAACCAACAAGGTAGTTTCAGAATTTCTCGAAAGCGTACACGACAGCAAGTAATTCCTTTTCCGTTGTGCCATAATTTCTCTGAGCGTCGTCTAGAGTTCGGCTCGCGTAGTAAATAACATGAAGTTTTTTATCTTTATGCTGTCCTAACACTGCTCCTACTTCACTTGCATCGCACATAATTTCGAAAGGAAGACTCCAATCGGGTGATTGCACGACGGGAGCATTTACCAATGCTTTTTTAATTTTATCAAAAGCTTGCTGACATTCTGGAGTGAATTCGAATTTAACATCCTTGCAGAGGAGTGTTGTTAGAGGTCTGGCGGTTTTGCTGAAATCTTCTATAAATCTTCGATAAAATCCAGCATGCCCAAGAAAATTCCTTATGTCTTTTATGTTAGTTGGTGGAGGTAAACCAGTCATCAATTCTATCTTTGCTCGATCTACTTCAATTCCAGAAGCAAATACATTGTGTCCAAGAACAATTCCATCATTAACCATAAAATGGCATTTTTCCCAATTTAGAACAAGGTTCTTCTCTTCGCATCTGGTTAGAACCTTACAGAGGTTATCGAGACAACTTTTGAAATCAGATCCATAGACTGAGAAATCATCCATGAAGACTTCCATAAAATCTTCTATCATATCAGTGAAGATAGACATCATGCAGTGTTGGAAGGTAGCGGGGGCATTGCACAGGCCAAATGGCATCCGACGGTAGGCGAATGTTCCATAAGGGCATGTGAAGGTTGTCTTTTCTTGGTCATCCGGATGGATTGGAATTTGGAAAAATCCGGAATATCTGTCAAGAAAGCAATAGTATTGATGATTGGCTAATCTTTCCAACATTTGATCGATGAAAGGTAAAGGAAAATGGTCTTTCCGCGTTGCGGAGTTTAGTTTCATGTAATCGATGCACATACGGTGTCTAGTTACAGTTCTCTTTGGAATAAGTTCTTCTTTGTCGTTCTTGACCACAGTAATGCCTCCCTTCTTAGGCACCACGTGAACTGGGCTGACCCAATTGCTATCTGAGATTGGATAGATTACACCGGCATCGAGAAGTTTGATAATTTCCTTTTTAACAACTTCTTTCAGATTGGGGTTGAGTCTCCTTTGATGTTCTATTGATGACTTTTATTCATCTTCAAGATGAATTCGATGCATACACAGGTCGGGGGAAATACCCGGGATATCCTCAAGAGAATATCCGATTGCTTTTCTGTGTTTTCGCAGTTTATTCAACAACAAAGCGAGCTCACCGTTTGTAAGATTTGCATTTACGATAACGGGATAAGTGTTGTCAAAAAGGTAGGCATATTCGAGTCCAGCAGGATGTGGTTTCAATTCCACCTTAGGTGCATTTTCCTTGCTCAGATCGCCTATCGAAAATGGTTGTCGATCGACAGCGTTTTGCATATATCGATCGATACTTATCTCGGAATCATCCTCATCATTTGTTGTATCATCATTTCTCGCATCCATCAAATGTGCATATTCATCCGTACGGTTATCTGTGCTGAATACTTTTCCCTGGGCAACCATGAGCACATCCTCGAGGTGGCTTTCAGAGAATGAATTTTCAAAAGATTTTCGGGTAAGTTTATCGATATCATCGACATAGGAGGATGGTCTATCTATCAAAGGGCGCGTCATTACTTTTTCTATGTCGAACCTCATTGGAATGTTTCCAATGTTTAGGCAGATGCGTCCTTCTTTGACGTCAATTATCGCATTTTCGGTTGCAAGAAATGGTCTTCCCAAGATAATGGGGTCTCTGGGTTCGTTCTTGTAGTGAAGTACAACGAAGTCCATTGGTACGGGGCATCCATTGATAATTACGGGCACATCTTCAAGCGCTCCTTCTGGAACTCGAACAGATCGATCAGCGAGAACTATTTGGATATTTGCTGGAGTGAACTCCGCATACTCGAGGGATATTGCAACAGAGTGCGGCATCAAATTTACGCTAGATCCAAGATCGCAAAGAGCTCTTGGAAATTGTTTATCTTGGATGGTGCAATTAAGAACGAAACTACCAGGGTCGGGTTGCTTGACCGGAATTTCGCCTTGAATTATAGCACTGACTTCTTCGGAAATCATCATGATACTACGTTCTCCGACTGGAAAACTTTTAGTTATCATATCTTTGACATACTTCTTTAGTGTTAGCGAAATTTTGACAGCATCACTTAATGGCATCTCAACTCTGATCCTTTCAATTGCTTTCTTACAGATTTCTCTGTCCAATTCACGCTTAGGGTCGGACTTTCGTGGAGGAAAAGGGGGAATCGGGTTATAAACCCTTTTGATAGCCGGTCCAGCTGGCGCTGAATCGCTTTTCGGATCAGGGGTTCGGCGTCGATCAATATTGTTTTCATCATATCGGTGGATATTAACTTCATCCTCCGAATCTTCCTCGTCGTGTGGAATATCAATCACAACTTCCTCGGTGCCTTGATTATTTTTTTCGTTGCCTTTGTTTGGTGAAGGTTCTGCTCTCCTGGCATGGAACAGCACATGGTTGGGGATGGGTTTGATCTCTTCTCCAGAATTTTCTTTTGAAGAAGGTTTTTCCTTAACTTTCGGAACAAGTTGGTTTCCACTTCTCAAGAGTACAGCACTAACTTGACATCTTGGGTTCATATCAGTTCGCCCAGGAAGACGTCCTGCTTCCCTCTTGATAGCGATTGCGTTTTCGGCGACATCACCTTCTAATCGTTTAACTTGTTCACTTAGAGCATCTAATTTCTTAAATAGCTCACCATGAATAATGTTTAGTTTTGTATTCATGTCGCTTTCTATTTTCTGATTTCCCGTGAAAGCTTGGTTTAACTTGGAGTCAGTTTTTCTTTGATGGGATTTGATTAGGGCATCATAGTTTCGGGTGAAACTATCTTCGTCTGGGTTGTAAACTTGAGACTTACCCTTTCGATAGAAAACAGTTGGCTTTCAGAACAACTATCCTCATTTGGAAGAGTTTGTTCAAGTTTCTTTTCCTTCATGATTGAGTGCAGAGAGTCCAACGATTTCCTAATTTCAGCTAATTGGAGCGTGTTCCTGGACGTAGCTCTGTTTTCCCTATCACTGATCTCATAGGATTTTCTCAAAGCAATGTTTTTGATCAAACGCTTTGCTTTTCTAGGATTCCTGGTGCTAAAGTTTCCTTCACTTGCGGTATCCAGCGTGATTTGATAACGAAGGTTGATGCCTCCGTAAAAGAAGTTTAGGAGCTGCGGTTCCGAGTAACTATGGTGGATACAGTCACGTTGATAGCTTTCAAATCTGATCCAAGCGTTTTTAAACGATTCGTGTGGACCCTGAGCAAAGTAAGATAACTTTTCTCGTATATCCCAATAGCGAGCGTCATCGAAAAATCGATTTATGAAAGCGTTTCGGATTTCCTCCCAGCAAGTTAGAGAGTCTGCTGGTATCTGATTCAACCACTTTCTGGCTTTTCCCTCAAGGGAAAAAGAAAAAAGTTTGCAGCGATTGTAATCATCAGAGACTAGATCTTCTAGGTATTCGATGTGCTCGTGGGGGTGCTCCAAAGCAGATCCACAGAAAGGATTATTTCTCACCAGAAGAATAAAGTCAAGGTAGAGTTTTGATTTTCTGGTATCATCTTCTGGTACTTTGATGGCAGACCTATTGGAATAGGTCTTTATGGGGTCTAAGTAGTCTCGCAAAAACAATTTTGGTTCCTCATCTTCAGAGGAAGATGAATAAAGTTGAACAGGGATTGCGTTTCCCTGTTCATCAGCAAATTCAGAAATTATGTTGCTTATGTTATCATTTGGTTTGCCTAGGACTACTTCCTCATTAGCATGATCGGTAAGCAAAGACTTACCTGCTTCCGGCTGGTTGGTATCGATCGATGTTCGGGGCGGTATGTCAGTCGATTCTTTGCTCGACGTATCGCTCGATGTTTTTGTATTCGTGTCGATCGATGGGCTGCCGAAATTAGTCTTTTCCATTCTTAGGTACCTGTAAGAGCACAATAAGAGAAAAAGATTTTAGTAAATACGAAAATAAAGTATAGACTATATTCTAAACCAAATCTAATGGTAATAAGAAAGAGTCCCCGGCAACGGCGCAAAATTTGATATCACTCAAATTACCCTAAAGAGTGACTTTACTCTCTCAAATAAGAGGTTCAGTTGTGGTACTTAGGGATCGAATCCACAGAGACTCTAAGATTACACAATAGACTGTTTAGTCTTCGAGATAAAGCTAGACAAACAAGTTTAAAGCAGTAAATAAAGGGTAAGCAAGTAATTGCTTGATTGATTGATTTAGGTTTTAAACAAGAGGAAGAATAGCTAGATTTAGGCTATTTCTCAGGTGTAACTAGCATGCAGGGTGTCTAGGGTTTTTAATATTCATAGTTCTGAACTCAAAGTTTAAGGTTAAATCAATGATTGATTATCTTCAACTAGATCTTAAGTCATCAACTGTCGTTCGATGAGTATAAGAAAGTGTCGATCGATTATTCTAAATGAATATCGATCAATACACCTTTCGAAATATCGCTCGACAAACAGATTGCTTATCGATCGATATTGCTTCTAGTGAGCTTTAAGATCGGGTTTGAAATCGTTCTCCAACCTTACTAAGAGGCCACTTTCGTGCACTCTAGGTAAAGTTGGAACATACCAGCCTTGGTTTTCAGGGATTTGCTAAGTTCTCACTTATCCAAATTAATCCTAAGATCTAAGTCAAGGGTGATCAATCATATACTTAGCATTAAGAACAACTAGATGAAGAACTATATTTTAAACACCCTAGCATTAAATCATTTGCAATGCATAGTTAACCTTAATGAGAAACCTAAATCTAGCAAGAGAAACTACTCAAACATATTCCTGAGAGACAAAATCATGATGGTTTAAATAATACTTTTAAATAGAATAATAAGAGAAACAGTAAAAGAGTAGAGAAAATAAGGGAGTTCAAGATCTTCTCTGTATGCAGTTCAGATCTATCTCTCCATTCCTAAGCTCTCTCCCCAAAGTAGCAAGATGCTTCTCTCCAATATTAGGTCTAAAAGTTCTCTAGGCAAGTCTGTCTCTAAAATGATACAAAACCCTATTAATATAGCCTAACAGGCGGCCAGGAACTTATTTGGTAGAAGTGAAACCTTAATGACATGATTAGCTCATTTAATTCGTCATTAATTCTCGGAGGTCTTCCATATCCATCGATGTCACTAGCTTCTATCGGTCGATGAATGTAGTGTCTCATCGGTCGATATATCATTATGACCATCGGTCGATAGCTCAAGTTATCGTTCCATTATAATCCTCCTTAAAGTATCCATTTCTGCTCCAAAATGGTCACATTTCACCAAAGAGTACCTGAACCTGTAAAAGCTCATAAAAGACACTAGAAGCGTCCTTTTGTTTCCGAAAGCATAAAATCATGGTTGAAATTGGGTAAAATCCATGACTTATCAAGCTCCAAGATGACCCAATCAAGCTTCAAGAGCTTCTCTCCCAGGTCCTCACCATCACACTTGAAGGTGGGAAGGATCCTCCTTCTCACTAGTTCAAGAGACAAGGTAGTCAAGCTAGTGACTCAAAACAAGCTCACTTGGGAGGAAGTCCCATGGTTATCCTTGTACATAGCTTTGCAATTTCAATTGTTCTTTAAGTTTTTAATAAAAGTGGTTGAGGTTTTCAGGTTGAGCCTAGCACTAGAGGAGATAAGAAAGGCGGTGAAGCACCTGAGCCTTATGATTGCCATGTAGCAGCCTCCTCTAGTTGCTATGAATCAAGCCAGCTCCAAGTCTTGACACTAAACACCACGCCCAAACCTCCTTCTTAGGTATCACTCCAACCCTTCTTGTATATATATTTGCTTTTGTCTTGTTGGGGTATCTCCTTCTCTCTTACTCGCACAGAGACTGTGTGATTTAAGTGTGGGGGAGGTACCAAGTATTTGATCATGTTTGCTTTGTGATTGAGAGTCTCATGCATTGCATTGTACATTCATAAATGCATAGAAAAACCAAAATTTTAAAAAAAAATTTGAATCATGTAGTTGCATCACTTGCATCTTTAAGATTGAGTCTAGAGCATATAGGTTGCATTCATTTGCACATGGAGCATTGCCTTATAAAGAACACTTGTTTGCACTGAATTTGGCACCTTAGTTAAACATATCAAGTAGCTTAAGTATCTTTTGAAAGGCTTGAATGCTTTGAGCCTTGAAAAATCTTCTTGAAACTTGCTTGGTTGCTTGATATTGGCATTGTTCTTGAAACCAGCTCCAACCTGAACTTAGACTTGAATGAACTTAATTTCTCGTGCATATGGGCATTTGCATACTAGATCATGGATCTCATACACATTTGGATTATCTTTCCCCATTATACCACTCTTTGTTAATCCAAATGGCTGTGGGAACCGAAATTCGCACCGTCAAATTAAGTTGATTTGAAGGAAAACCAAGTGAACCAAGCCTTCCCTGAAGGTCCCGGATATCTGCTGGGCCGCAAAGAAAATATGAAAACGAAATAAAATCGTAAGAACAAAGAATAGAGCAAAAGATCTTATTTCCGAATCCGCGTTTGAGCGTGAATAACAGGTAAGAGCCTTGGCTACAAGAGCTGTCGGCAAGTTCGCTAGTCTAGCAACCTAAGTTCTAACCTAGTTGAGTCGCAGCTCGCTAGTAAAAACGGAAAATAATGCCTAAGTTTGCTCTAAGTGCTAAGTGCTCTGGAAGTTTTGTGATGATTTGCTCCTTGACCAAAGCTCTCCTTATATACTCCTCTTAGGACGGTCTATCTTCTTTCGGTCTGAATCGGGCTTTTTCCATTTTCGTCCATCTTCGTGTTTATCGGGAAACTTGACATTTATCTTCGGAAAACTAGACATTTATCTTCTGGAAAACTTGACATTTATCTTCTGGAAACTTGACATTTATCTCTTATGTGAGGATAAGGATAAATCGTCATAGTTATCCTTCCTTTTCGGAAAATCGTAAGTGGGCCGTTTTGGCCATGTCGGGCCACTTAGACGTTTTTACGGTTTTCCGAAAGAATAGTCTTTGAAGCTTTCGGCATTTCCGAAGGAACCACAATTCCTCGTATAGTTTGGTGTTTATAATAACCGTGATCGTACCAAACTCACGAAGATTGATCCAAACAAGCCAAGATGGGATCAGTCCGAGCATGATGGGACCGAGACCGTGAGCGTGAGCGTCAGAGGGCTTGCCGCCGGCGCCAGGCCGGCTTGCGGAATGCGTGCCGCAAGCACCAAGCCGGCCCGCGGGACGTGTGCCGCCGGCGCCAGGCCGGCTTGCCGCCCGTGGGTTCTCCGTTGCCCGATCTTTCCCCCGTTTAGTCGTTCATGCGGGAAATCTTTGAGTTTGGAAGGATCTTTAGCCGTAGATTTCGAGATAACCGTTTTCAAGGGTTTGAGTAATGAGGCTTCGAACTTTAGACGTTTAAAATATGAACTTTTAAACAATCGAGAAGGCTTTGCGGAAGAATCATTGTAGTTTTTGGACAATCCGGACATGGGTTTAAGGGACCAAGATGCTGCCGTTGCCCGAGATCACAAGACGATTGCATAGATGGGCACCAAGACCCTTGCCGCCGGTGCCAGACGGGAGACGATAGGCCTGCCGTCGGCGCCAGACGGGACAGGACAAGCCTGCCGCCGGCGCCAGGCGCCCTGCCGCCCGTGCCGTGTCCTGCGTCCGCCGGTGCCTGCTGTTTCTTGCCTTCGTTGATCCCCGGGGCTCACGGTCCGTCCATGCCTTCTTGTGAGTTCATCGAGTGACGACCCGTTTCTTGGTTTTGATCGCCACTTGGTTTTCTTTCGAGGACTTTCGGGTGACGATTTCGTCATTGACCGATTTTGACCCCAACAGTTAGCCCCCCAGCTAGCTAGGAATCGTAATGTCTTTCGGGTCCTGGCTTGCGGTATAGCCGTATGGGAAGGTGTAGAGACGTAATCGTTTGCCGAAAGTCGGGGTAAATAGTGATTTTACCTCCTTTATAAGGAGGGAGTAAGAAATCTCATTCATTCTTTACTTCATCATAAAAACTTCATCTCTCTCAAGAATCCTTTCTCTCTCTTTAAGAATAATGTCTTCAAGATCCTCAAAGAGAAATTCTTCTTCCCATTCATCCTCGGGTGACTCTCCTGCCCATGTGACGGTGAAGCAAGAGGAGTTAGTCGAGGAGGAAGCGAAGAATGCGTATTACCGAGCCCTTGTGGGTTCGCCCCCATCACTGCCAGATGTCTCTGTTCCGAAGATACCTTTGAGGCAGCCTGGTGCTCCCTTTACGCCGAGCCTGGTTTCAAGTAAATATCTCAGGATTCTTCGAGATTTTTACCAGATTCCTGATGGAGTCAAATTCCGGATCTCCGTCGGTAACGAGAGTGCGAGGAATCCTCCGGAAGGTTTCTTTACAAGTTACGAGGCTTTCCTTACTATTGCCGCATGAAGTTCCCGATCCCCGGCACCATTGTTCGTGCGCTTCATCACTTCGAACTCTCAATCAGCCAGCTCAGTGTTCCTGCCTTAGAGAGTTGGCTTGGCGTACTGATCTCAAGTTACGAGCTCGGGATCGATCTCAGTCCTGGTGATTTCGAAGGTCTTTGGAGCACTCGGCCGACGGGGAGCGACGGTTACTACTCCATGCTGCCTAAGAAGGATATGGCCATAATTAAGGGGACTACTTCGAATCCTAAGTCGTGGCAGGAACGTTTCTTCTTTGTCCGAATAGATGGTGATTCTGTCGAGGAGAGCTGCCTCCATCTATTTCCGCATGCATGGAACTTCAACCGAGGTAATACGATGAAAACTCGTTGTCTATTTTGTTATTCTGGAAGTGCGAGTTTTTAATGAAAAAGTTTCGCTTTGTAGAGAACGGGGCTGTTGCGCATTTGCATGGCGATCTTTTTGTCAAGAGGGACCTCCTTCGTCAAAGACCGTTTTTCTGGAAGTCCTTTACTCTTGAACGGATTCGAGACGCGGTAAGGCTTTACCGGTCCCAAGATCCTGTCTCGACATACGATGCCGAACCGGTTATCGAAGCCCCGACTCGGAGGTGTAAACAGAGATCCCGTAAAGGGAAAGAAATTGATGGTGAGGAAGGTTCGGAAGATCCTTCACCGTTGGGGGAAAACCCTAGTTTTGTTCCAACGGAAAAAGGCGGAGCCAGCGATTTTCCACTTCCCAACAATTTCTTTGACGGCCTTCCTCCGGAGTTTGTTACTGACGAGTCGCTGGAGGAAGAGAAGAGGCAATGGGTTTTTTCCGAGGGTTCCCAACGGATCAATGAGGTTTTGTCCTTTGAACTTCTTAACCGTATTCTTGAATCCGCATATATGTATGTTTATTGATCTTGAATTTATGCAGGAACTAAGAATGTTTGGCAATGCGCTCGACTCAAGTTTCCGCAAGTCTAGGATTGCTAACTTCAAGACCAAAGAAGCTGAACGAGAGCTCTTCCGGTTCTGTCAAGAGGTTAAGGCGCAAAACGAAAAGCAAGCTGAGCTTCACGCTCGAGCTCTTGTTTGGGCGGAAAGGAAAGGAAGGAGGATGGTCGCAGCTGAGATGGCGAGACGGGCGGAATCGTTCGCTGCTGAGTTTCAATGTTTTAAAGAAGCTCAGGAGTTTGTTGGCGATTTCCGCGAGTGCCGGGGCTCGGTCGTAAACCTTTACAAGTCTCAGAACCCGGATTTCTCTTTTGATTCCGAGATTGCTGAGATGAAGGACTTTATGGCCGACTGTGCTCATGCTGAGTCCTTGGTTCCTCCAGTCGAAGAAAGAGTCCGGAGACTACGGGAACCTATCGAGGTTTCCGAAGATACAGTGGAGGCCGGAGCCGATGAGAACGCCGAGGGTGGTGGGAACGCTCAAGGCATGAACGAGGAAGTGGACCAGCCTGCAGGTTCATTCGGGATTTCCGCATCTGGATTTCTCGATGTTGACTTCCTTTTGTGAATCGAATGTTTTGGCCGTGTGTTGCCGTTTTTAGGAGTTTTATTCTGCGACCGTCGGAGGTTGCATCTTTATTTTTTGGGACTGCCGTTGGTGGCTTAGAATCCCGCCGTCTATTACGGACTTTATAAATATGAAAATTTGCGAAATTTCGTCTTTTGTTTTGATTTATACTTTCGTCAAGTGTAGAGGAAAGAATGCGAGTAGTCACTTCGTATCCTAACTCTTTTTTTTGTCGCTTGGTCCGTATGCTACTTTCTAGCGAGCGTTTTAGGTGTAAGCGATAAGAGACATGTTTTGGGATCTCGTATACGAGACTATGTCTGTGAGATGTCAAGATCCAGTAAGATTGGGTTTAGGGCAAGACATAGGCTTACTCTCAGCTTTAAGGCTGTGCGATGACTGATCGGCTTTCGTTTTTCCTGTTAGTGATTTCTTCCTGATTCTTTTCGTTTAAAGTCCGCGACTAGTCGCCGGCTTATATGACTTGTTTTAAGAGAATCGAGCTATCTTCGGAGTTTATCCAAGACGCTAAACCAAAATTTTGGGTTTCTTGTATAGCACGCTATGATATCCTTGTCGGATGTAAGTGGACCTTTTAGGTCTGACTACGAGTTTGTATTGAGTGAAACGTTTCTGAGTGCGTCCGTCGGGGCCAATCGACGGGCATAAGTTGTTTTTTAAGTCGCAGGTGGACTGTTTTAGCGGATGATACGAGTTTTGTTACCTTTTTCAGAAGTTGCGACGTCTCGCGTTTCTTTCGGGTTTCGACGAGCTGCCTACGTACCTCTTTCGAGGATCAAGCCATCTCGTAGTTCTGATAGTTGCCGCAGACGTTTTTTACTCCCTTTGCGTTGCCGTTCCGATCGTGCTGGTCGGATCGACGGTTTGTGCGGGGGTCGAGTTTTCTGCTTTTACGGCGGTGGACTTAGAGGCTTTGTCGCTGCCTTGAATCGTTGCCTGTTCGGATGATTCTGGATCATCTTTTTTCGAGTCTTCAGGAATGTTGTGTGATTCCTTTACTCGTTTTGGGTTGGCCGCTGGGGCGTTCCAATCTATTCGCAGTTTGAACTCGGCTAGGTAACAGAGTCTCGATTGTTTCTGACTACCCCAGATGACTGCGGTTCCGGTGGGAGTCGGAAATTTGATGCCGAGGTGATATGTGGATGGTATTGCCTTCATGGAGTTGATCCAAGGGGTTCCCATGATGGCATTGTAGATGGCCGGGTTGTCGACTACTGCGAACTCGACGACCTTTGTGACTTCTTTAGCCATGACCGGGAGCTTAATTCTCCCGAGGGTCATGGAAGTGACGCCCGAAAACCCAGTCAAAGGTTTTGGCTCAGGGACGACTTCCCAAAGTGGGATCTTCATCCTGTAGAGGGTGTCGCGGAAGATAACGTTGACCGTACTTCCTGTATCGACGAGGATGCGGCCGACCTCGAGATCCTGGATTACCAGGTCGATAACCAAAGGATCGCAATGAGGCTTGTCGATTCCGGCAGTTTCCTGTTCCACAAAAGTGATCGTGTGGTTAGGAATATCGCTATCCAAAAACCAGTTGGAACTTGTCTCGGCTTTTTGCCCGTAGGTTTTATTGACGAGATTGAGTCTTGGTAGAACTGTGATCCTCCGATGATCATGTTTACCCTCTGGCGACTGTTGTTGTTCCCTTGGTCGTCCTGTCTCCTTCCGCGTTTTTCACCCGATTGATTTTCGGTCGCGCGGTCCTCGGAGACAGTTTTGTTGGTCTTTGGGCGGTTGGAGTCCAGGAGCAAGTCCTTTATACTCTTGACCTTTGATAGTTCGCCGGTGAGGAGCTTCGCGGCGAGCCGGGTGCCGAGAACCTTGCAGTTCGCAGTGGAGTGACCTCTGGTTTCGTCCTTGTACTGGTTCCTGGTCCAGGTGTTTCCGGAGGTCTTGCCTTGCTCCGAGTTGATGGCGTAGTTATGCTCGCCTTGGGCGTCTTCCCCTTCGTGATGGACGTACTTGTTGTTACGAGAGGGTTTCTTCTTGGATGCGGTTTTCTGCGATCCGTGCTTCTGCGATAGAAGCTTCATCTCTTCCTCCATGATGATGAAGTCCGTTGCTTTGTGGAGAGTATCCTGGATTGTCCGAGGCTTTTCCAGTAATATCCACTTTCGGAGCTTAGACTTGTACCAGAGAGTTTTCCTTAGGGCATCGATTGCGACATTGTCGCTGATGCCTGTTACCCTGGCCATCACCAGCTTGAATCTTCGCATGAAGTCGCGGAGCGACTCGTCTTCCTTATGAGCTAGACTCCACAGGTCCACGTCGGACGTTTCTCTGTCCATGAACATGGAGTATTGTTTGAGAAACGCTGAGGCCAGTTGGCGGAAGCTTCCGATGGAGTTCCTTTTGAGCCGGGAGAACCATTCGAGCGCAGTGCCTTTGAGGTGCTCGACGAAGAGAAGACAATGACCCGCGTCTCGTTCGCGCTCCGGGAGTTTGCACCTACCCATTGCGATCTGGAAAGACTGCAGGTGCGCCTTAGGATCCGTAGTACCGTCATAGACCGGGATTTTGATTTTTCTTGGGTCTGAGATGCGTGTTTCCATGATCCGAGCGGTGAACGGCATTTTTCGTGCTTCCTCGAGAAGTCTATCGATCTCGGGGGCGGAACTGGTCGCCTGATGGATCTGCGATTTCACCGCTTTCACTTCGGCCACGGTCTTTTTGAGAGATTCGTGGAGATCATGGATCTCGCTATTGCTACCGGCATTCCTCCGAGTTTGTCGGCGCTGGTCGCGATGGATCCGAGCTTGATCTTTCGCGAGTTCTTCCTGCTCCATCCAGTAGAGTTCTTCCTCCTCTTCTGTCATGGGCCTCTCGAAGGATACCGTCTGCCGAGCGGACTGGCTTCGGGTCCTCCTAGGGTGGATGTCAGTGTCTTCATCGGAAGGATCCAATTGGTCGCTGATATCCAGATTGATGCGCTCAACGTTGCTTTCCTTGTTTCCCGTAGCCGGGGGTGGAAGGTTCTGCGAGGTCGTTTGCTGTCCTTTCGGAGCCGTTTCCTCGGGAGTGGGCTCTTTCGAGGCATCTTTTTCTCGTGCTTCGGGAGATCCGAAGTCGAGTCTTCTGCCGCGGCGTGCCTTGGTGGATCAGCGCGGCAACTTGCTCCTCGCAGTTAAGGTGTCGACCTGTTTTGCGAGCGAGGTTATCAGCTTGTCCTGTTGTTCCGCCCGTGCCTGGGCGGAGGTGAACAGTTCCTTCATCTGTCTGAGCGCCTCAGTGTATGCATCAGCAGTGATTGTGGACGTATCTCCAGTTGGAGTCTTCTCAATGTTGGCATCGACGGGTGTTCCGTCTAGCGTTGGCTGGTCTTTGGTGACGTCAGTAGACATGATCGAGCGTGTGCAGTTGCGAGATAGATAGATCCGTAACCCACCCTCCTTCTAGTGCCAAACTGTGGGAACCGAAATTCGCACCGTCAAATTAAGTTGATTTGAAGGAAAGCCAAGTGAACCAAGCCTTCCCTGAAGGTCCCGGATATCTTCTGGGCCGCACACGACACAATCAGTACGACAAAGAAAATATGAAAATGAAATAAAATCGTAAGAACAAAGAATAGAGCAAAAGATCTTATTTCCGAAAATGCGTTTGAGCGTGAACAACAGGTAAGAGCCTTGGCTACAAGAGCTGTCGGCAAGTTCGCTAGTCTAGCAACCTAAGTTCTAACCTAGTTGAGTCGCAGCTCGCTAGTAAAAACGGAAAATAATGCCTAAGTTTGCTCTAAGTGCTAAGTGCTCTGGAAGTTTTGTGATGATTTGCTCCTCGCCCAAAGCTCTCCTTATATACTCCTCTTAGGACGGTCTATCTTCTTTCGAGCTGAATCGGGCTTTTTCCATTTTCATCCATCTTCGTGTTTATCGGAAAACTGTACATTTATCTTCGGAAAACTTGACATTTATCTTCTGAAAAACTTGACATTTATCTTCTGGAAACTTGACATTTATCTCTTATGTGAGGATAAGGATAAACCGTCATAGCTATCCTTCCTTTTCGGAAAATCGTAAGTGGGCCGTTTTGGCCATGTCGGGCCACTTAGACGTTTTTACCGTTTTCCGAAAGAATAGTCTTTGAAGCTTTCGTCATTTCCGAAGGAACCCCAATTCCTCTTATAGTTTGGTGTTTAGAATAAACGGGATCGTACCAAACTCACGAAGATTGATCCAAACAAGCCAAGATGGGATCAGTCCGAGCATGATGGGACCGAGACCAGGACGAGGGCTGTCGACCGGCGTCAGAGGGCTTGCCACCGGCGCCAGGCCGGGGTGCTGCCGGCGCCAGGCCGGCTTGCCGCCCGTGGGTTCTCCGTTGCCCGATCTTTCCCCCGTTTAGTCGTTCGTGCGGGAAATCTTTGAGTTTGGAAGGATCTTTAGCCGTAGATTTCCAGATAACCGTTTTCAAGGGTTTGAGTAATGAGGCTTTGAACTTTAGACGTTTAAAATATGAACTTTTAAACAATCGAGAAGGCTTTGCGGAAGAATCATTGTAGTTTTCGGACAATCCGGACATGGGTTTAAGGGACCAAGATGCTGTCGTTGCCCGAGATCACAAGACGATTGCATAGATGGGCACCAGGACCCTTACCGCCGGTGCCAGACAGGAGACGACAGGCCTGCCGCCGGCGCCAGACGGGACCAGACAAGCCTGCCGCCGGCGCCCTGCCGCCCGTGCCGTGTCCTGCGTCCGCCGGTGCCTGCTGTTGCTTGTCTTCGTTGATCCCCGGGGCTCACGGTCCGTCCATGCCTTCTTGTGAGTTCATCGAGTGACGACCCGTTTCTTGGTTTTGATCGTCACTTGGTTTTCTTTCGAGGACTTTCGGGTGATGATTTCGTCGTTGACCGATTTTGACCCCAACAATGGCACTTCCATACCATTGAACCCTAGCCATTCTTTGAAGCCTACATTGATTTGCATGAGTGAGGCCTCTTTTGATAGTTTGTCATGTGCAAAATCTTGAGAGTATTGTGAGCGACATGGATTTGTTCTCATCTTTTGCTAGCATAGGGTCCTCATTTGAGCTAGCTTCTAGGATGGTGAGTGGGGTCTTTGTTCCTTGATAAAGGTGAGATGATGAACAAAAAAGTGTATTGAGAAAGAGAAGCCCTAGGGACCTAGAATAGAAAGATAAGAAGCTCATGATTGATGTTTGAGACCTTCCCCCTTCATAAATAAATTTAAAAAAAAAAAAGAAAAAAAAAGAAAAAAAAAAAGAAAAGAAAAAGAAAGATTCAATAAGATAGTGGGGAAGGGAAAACAAAAAGTGTTAGAGCTTAGAAGTGTGAATTGTGAATAAAAGGTCCTTAGTGGTTGAATCTTGAATAAAGAAAGTTGTTCATTGGGTGAGTGATGTGAGTATTTTTCGTTTTAGGTTATGGGATTGATAAAAAGGGTGTAGAACTTGTAATCACTTAGGAATGGGTAGAATGATGAGGATGGATCCATCTATGCATGAATTGCTCCTAGTCTTAGATAAATTTTGTATAATGATCAAGCTCCTTGATTTTTGAGTGATTGCCACCTTGAAATAATGCATTGAAACCCTCATTTTCATCCATATTAGACCATTTGATCACCTAGCCAAATGATTGAGATCTTGTGCCTATTTGTGAGAATTCACCTTGTGTGTGTGTGTGTGAATCAATGTGAGAGTTGGTTAAGAGAATATGTTGGTTTATAAGCATTGCATCATGTGTAGAGGCATAAGAGTATTGATAGGCCTTGAGAAGCTAGAGTATAATAAGAGATTTTTGCTCATGCTATTTGCTATGTTTTCTTTAGGATGTCAAGTTGAGTGCTATGGGTGATTCTTTTGGCTTTGCTTCCATCTCTATGTCTCTTCTCCTTGTGTTTTGAAAAGATTACTTAAGGACAAGTAAAGGACTAGTGTGGGGGAGTTGATATCTTGCATATTTACATGTTTTTTTAGCTATCATATCTTGTGCATTTTGATCATTTAGATTAGGCATTAGGCATCTTTATGTCCATATTGCATTCATATGTCCATATCAGGTGTTGGAGTGTGCTATGGAATTATTTGGGGTGCTTGGAAGCATTATGGTCCAAAGAGATGAAGAATGGAGTTTTGCCAAGATCAGGACAGCCGGGACAAGAGACTAGGACATCCGGGACGCGAGATGGACCAAGGACACTTACCCGGGACGAAGAATGTATGAGACGCGGGTGGATGGCCGTGGGTTCAATCACCCAAGCGGCCGAGGTGGAACAAATGAGGCTGGTGGACGCGGGCTGGACGTGCGCGGGACGCATGACCCGCCCGGGACGAGGAGAGCTCGGACATAGACTGGCGCGCGGTCGGAAGCGTGCGGGGTGCCATACCCGCACGGTTTGGATGAGAGCTGGACACGGCTGATGCGCGGCCTGGAGTGCGCGAGGACTGGTACCCGCACGGCCGAGAGGATGGACTGGACGGATGTGCACGGGTTGGGACGCTCGGGACAGTATACCCGCGCGGCCAGACGGCATGGACGGTTGATTCTGCGCGGGTCAGGATGCTCGGGTTGGATCCGGACATCTACCCTGGGCGTTTTTATAATGTCTGGTCGAGATTTAATCATTCCAGGGTCATTTTAGTCAATTGTCTTTATGTTTTTAAGGGCTTTCAAGTCTCATATAAATACTGAAGTAATCTCCTTTGTGGAACTAACTTCCTTTCTCTCAAGAACACTCTTAGATCTTGAATAAAGTTTGGATCTGAATCCTTCTTCATCTATTTCTTTTGTGTTTATTAGATTATCTTCATCTCTAATCATGTTTAGCCTTGAATCATCCATGGTTTTAAGGTTATCCATGTATATTAGTGAGTAGATCTATCTAGGATTCATGGGCTTGGGAGACTAAGGGTGATTAGGTGTAGATCTAAGATGTTTTAGTGTATATCCTTCTTGATCCTTGCTTGTAGAGTGTTCTTATTGCTATTTTGGGGTTGGCCTCTTCAAAATAGAGCCATAGGCATTTCATGCCCGGAAGGTGTTTGATGAAATGCCTAAACCAACTCTCCAATGCTTTTAACATCCTTTACCTAAGGGATTAGTTGTTAAAGGTGTTAAGATAGCTAATAGACTTGTTCTTATTGATTGCTTTCATATTATTCAACTTAAGGGATTAGATGCTTGAGATATGTTAGTGAATGAGCATTCATCTAGGGATAGAGCTTGCTTAGGATTGTGTCTAGGTTTAAGGTGTTAGATTGATTGAAAACTTTCCATCTTAGATTGAAACTTGATCACCCAAGGTCAATTTCGTTGTCCCAAGAATCCCCTTGCCTCATATTGAAAAGAAAGTTCACTCTTTGTTGCATTTTTAGTATTGCCTTAGTTTATAATCATCTCATCTCACTTTATGGTTGCACTTAGCTTAAGCATGAACTTGCATCCCTTTGCATTGAGATTTCTCAGAATTGGTTCGACAATCTTTTATACTACATCATTTGACTAGGAGCCTTGAAAACTCCTACCATCAAGAAGAAAGGTGGTGAAGCACCTGAGCCTTATGATTGACACCATGTAGCAGCCTCCTCTAGTTGCTATGAATCAAGCCAGATCCTAGACCCAGACACCAAACACCACGCCCAAGCCTCCTCTTGAGGTATCACTCCAACTCTTCTTGTATATACCATTGTTTTTGCCTTGTTTCGGTATCTCCTTCTCTTCTACTCACACAGAGACTGTGTCATTTAAGTTTGGGGGAGGTACCAGGTATTTGATCATGTTTGCTTTGTTGATTGTGAGTCTCATGCATTGTATTGTACATTCATATATGCATAGAAAAACCAAAAAAATTTGAAAATTTTGAAAATGCAAAAAGAATCATGTAGTTGCATCACTTGCATTCTTAAGATTGAGTTTAGAGCATATAGGTTGCATTCACTTGCATATGGAGCAGCTGTTGAAAATACCTTGTAAAGAACACTTGTTTGCACTGAAATTGGCACCCTAGTTAAACATATCAAGTAGCTTAAGCATCTCTTGAAAGGCTTGCATGCTTTGAGCCTTGAAAACTCTTCTTGAAACATGTTTGCTTGCTTGATATTGGCATTGTTCTTGAAACCAGCTCCATCCTGAACTTAGACTTGAATGAACTTAATTTATCTTGCATATGGGCATTTGCGTACTTGATCATGGGTCTCATACACATTTGGGTTATCTTTCCCCCATCGTACCACTCTTTGTTAACCCAAATAGAACTTCCTTACCCTTGAACCCTAGCCATTCTTTGAAGCCTACATTGATTTGCATGAGTGAGGCCTCTTTTGATAGTTTGTCATGTGCAAAATTTTGAGAGTATTGGGAGCGACATGGATTTGTTCTCATCTCTTGCTAGCATAGGGTCATCATTTGAGCTAGCTTCTAGGATGGTGAGTGGGTCTTTTTCCTAAAGGGTTTATATCTTTGGATTGGGAAGTGATAAAGTTGAGATTGATGAACAAAAGAGTGTCATGAGAAAAGGGACCTAGAATGTAAAGAAAAAAAAGCTCTTGATTGTATTGTTTGAGACCTTCCCCCTATATATAAAAAAAGAAAAAAAAAAGAAAAAGAAAGATTCAATAAGATAGTGGGGAAGGAAAAATAAAAAGAGTTAGAGCTTAGAAAAGTGAATTAGAGGTCCTTAGTGGTTGAGTATTAAGAAAAGAATGTTGTTCATTGCGTGAGTGATGTGAGTGTTTTTCATTTTGAGTTATGGGATGAATGAAAAAGGGGGTAGAATTTGTAATCACTTAGGAATGGGGTAAAATGATGAGGATGGATCCATGTATGCATGAATTGCTCCTAGTCTTGGAGAAATTTTTCATAATGATCAAGCTCCTTGATTCTTGAGTGATTGCCACCTTAAAGCGATGCTATGAACCCTCCTTTTCATCCATATTAGACCATTTGATCACCTAGCCAAATGATTAAGATCTTGGGCCCATTTGTGAGAATTCACCTTGTGTGTGTGTGTGTAAATCAATGTGAGGGTTGGTTATGAGAACATGTTCGTTGATAGGCATTTCAATCTTGTGTAGAGGCATAAGAGTATTGATAGGCCTTGAGAAGCTAGAGTATAACAAGAGAGTTTGCTTGATGAAAGGAGTCAAGGCTCCTAATCAAATGATGTAGTATAAAAGATTGTCGAACCAATCCTAGGTGATTTTAATGCAAAGAGAATGCAAGTCTATGCTTAATCTAAGTGCAATCAATAGAGTGGAGTGAAATGAACTAAAACTAAACTAAAATGCAATAAAGTAATGATATCTCTTTCAATATGAAGCAATAGGACTCATGGGGCAAGGGAATTGACCTTGGGTGATCAAGTTTCAATCTAAAGATGGCAGCATCATTCAATCTATCAACCCTAAGCCTAGACACAATCCTAAGCAAGCTCTATGGTCAAGATGAATGCTCATTCACTAACATATTTCAAGCATCAAATGGTCATTGGTTGAATAATATGAAAGCAATCATTAAGAACAAGTCCATTAGCTATCTTAACACCTTTAACAACAAATCTCTTTGGTAAAGAATGTTAAAAGCATTGAAGAGTTGGTTCAGGCATTTCATAGAACACCTTTCGGGCATGAAATGCCTATAGCTCTATTTTGAAGAGGCCAACTCCAAAATAGCAATAAGAACACTCAATTAAGCAAGGAAAAGATAAATCTACACCAAAACACCTTAGATCTACACCTAATCACCCTAAATCTCCCAAGCCCATGAACCCTAAGATGATCTACTCTCTAATAGATATGATTTCCCTTAAACCCATGATGAATTCAAGGTTAACCATGATTAGAGAGCAACAGATGCTCAAGAACACAAGAATAAAAGAAGAAAAAGTATCCAAGATCCAAACTTTATTTAAGATCCAAAAGTGTTTTTGAGAAAAAAAGAGACAAGTCCCAAATTGGGGGATATAAGAGTATTTATACAAGACTTAAAAGCCCTAAAAACATCATAGAAAAATACTAAAAGGTCCCTGGGGTCAATTAGGCTTCAACCAATAGGAAAAGAGGGTGATTTTCGGTCTGGGGTAGAGCAGTAGGTCCAACCCGGTCGAATCTTCCCGGCCAGCCTCGTCCAGCTCCCGACAGTCTTCCGACCAGGTGTGTGTACCCGGTCCAACCATCCCGCTCCTGCCTTGTCCATCTCAACATTCTCCCAACCGGGTAGCTCATCCCGGTCCACTCTCCCCAGCCTGGTCGTCCAGCAGTGTCTCTTCTGACCGGGTGGCTGTACCCGGACCAGTCTTCCCGGCCAGCTTGTTGTGCTTCTAGTAAACTGATCATAACTCCTCCAATACAGCTCCAAATGACTTGAAATCACTTCCATTGGAAAGCTAACTCAATTTTCTGTGTCTCCACAAAATCTTAGCAACAGAAGACATCTTTAAGTCTTCCGTCCATGCTCATCTTTGTCTCGACCAGATCATGGATTGACTTCTCTTTTCATGGCTAAACTTGATTCTTCACTTCTTTTTGGGTCATAAGGCTCCCAAACACCTCAAATCACATCAAAGCATACTCCAACACCTGATAAGGACAAATGAATGCAAAATGGACCTAAAGATGTCTAATGCCTAACTTATATGATCAAAATGCACGAGATATGGATGCTAAAAACATGTAAATATGCAAGATATCAACTCCCCCACACTAGACCTTTACTTGTCCTCAATTAATCTTTTAAAAACACAAGGAGGAGAGACATAGAGATGGAAGCAAAGCCAAAAGAAACACTCATAGCAGTGAAGGATTTCTGGTACTGCGAATTCTGATTGTAGTTGCTTCTCTGACTGTTGCCATAGAAATTCCTGTTTCCACTCTGGTTTCCAAACCTTTGAGATCCTCCTATGAAATTCACTTCTTCTTCACATCCTTCCTCATCAGTCTCTATAGCTTCTACATCTTCTGCAAAGCTGACCTACTTCCTTAGAAGCTTGTGAACACTGTCTACCTTAGCCTTCATATCATCTAGCTGCTCCTTTCCAAAAGCATTGGCTAGTCTCCTTCTCTCATAATCAGTGTTCTTGGTGCTATTGCTAGTTGCCAAGTTCTCAATAAGTCTCACAGCCTCTTCTGGATTCCTAGTGTTGAAGTTTCCTTCACTAGCTGTGTCTAGTGCTGTCTGGTAGGTTAGATCTAAACCTCTGAAGAAAGTGCTGAGTAGCTATACTTCATTGAATCCATGGTGTGGACAATCTCTCTGATAGGACTTGAAACGAACCCAACAATGTTTGAAAGGTTCTGCAGGCTTCTGCATGAATGTAGCAATCTTGCTTCTCAACTCCTCTGCGCGTGCCTCATCAAGGAAATTAATCAAGAAGGCATTCTTGATGTCATCCCAGGATGTGAGAGATCCTGGTGGTAGTTGCTTAAGCCATTGCAAAGCTTTTCCAGAAAGAGAATACTTGAAAAGCTTGCAAAGTAGGTAGTCAGCTGGGACTCCATTGGCTTTGATAGCAGATATGAGATCCTCGTACCTCTCTAGATGGTCCATAGGATGCTCATTGGATGCTACACTCTAGGGTATTTGTCCTACAAGTGTGTAGTATTGAGGCTTCACTTCATAATCAGCCCTCTATATGTCTGGAGGACGGATTGCAGATCTGTTGGCAAAGAATTGGTCTGGACGATTGTAGTCAGCCAGTGATCTGTTCCTGTTGGCTTCTTATGCAGCTCGAGCAGTTGCTGCAGCAGCTTCAGCTTCTGGATCAGGGAATGCAGCCCCCTGATCATTGATTCTTTGACCTGCTGCATTACGCAGGTGACCTTCCTGGTCACGCAGGTTACCTTCGTTATCTTGCCTGAGTATCAGTGTCGCGACCATGCTCGGTGACTCGGTATCGATCGATGTACGGTTTGCAGTATCGGTCGATATCGGGTGAAAGGTGTAGGTAGACGGGTACTGAGAACTATCAGTCGATGTGGATGAACGGTTATCGGTCGATGTCAGATGAATGAGATCGGTCGATGTTGATGAACGGTTATCGGTCGGTGGTGTCTGAAACTCGGAAGACGGTTGTGAGTGAATATCGGTCGATGCACAAGCTGGTGTATCGATCGATGCGGAACGATTCTGTTTGCGGATTGAACGTTCCAAAGCTGTTGGATCAGTAGAAAAAAGTTCCTTGTTCTTTTTGCTTCTGGTTATGCTGGGCATGCACCTGAAAAGAAAAGAAAATTCTATCATTGGCAAGTAGTAAAAAGAAAACCTAGACTTAAATAAAATCTAATGGCGATCAAAGCTCCCCGGCAACGGCGCCAAATTTGATACGATGCTCAAATTACCCTAGAGCAACCTTACTCTCATCAAAAGAGGTCAAGTTGTAGTACTTAGGGATCGAATCCACAAGGAGCGATGGAACACAATAGATCTTATTATAACTAAGCTAGGTCAAAGATTTCAAACCAGTAAATTGCAAGTAAACTAAACTGGTGAGCACGACAATTACTCAAGTGATTGATTTGGGTGTTAACTAATATGGTGAAGGTGTTAGATCTAGGATTACTATTCAGGTTATCAGGATTATAATAGTATGAATGCTTATATGATATGCTTGCATGATATTAAAGAACCCAACGATGCAATAGCCCGACTGTCGTTGCCGACTATCTTACACTAGAATCAATGAGACTCCAAATTGAGAATCATTGAAAGGCGTCGATCGACCTGCCATTGCACGTATCGATCGATGGTGCCTCGCGTATATCGATCGATGACTCTATAGGAGTATCGATCGATACGCTACTGGCGAGCTTTAAGCGTGTGGTTGAATACAGTTCACTAGAGAATTTGCCAAGTCAGCTGTCGCTTGTTCCCAGCAAATTCTTAGCTCAGGGAAGATAGATCCAAGGATGTTATCTCTGTATTCATGTATAAGTTAGCTACTCCTACACAAGCATTAAGAACAATCTTCTAAGATGAATATCACATGCTCAAGTATTCATATTTGGGGCTAATCCCTCAACCTATTTGAATCTTAAATCTAACAAAGGTGTTTACTCAGACATGACTGAGTAGAACATCATAACAATAATATAAAACTGCATAGTTATAATAGATAGAAACAAAGGTGTTCAAGAAAGCTCTCAATTTGTAACTCTCTCTCTCACAAAACAAAGAACTAAGAAAAGGTAGAAGAAACTATGTAAAAGCTATATGAAAAACTGTGTCTTTGCCAAAACACTTAGGCAAGACTTGAATACTTAGGAATAATTAGGTCAAAACTCGTCAGGGGCATTCTGGTATATAGATGATTGCTTGGGCTTCAAGTCGGTTGTGACCAAAATGGACTTCTGCGGCTTGAATATCGATCGATTACACAGGATGTGTATCGATCGACGCGTCTCTCTTCGTGTCGACCGTGAGGGGGTCGATATGGCCTCCTCGAGTGAGATTTCTAAAGTGCTCCAAAATGCTCCTAAAACATCATCTTTCTTCCAAATGCTCCTGAACCTGAAAATTTGCAAAAATGACTCCAAAACATACTAGATATATCCTAAAACATTCAGATATCAGGGGTAAAATCGGGTCAAATATATGGTCTATCAACAGACTAAGCCATCTCATAGAGATAGCTCTCGTACACCCGACACAAGGGTAATAGCGTTATAAAATAAATTCAAAATTTTGGTCAGCACTTTTGGGAGACTTAAAAATTATCCCCGAAGAGATGGTCGATTCCTACCATACAGGTCGTATAAAACGAGAACATATCGTGGACTTTAAAGCGGGACGG